>JANPWX010000097.1:5436774-5777300 GCA_024734555.1 Trochalopteron elliotii | reverse complement strand
CTGAAAATTGATTTCTTCTTTTTGGGGGAAGGAGGGTAAGGAGTGAGGAAAAGGAGAAGGCGCCAAAGAGACAGAGAATGATGGGCAGCTGGTAGATAAGGGAAACAGTGAAGTGGAAATGAAAGCTTCCATATCATTGCAAACGGATAAATTCATGCACTGCACTAGGATGTCACAGGCTGTAATCATAAAAAGAATCAAAGATACATAATAGCACCATTACTGGAAAATATGAGAAAGACTTGAAAGATATGGTATCATCAAAACTCTCTTACACTGAATATTTTGCCTGTTTTGTGCAAAAATAGGCAGAGAAATTGTTCTTTCTGCCCCCTATTATAGGCAAGTTATCACCCTTTCTCCGCATATCCTCCAGTTTAAAGCAAAAATAAAGGCAGTACCTAAGAAAGAACTATATGACAAATGAAGTCATAAAACATCTTACCAAAAGTCTGATATTAGAAGAACATTTAGGTTTTCAAGGCTTCAAAGCCAGCTGCAGGGAAATGACTGTGACAGAGTTGCCCTTGGAGTTTTTACACCAGTAACCCCGTGTGTGCATGTGCATGTGTATGTACCCAATACAAACACAGATTTTCACTTCACCCTCACATAATTGTTTTGTCAGAACCTTTACCTCTTCCTTTGGAAGGACAGACACTATGCAGCTGTGCAATGAACACTGTACCTGTTCTGGTTTTCTTTCTAGCCTTATCAGAAATTGCATAGCCTGGTGTCTCATGCAGAGCCTGATGAAATGCCTGCATCAGTCATCAGGAACTTCTGTGTAACCTTGAACGTGTCCCAGGTCATGTTCTCTATTTTTATCCTGGGAGTTTCCGTCCTCCTTCCAGCACCTGAGGTACCTTAAAGAGCTCTATATGTAGGTCTGCTTTCCCCATTTTCCAGCCACAGAACTAAGCAGGGAGATATAACCACTTCCTCAGACCTGCCACAATTCAGCCAGAAAGTTTAATAACTGAGAAAGATTTCAGCAAGTAATGTAATTTTTTCTTTTTCATGGAGATGCCTGGACAGGACTTTCAGCAATGTAGAAAACTGTACATGTAGGTACATATTTATGTGCATTTCTGTGTGTGTAGATCCCTCCCCGCAATTACACATACACCACAAATTTCTGGCATATGGAAAGAGAGACTTTTGGAATACAGGACAGTTAATAAACAATATAAACAAGCAGCAAAAGTAAGAGATTATCTGTGTCCATAATCCTCCCACATTTAGCAAAATACATGCTTGCACTGAGTGGATCTACTTTTCCACAGCAATAAAGCTCTTCTGTATTGACAGATTTAGTGAATTAGGCTTTAGCTGAGAGTTATTAAAACAACTCTGACAGATTTACTAACTCCTGGGCTTCTTATGGATGGATAGAAATGCTAAACAGGAATGAATCTTTCACTTTTGCTTTATTC
Organism: Trochalopteron elliotii; assembly: GCA_024734555.1. Taxonomy (NCBI): domain Eukaryota; kingdom Metazoa; phylum Chordata; class Aves; order Passeriformes; family Leiothrichidae; genus Trochalopteron; species Trochalopteron elliotii. Next base: position 5,775,864 of record JANPWX010000097.1, on the reverse strand, counting down.
CTTTCCAAAATCCAGATCGTTAGAGTAACTTCGGTCTCTGAATAACATTTTTCTCTCTGATGGACTGATTTGTAACTCTCAGTGAAGATCTGTGGTATTCTTGGGATCACAAGAAGCTGAAATGAGAAATGCTTGGCCAGTGGCCCCTTCCTTTCCTCACCAGCGATCCAGGGTCGCTTCCTGACTTTAAAGACTCCTCTGTGAAACAGTGCTAACAACCTGATGGAGAAGCCAGATGGCTGGCTGTGTCACTCCAGCATTTTCCAATTAAGGTAAGGATGAGCCATGTCCTTGACTCTTCTTGTGGCCCAAGGTCTGCACTTCCTCCCTGAAGGGATGGAGTCAAGTGGGGAAATAAGCAGGATGGCTCCATTGGACCATCTGCAGTCAAGTCCTTGAGGCAGGAGCTCCAGGCAGAGCTGGGGATTCATGGTGTAGAGTTGAAGCTGAGTGGCCTAGGCAGCAGAAGAGGGCACAACCCCCTGGCATGGGAAAGGGTATTTCCATTTCAGGCTTTCACCGCTTTGTGACTTCCAGAGATATGGAACCAAAGTGACACGGCAGACATCGCCTCTATCCCAGACATTCCCTCAAGGCTCCCGTTGGTTTCTGTGAAATGCTGGTGCAAAAGATGAATGTTTCCCCACAGCAAAAATCCTGTAACAGATAAATAGTAAGGAAACAGTTAATAGTGTAGAGAACAAAAGCCAGTGTTTTAGAAACTGGAGGCTAAATGACAGGTAAGGAGGATGTTTGATTCCTACTTTCTAGATTAGAAACATGTAATCTATGTGGCCCACAGCTCACATCATGAAAAGTAGTGTGGGTTTGGCAGTGGGTAGTTATAATTTCAGAAAGCTCAGCTCTCTATTCAGACTCAAAGACTTCCAACAAGAATAAGGCCTGGAATAATGTCCCTGGCTGATGTATTGCAAGGTATTCTGATGACAGTCCCTTGGGTGGCATTAAAGGAAATGCGTTTAATACTGTGTGCTGCACACTCCTGTGAGTTGGGTGCATTTCCTTCATTATGCTTCTCATGAGGATGTGCCACAGACAAGCAGGTGCCAGTGGGAAATAATCATGATGATTCATGCCAAAGTACTAAACCAATCAGCCCAGGGGCAACAGGAATCCCTGCACAGCTGGTGTTGGAGTTTGTCAGTGGAGCTGCAGGGGAGTGGTGTGGGAAGCATCATTACTGGTACTCTGGCACACATTATAGCAGTGCAACTCTTTTTCATGGAGACCCAATTGCATTCTCCAAAGTTCTCACTGTAAAATCATGTAAGATTGCTTCGGTGCCCCTGCCACCCATCTCAATTTCCTGCCCCTCTCCCTGCCTGGAAGGCTGTAAAAGGTTAGCCAAATGCATCTTTGAGAGAGAACTGCTGTGGATTTGCAGTGAGGTGACAAACAGCTTAGAGCCACCCCCAAGAAAAGAGCATGAGAAGTGCCAATCATTGCTATTTCAATTCTTATGAAGGCACCAAAAGGTGCCTTATTTGTGCTAACCTGAACTGCCCTGTAAGAAAGCACGTGTAGCCACAGTAGGAAAATCTGTAAATCCATGTTGTCATTCACTCTTCTGTTTCTAACTGGTCTAGGCCTTTGGGATAAAATTCTTAAGTGAGTTTTTTTCCACCGACCAAAGGAAAAGAATCCCAGTGTCTCCTAGAAAAACCTGTCTGGCAACAAGGTACATAGGGACTGTATGGCCCAAGTGAACAGGAGCACAGCTGGCTGCATTGCCACAGGGCTTTGAGTCCTTCATAGAGATGTAGCAAGCAGAAGAACCAGTATTACTGTATTATGCTGGAAGCAGAGAAGCAGTTTTATTTGTGACTTCTCTCTCCTCCTTAATGCAGGTGTCTGCAGCTTTTATGGTCCTCCCCATTACACTGAGCTATTTGGACTTTGCTGTATAACTGTATGTTATAATGCTCTATTCAGAACTTCTCACTCACTTCAAAAGAAATTCTGTCTGGAGAAAAGTGTTCAAGAGGGTTTGGTCAGAGAGAGATCGTGAATTGCAATTATGTTTCCCCCTAACAGCAACCCACCCATAGTATGACCTGAAGTGATGCCTTTGAAAACAAACTGCCTTTAATTTTTGTTATCACTTCTTAAACTGAAAGACCTTGCACACATGGTAAGAACTGCTAGCATCTCTGAACTGAAGGTTGTGTCAGCAGCACGGGTGCTATAAAGCCTCCTTTTCCCCACGAGCCCACAGCTCAGATGTGAAATTTCCTCCAGGTTCAAGCTTTCTTCTAAAGTGCTAGGTAGGAATTGATTTTATTTTCATTGATTTTGACTATTTTTACAATGTAAACAGGAAGGCAAGTGTATGCAAATTATACTAGAAGGTAAAAAAATAAAGGCACATGCTTTTATTTAATCCACTTTGTTTTTCTCTCTTTCTCACACTTTGTAATGTTTCCATTTAAAATAATATGCCACAGCAGTTGATCACATGTAATGAGGTCTTGTCTTTAATCTCCTGGTGAAAAAAGATAAAAATCTGAGAGGCTGGGTCCAATACTGATCTCATAGGTCGGACTTCAAATACTTGACTTAGCAGGTGTTCTCTTGCTACATGAAATCAGAACCAGAGTTTTCTGTCTTGCAGAAAACACTGGCTGTCTTTTACGTAGCATGTTCAACCTGCAGCCCTTAATTGGTCTAATGATGAAGTACCACATTATTTTTCAGACACCCAAGCTCTTACAGATAAATCTCAAAGACATTATTTGATTAAAAATCAGTATTAGTGATTTGATGGCTAGTGACTTGCTGTTAAGTTCCACTGGCACTGAGACAATACAACCTACCTCAGTAACAAAGCATCAAATATGAGTGTCCCAGACTTTTAATTATGACTATCAATCTTCTTTTCTATCTCATTTTTCTTCTCTCAAGTCCACATGTTAATCTGCGTGTTGTTCTCCAAGTAATTGGATAAAATCAGGTCTAGTCCTAAGGAAGCTGCTGTAATTTTCCACAAGGTGAAGGATCTCAGAAATCCTGCAAAGCAAAGTATCTTCTGGTGAGTCCTGGTGATTAAAAGACAAGAGATGAAGTAGGATATTTCCTGGGTGTTTTATGGGTCTCTTCTGTTCTCTTTACCCTTCATTCTTTTCTTCTGGCCAATTGCTTTCTCTCCCAGTTGTACTCACAGGTACTTTTCATAGAGAGAGGATAACTACAGATGTTAAAAATTAATTGGTAAAACATATGTGCATCAGAATAGCATTAGAATAGCATTAATTTGCAGTTAACCAGTAGATGCTCCAAATTAGGAAGTGACTAAATGCAAAGAGCGAAAATCATGCATTATAAAACATACTCTTCATTTATTTGGACAGTTGTAGTTCAGTTTTTAATTATTAATGCTAATACTCCTCAATGTGCTAGTAAATGTTCTGGTTTATATTTAGTAAAAAATGAAGTCTTAGTAAAACATGAAGTCATTACAGCACTCAGCTGTTAATTATTGCTTAGGGATAGAGGGGAGATTACAAATTTTGTTCAGGTTAATGAAGCATGAATCAGCTGCCTCCTACTGCAAGGAAGAGCTGAATATCTTACGTGCTACTGCAAACACACTCAATCTGCCAACTCTTTGTTTTTACACTGGCTTGAACATCAGCACCTGAAATCAAGCCTTTGGAGATGCATTTCAGAACTGTGAAAGGCTGTTAATAGCAGGAAGAAGTCTGAATTGATCCAGCTTCCACAAAACTCAATGAGAATTTGTTGGAGATTTTACAATGTCCAGGTCAGGACAATCAAAGAGCCACTGACATCACTTGTGCTGTTTGGAGAAGTAAGAAGTGTGGATTGTCTGCATTGAATCCTGTCAGTTCTACCAGGACAACTGCTGAGGCAGTAGGCAACTGCCTCCTCCACATTTGTGTGCAGCTATGGGGGAGTGTGGCCAACCATCACGAGCTCTACGAGGTGAAGCAATGATTTTGGATCCCCTCTGCTGATCCATTCATTCCTCAGGTAGTGGACAGAAAGGCTGGAGGGACACTCACTTTACAATGTTATCTAAAGCTATTGCAAAAGATTTTGAGTACATAATCCAACTTGGCCCTCTGCTTGGACTGGTTTTGCACACAGCCTCTTTGACAGAATTTCCTCTACCATACAACATGCCACATTTTGTTTAGTTGGCAAGAGAGACCTTTTGCTTAATACAGCCAATGAGTATTCAAAAATGCCTGTAAAAATAAAAGCTGCTGACTCACATGTCTGGTGCCTCTAGTCCCTTTTATTACCTTTTACAGGCATTAATAGGTTCTGACTTGCAGAATTACTGTAGAAACCAAGCATCATAAATACCAGCAGTCAAAAAAAGCTGTGCCCGCGTAACACTCCTGGGTCTATTTTTAAAAAACCTCTAAAAATCATGGTAGATGTACTTGGCAATTTAAAGTGGGAGAGAATGAAAATCCTAATTGCAATTCCTTGATTGTCCCAAACAAAGAAGAACTTGGATGGCAGCTTCAGTCACAGCTTGCACAGGAAAAGTCTTCTAATGCTCAGAGCTATTAACTCTAAAACAAACCCTGAACTAATGCAAACCCTTGTAAGAAAGCACATGCTTGAAAAGTCACTTCCTTTTTGTGGAAACTTCATGAATTGGAACAAAGTGTTGCATTCATTGCATAGATTAGTAACAGTAAACAATTCAAGGTGTAGCTCTAGTCCTGAGAGTTCATATTAGAGGGAATGAATTCTGATCCTGTAGGAAGTTACCCCAGAATCTTAGCCAGCAGCCTTGGTCTGGAGGCAAAAAGGAGGTGAGAGACCTCTCTTCCTCAGGCAAAAAGAGGTAGGTTAGAGTGGGTAAAACGACCACTCTTCTGGAAGGTTTGGTGGGAACAGCTCTGTGCTTACCTCCACACAGTAGGGTTCTCTGCTATTAACAGGCACCTTTCAGCTCTTTGCTATTCTATCAAACCAGGCTGTTCTTTGAATGTTAAATATTTCTTTGTGTACTTAGCCACCACAGAAAGAAAATTAGCACAGGAAGCTTTGCCACAGGGAAGTTTAGCCCTTGTTAACTCATGTCTCTACTGGAACAAGTTGGTTTGTTCTCTTCACCTGAGTTGCTGGTAGTGAGGTTTGTGCAGAAAGACAAACTGATTTTCATTATTGGCATTTTTAGCTGGCAATATCACCACTAGATCTCCATCTGAATGGAAATCAAATAATTTTTTTCCAAATTTTATGCGCTTTTTTTAAATGTAGAATTTAAGAAGTTTAGGAGGAATAGTCCATGGGAATAGAGGGTGTCATGTGAAATCAAACAGGAATTGTCAAATATGGTAATTACTTATATCAGCTGGCATTTTCCTCATATTTTCCTGCTCTGTGAAAGTGGTATGAATGTTATTTCCTATTGATGAGGGATGCTATGAGAAAGCCTGAACTGCAGTGACTGAGACCCTTCAGGCCAGCCTGAACCTGTAGCTGGGCTATGCCCCTCATGTATGGCAGGACTGACAAGCTGGCAGCACCCTTGTCCCATCAGCTGAACATCCCTTGACCACCGAGGAGACATGGTAGCCCCTGAGGGCTGCATCTGCCCCCGCAACAATTCTCACTGTGCTTTCTGTAAAGGGTTTTGTGGGAAATTGTGTACTGCAAAGAGTCAGCTCCTATCAGGATGGGAGCAACCTGGCTTCCCTCTTCTACCTGCTTTTCTGCTTTTGGGTACGCAGGAAACCAGCCCTTGTGCTCTGGAACAGAGCACAGAAAGTGACAGTGGTGTGAGTCAAACCGAGGTGTTCCTGAGGTTCTGTATTTAACCTGGCCTCTCCAGGAACACTGCCTCTTGTACACCATGTGTCTCCTTTCTCCTGAGGATCAAGGGGTTATGTTAGACAAAAACATGTTAAAATGGTACTTTTTTCTGCCCTCTCCCAAGCAGCCATCTGGCAGCCATCAGTCATGGAGATGCGACGCATCTGGAACACACTCTTGAGTAATCATCTGGGGTCGCATTGCAAAGCTTTCCACAGGTTTGACAATATCCATCATCAGATAAAAGTTTGGCATCTCTTTGTAAGTGAAAAGCTAAGTAAAACCTGAGTAAGAACACCTGTGCTGGACATGACTGTTATCATCAACAAAACTACTTCTGATTTCTTTGAGCCACATGAAAGAGGTACTTAACACATAGGTGAGACAGACTATGAGAAAAAAAGACGTGGCTCGGGTTTTATGCTATTTATGTACCCAAAGTATGACAGAGCATGGTTAGGATTTGCAGGATCCTAAAGATGGATGCTAGCAGTGAATTTACTGTGGGAGTTGTTGCAGAGACTGCCTTCACAAATGAGAAAAGGTAGGGAAACATTTGTCTGGAATGTGTTCAGGAAGAGACACAATGACAAAACAAGGTTTCTTCCCCCATCATTACCTCTGCCTCAGCTGACTAGGCAGGGTGTTCTCTGTGCCGCCTGCTACTGGTGAGCAGAATCTAATTCATCAGCCTCACTGCAGATGGTGCCATCCCCTGGGACCTCAGCCGGCTCATGATCCATGCCAGCATCCTCACAGGGAGAGGGGAGGGAAGCAGAGAGGCTGGGAGAAAGCAGCTTCTGGGAGACTGGGGACTCCATGTCCTGCTGCCACCGTACCTCTTTGCCTTTTCTCCACACAGCTGAACAGGGCAAAGCCAATCATGCCATTCCCAAAGACTGTGAGATCAGTTGGGCTTTAAAATTAAAGTGAGCTTTCAGACAGCTGTTGTCCTGCCTTCCTCAGAGCAAGGAGGTGCTCTGGTGAGGGAGCAGCAAGCCTAGGTGTTGTATCCACTTCTCATTTCTTAAAACCTTTGTCTTCTCTGAAAGCCCAGGCAGCAACTGCAACAGCACCTGGATATGGGAGAGCAAAGAATTCCACTCCAGTGAGTACTGGCCTGTAAGATCTAGCACAGCAGTGGCCATGCTGCCAGCTGATGGTCTGCTTGGTGAGGCAGGCATTTCCCTTCCATGCTTACACAGTATTGAGGAAAGGTTTATCTTTTATTTGGCCCTACAAGCAGGACTGGGAGTCAAGAGATGAATTAGAAATAAATACGGAAACAAACAGCAGAAGTAGACAGTGAAAACTGTTAGGCAGATTTCTACAAGCCTAGTGCAACTGGCAGATTTCTGGGTGTTGCAGAAGGCTGGGGGCATTGTGGTGGATCAGTTCCTACCAAGCCTCTCCCATCCTGTCTAGAGAACACTCTTCCTCAGAATACACACCGTTCATACTGTACACAAAACTGAAATATGTATGAGCAGAGAAGTAGTCCCAAGTTTGCTTTCCTTATAATTTCCCATGGGGAAAAAACACTGTGAAGAGAAAAGGAAGAAAGTTTCAAATAAGTTATTATATTTATGGGAAAAACAGGGCATGTGTCATCCTTGTAAAGAAATATTTCCTCCATCCCTTCCTTGCCTTTGAAAGGAATCAAATAGCTATTAAAAAGTACCTTCCTTTTAGAAAGGACAATGAACATTTTGATTAAAAGGAGCTTTTAAGTATTTATATGATTACCTCTTTTGTCCCCCTGGCAGCATCTGTCTTGTTGACTGCTCGGCATCTGGCATGTGCTGCCTCATGTCAAGAAGGCCCTGATTTCTCATTCAGACAGGGGGTGGATGAGAGAACAGACATATGTATACATGGAGAGGCTTTTGCCAAAAGAATAAGGCCATTTCCCTGGCCGCTACTGCTGCTGGTTGTTTGGCCAGAGCATTGCTGGAACACAGCACCCGTTTCTTCCCACTGCAGCACGCTGTGTGTACCAGATGGCTGGCTCGTCAGGGTCAGCTCTCCATCAGTGCTTCTGCAGGCTGTGTGGCCAGGGAGGGCATTTTAGGTCAGTATTCCCAAAATTTCATCTGCTTATGGAGGAGATGCACTTTTACTCTTCCAGGCTTCCTTGTTTTTCCACAGGTCATGGCGGGACATCCAAAGAACTCAGCTTTGGCTTGGCAATCAGTGTTTTCCCTCTCAGGGCAGCAGGCTGGAGCAGGCTATCATGGGGCCTTGGGAAAACCCCAGTGCTTTGTTTGATGTACTCACATCCACCCTACACATGGCAGGAGATCTTTGAAATTTGCAGGATCAGCCTTATTTTGTGCATATTCATTTCTGTAAAACTATCTTTGGTAACGCGATTGATGACTCACGCAAACGTTAGTCATATTTTGCACTGCTTATAATTCCTTGCCTTGCAGAATTTCAAAGAGTGTTTCAAAGATGATTTAAAATATCCACAATCCATGGAAGATGAAGTGGATGGAATAGGTCCATTTCAAATGTAGCTTCTTAATGAAGGTTGAGAGAGCAGTAATTTGCCCAAGTAAGACAGAAGGCAGCTGCCAAGGCTTGAGTCCTGAATCTCCTGCTGCTGGGTGATATGAACACTCCTTTTGCTTTGAGTCCCTTCCTAACTTCATTTTAAGATACATGTACCAGCAAACCTACTTAGAAGTCAGAAAAATAGTAACAGAAACCTTTTTGACTCCTATTCCATCATCTCCATGCTTATGCAGCATTGCTTCCAAATTGAGAACTGCACTTCTATGTTTTTCTTCTGCCAAATCCTCAAGTGAAGAAGCTGCTCATTGTGGGGCTGGTTGTGCTTTCTTCAATCACCCTTCAGTATCTAGAATACATTCTTTCTTTAATTCTCATTATTAAAGCCTTATTTCTACTGTCTTCCTCAAGATTTGGAAAGAACCCTGTTACATGCTGAAATACAATTAATTTTCTTGCTCTGGATGGGACAAAGGCTTTGACCTGCAGCTGACCATAGGAGCCCTGTGGTCTCCTCTCTCTATGAAGGAATGCACAGCTAATGAGATAACAAGTCAAAGTAGAAACATTTTGCCTGGCCCACTGCTGTGTGAGTCTTCCATGTGACTGGGGACCTGTGAAATCTTGGTTGCATCTGTTGCAGCCCAACTTTTTGAACTCTCTTCACACAGCCCAATTAACAAGCAACAGCCAGAGACAGTCCCTGTGCTTTGCACATGGCCTCTGTGTGTGAAAGAAAAGAGAAGAAAACTCTTGGATGGTCAGATGAAGGAACAGGTGACAAAGCTAATGTCTTTGGTGCTTTTCACTGACTCTGCTGTAGTGGATATTCCAGCTGGAGACTGTTGGATTTTTTACTTCTAAGTTTGCAAGAAGGTTTAGGGATCATTCTGTTTTATTATAGAGCAAAATTACTGAAAGCAGAAAGAAGAAAATCTTGGGTTGAACTTGAAAAACAGGCTAAAAGGAGGAAGAGTTGTTGTTTTTTTTTTTAATATATCCTGGATACTTTTTATTTGCTTTTAACTTTTTGCTTTGTACAGCATACTCAGATCATGCTTTTTCACTCTTGTTTTCTGTATGACTAGAAGCATAAAATTCTGGTTTATATTAAGAAAAGGAAGGTGGTATACTCATTTGCTTTCAATGCCTAAGGCTTCAAGGAACTGAACATGGTGTGAGATGCCAGCCCATGATACAAGCACTTGGCAATATTGTATCAATGATTTAGATGTCTCCTCTCATTTTACCTGCTGTATTAGAGAACAGTGATCCACCCACCCATCAGAACAAATAGCACAGCTTGAAAACAGGTAACAAAGTGATTTTATTTTACTGAGGTGAGGAACAGCCTCCCTCTTCAAACAATGTGCAGTCATTAGCCTTCCTCATTACAGGGCAACACAGGGAGGGATTACTTTAACCTCAGTTTACTCATGTAAAAATTAAGCATCTTACCTAAATTGGTTGCCTTATTCTTTCTGCAGTCAATGGAGGTGGTGCCAGACAATGATTCATCTCACCTACCCATGTACCTGGAATAAAAAGGGATGAATCAACCAGAGCTGCCTCCCTTCATTGCCTCTGGCTATAGAGGTGGTACAGACACCAGTTCAGCTGAGAGACTTCACTTCTGGCCAGGTGAATTTGGGTGAGGTGAAGCCCTTTGTGTGATGGCTGAGGAGTCAGACTCCCCCTGGCTCATGGGAGCACCTTCCTAGAATCCTTGAGCCTGGATGTCTCCTCTGACTAAAGCAGAAGCAGAGGGAGCTGGGCCAACCCGTTTGTTCACCTAATGAGTGGGCTGATGTGTCTCCCCTGTGACACACTGGGCCAGTTCCCTACATGTCTGGGAAACAGAGCTGGATCCTGAAAGAAAAAGCAAAATAGGCTTGAGTGTATTTCCCAGGGGAGGCATAAGCCACCTGAAAGTAGCCACATGAGGCTGGAGACAGAGAAGTACAGCACTGCTGATTAATAAAGGCAAGCAGTCCCCACACCATCCAAGCCTGGAAGCCCTCAGTCATAAAGGATACCATCACCTTTATCCTCTGGGACTCAGGCACAATGAGGGCAGGTCTTGCACTCTGTGATTGAACTGTAGCTACTCATAATGGAACTTCTCCACAGAAACATAAACCTGTGTATCCCTGCTTAAAAACAAAAACCAAAAACAAACAAAAATCAAAATTTTAGTAACTTTGAGTGGTTTTATTGTCTATATACACATCTAGAATATTTTCATTAAAAATCAAGGTATCTTGTGGCTTGATGTGTATCAGGTTATTGTGCATATTGCATCAATTAATGCTTTGTTCAGCAGCTTCAGACATCCTGTGCATCCCATATCCTGGAAAGCCAAAGAGAAACACCTTTTTTGCATTCTGGCTGTCCTTAATTATTAGCTAAATCAAATTCCTACCAAATCTGTACCCTGATGATTAGATTTACCAGTACCTCTCTTTGAGTAACTGCAATTAGATATCTGTGAAAACAAGTACTTTTCTGGAACAAGAGTATGTACAAAGAACATGAACCAATAACATTGGTGTTAACTCTCTCTGCTCCTCTTTGTAGGAACCTACACCCCAGTTTTACATTTCGGTTGTCAATGAACCTCGCTGTCTTCTTTCTTCCTGGGATATCAGAGTGTTTCAAGTTAACAGCAGTTTACTAATGCAGCTGCTAACTGCCCGTCTAGAGACTTCTGAGCCAAATACAAGGTTGACTTTCTTCAATTCCATCACTCTTTAGACTGGAAGCTAGTTATTTATTGAAGAGAACAACAGCAGGTAGGAAACACAATGTAAAACAGATCTTCAAAAAAATGCAGAGATTATGATGGTTGCAGAGGTCAAATAAAATGGTTGCAGAGGTCAAGAGCTGTGTATCCAAGGACTAGGATTTGAGTTCTGGAAGAGGGAAATGCTGCAGAATCACTCAATAGAAGAAATGCATTACAGCTCAGCAATCTATGGAACATCCAGGAAAAAAGTCAGACATTTGAACATACATCAAAATGATAATGGACACATGGACATATATGCATAAATGTATGTATAAGAAGCTCAGCTTATAAAGAAAAAAGGTATAAGTACAAATGAAGGGCAATACCACCATGCATCTTGGTTGATGAGGAGGCTCTAGGATGAAGAAAGCAGGAGAAACCACTTCTGTTGTTGATAAACTTCAGTCTAGGCAGTACCAGTTGTAACTACATCTCAGAAAGAAGTTTATTACCAGAAATTAGCTATAAAGATATCCAGAACAGGCCATACCAAAGCAAATTTTGGAAGGGGGTTATTAGTTTAAAAGAAAACAGTTATGGTGACTACCCAGTTTGACCCTTACTGAGGAGAATACAAATGAGTGATTGGCTTGCTTTTGGGACAGTGTCTCCTCCAGAAAGACATTAGGTAACTGGCTGGATCCTTTGGGATGTAGCACTGGATTCCCTTTGGTGACTGTTACCCTTTTGCTGGCATTCAGCTAATGAAGAGGAGCTTTTTATTGCATTTTCATGGGCTATTTTAATTCACACTCATCATAATTTCCAGTGTGATTCATGTACTGGCACAGAGCAGCAAGTTTTGCCTGTCTCAAGCTGGGGGCAGAAAGGACTGGAGCTCAGACAGCAAAGAACAGCTGGGCTTTCACTTGCACAATGCCAAAGCAGGGATGAGGCAAAGGAGTGGATGGTACTGTTTGGAATGTATTTCCATTTAAAAGAATAAATCCACATAGTGGAAGATGACTTTTTGAAGGGTAAGAGACATAAAGGGTCTCAGCTTTCCATGTACTGAAGGGAAAAAACAGCAGAGAAAAGAGCAAGGCACCCACCCACAGCTGCTGGCTGCAGCCCAGCTGGGGTGACCACATCCTTGGAGTGAGCACAAGGCAGCCTAAGTGGTAATAAAGAGAAATGCTAACAGTGGGTTCTAACAAGTCAGTTCACTCTGAAATTTGATTATCCACAACTTAGAAAAACCTTGTCTCAGGGAACTACTTGTTCACGATTTCTCAGCTGCACTTGTTTCTATTTTTCTTTCAATTGTGTTTTACTGTAATCTTCTGGATTCCAATCCTGTGATAATTCAAATGTAATACTTGCAAAAGCTACAAGTTTCAAAGCTCCTAATTCTTCTCTCACTAGAGGCTGGTACACATGACAGGAGTTTTGCCAACTCATTAGCTCCCTCAACCAAGGGTGTTGCTCTCCCATCTCTCCTCACTATGCTGCCAAAAGCTAATGCAGACTCAAGTCCTCCAGCAAAAACACTTTTGACATGTTAAGACTAAATTCTGGGAACTGATTTAAGCTCTACCTGACAGGGACTGTTTGTACCTGAGTGTGTGGGTGCATGCAGAAGAGGGGCCTGAATTAGGTTTTCTGCTGAGTTTGTCAGTTCATCAAGACATTCTGTTCCATAACAGAGAGCCAGTCCAGGCCTGTGTCCAGATGCTCTTCAGCTTCTCAGAGTTTACAGAATAAATACAGAGCTACCTTTTGGGACTGGCTGCAATCTATATTCACACCTGCTCTTGCTAAAGCAGAACTCAATTCTACAGTCCCTCCATGGGAAGCAGAAGTATATCCATGATGGTAAATGCATGGATGTTTCATGGTAGCATGAGTAAAGAGGGGCAGAAGTTGCTTGCAGTGATGGCTCAGCCACCTGAGTTCTTTACCAGAAAAAATACAGCATTTAACACTGAAGTCCTAATGCTGAGTCTGGAGTGAAAATGGGGAATGAAAAGGCACACAGCTGTGAGCTGACACTTTAGACTATAAAAAGTATCTTCCACACTTTTTAAGTCTTGGTTTCCCTTTTCAGGAAACACTGAATATGGCAGTGGGTAAGTGTTATTAAAAAAGTAAAATGAGAAACATTCTTCATTGCCCTGGTAACCATACAAGCTTTGTGAAAACCATCATGAGAATAAGTGATCTCCTGTCACTCCTTAGCTGGAACTTAAATTTGGAAAATAATGGGGCATCCCACAAGGATGGGATAGGAGGCAGAGAGGCTTTCTGTATTCTGCCTTGGTTTTGCCCTTTCTTCACTCTTTCTCTTCTGTTTACGTGAAGAGGATATTGATTCCAGAAGTGACAGAGGTAAGGTAAGTCAAAGCTCCTCTTTGTTTTTCTGTTGGGAGGAGGTCAACCTTGTTCAAAATCTAATGCTCCTGGCATGCTCTCCTCCTCCTTATGCTGCCTGGGAAGTCTCAGAGAGCTGCTGGTTGCATTTACACTAATGACTGTTTTTCTCCCTCTGCCTCCCCCTCCAAGCTTACTAAGCTTTTTCTTTCAGTATGACCAATAAAGCATGAATGCAAATAGGCCTGAAGTTTTTTTTTTCCCTCCTTTCATTTTTATTTTGCCACTTTTAGAAGTAACTGAAGAAAACAGTGTCATTCTGTTCCAGAAGAGCTTTTATACCAAGCTGACACTGTACATTTAAATATGTATTGCTTCCTCTATCATTTGCATTTTAATGTTCCAAACCAATAATCACGAAGTCTTGTGTGAAAATGTGAAATAATAAGGGTGGAGAGAAGCTTGGATCTGATTCTAAACCTTGCTGAATTACACCTAGAGGTGGCAATTCTGTGAGAGAGTCCTCTAAGAAATTTTTTTAGGTAAATATAGATGTTCTGCAAGAGGCTGTGCTGAATTGCCCTGATTTTTTGTCTGAAGACCCTAGCTTTTAGATACTGAGTCTGCACAGCCTAGCAGGCTTTTCCGGGGCAGTTGGTGCCCTGGTAATGTGTTTTCACTCTGCTTTGGAGAAGTTGCCCTCCAGGTATGCTGAAGAGCAAACTCTTTCATTGTTTTACCAATTGCTACTGATACCATTAATCTGGGGATATTTCACAAGCACACTGCCTACCCAAGGTTGGTATGTAAACAGCAAATGTGGTTCATGTTGCAAAAACAAGTCCCCACCAAAGGCCATAATATTTTTGTGTTCTGCTTCATTATTGCTATCATTGAGTTCCACAGTACAGAACAGAAGGGCAGAATATCCTATTCAGAATTTACGCTGTAAGAATTTTGTCTTGTGTGCAAAGTAACACATTTGCAAGAAATTATTACATTGTGTAATGAAAGAAAAGGTTTTTTCTGTGCTTCTTTTGAATAGTGTCTGTAAGTGAGGGGTTAGCTTGTAAGAAATAACTACTGGTGGTCCAGTTCTAGAAAAACATTTTTATCTGCAATTTACTCTGCTTTTTCTTTTTTTTTTTTTTCGCTTTCAAGAGAAAAATAAATCTAGCTATAGAAGCAAAATACATTTCTTGTATCACAGCTGTCATGAATTTAAATTCCCTTTTGGATCCTTACCACACAGTGTTTCTCCACTGCAATATTTTGCTTCTTTTATAAATACGAAGCACTGAAGAACAAGATATTGAATATTTGAGGTATAAATTGACAGAAGAGTTTTCTTCTCAGTCTTAGGATGGAACCAGAAACAGTGCCTTGAATAGCATAAGAATCAGTATGGATGTTTATTTAGAGCTGTAATGACACACAAGATATTTCTCTTACACCTTTAATTAAACTGCTTTACTGGTTCTTTGCCTGCTTTGCCTGTTTTCCCTCCAGGCTTTCCTCCAGGCCACAGATTAACGCTTTCATTATGAACAACTTTACTATGAAGCTAAACCCAGGTTATGAGAAATCTATCTCTTCCTCACCATTTTACCCTCTCTCTCCCTTTCATCTTTGTAATGGTGCAATCAGTTTCAAGAGAAGATGAAGGTGAGAAGAGCAAGTAAGAGGAAGCATGAACAGAGCTAGAATAAGAAAAGTGTGGATACCTAGAATTTCCTCTGCTTTATACCTACAGATTTACTTTTTCTATCTTTTGTATTGTATTTAATTTCCAGTAAGGTTTCCCAGACATTTTGAAATAATTTAATTAAGTCTTTGTATTTGCTGCAAACAAGATGTTATCTTCATCATTCTTGGAAACTTGTCTTGGGTTGTGGGTTGATGTGGATTTGCCATCGGCACAGAAACATTTCCTGCACAAACACAAACTGTTAAAGCTCCCCCATTTCCTGGCTCAGTGTGACACACTGCTCAACTCCTTGTGTTTAGGTAATAGGATTAAATGCAGGGATCACTCATATGGGCTGTGTGTTGGCTGATACTGATCTCTGCAGAAAGAAGGGTTTAGTTAGAGCAGGTGGTTGGGCTCTGTGCTGTAACCTCAGGTGCCCTTCTGGAATTCAGTGCTGGGATGTAGAGACCTGGCAAGAGTTGGGCACTGAGTTTCATCCAACCCTGCAGCTCTCTCTGGGTTTACCTCTCACCCTGTCTGCAGCACCGTGCTGTGGCCTGGCTCCTGCCCTGTGCCCCAAGGCATGGCCTCTTGCACTGGAAAAGAAGCTCCATGAGAGGTCTGAACTCATGGAAAGAGCTGAACTCATGGAAGACCTGTGAATGGGATTTGTGAATGCCAGCACGCTGATCAGACCTATCTAAAAGAGATGGTAGGAAAAAAAATGCTGAGGAAAGGGAGTGGATCTGGCATGAAGCTTATTTGTGAACTCAGCCCTTGAGCTAGATCAGCCCTTTCATGCAGAAAGCTGTGGCTTTTTTCTCCCTGTGAAGACATATTTCCAGGAACAAATATCTGTTTCCAAAGGCCCCAGCACCACATCTCACTTTTCCCAGGTAATTTTTGTCTGACCTCACCACTCACAAGGGGTGGATCTTTTCAGGATCTATCTCTCCTTTAAGTTTTACTGGTCTGCTCTGGGTTTCATTCACCTGTGGGACCAGGTGCTGGGTCTCCTTTGTCTCTGTGGATTTCCTGATCAGGTGCATGGGGGAAAGTGGCAGCTCTCCCATTGGATCTTCAGCACCATGTAACTCAAGAAGCTGTGCAAAGCTGTGATCATGCATTGCTCAGGAAGGGAGGATGCATTTGTCCCTGATCCCATGTGCCCAAAGAAAACAACGATGTACAAGGCATTTTTCATCATTCCAGGAGAACTTTGACCTCCCAAGGGTGTATTTACTAGCCCTGTCTGTGCCAAAAAAAAAAAAAAGGGAGGGGATATTAACTTGGAAAAAAACAGGACAGAGACATTGGGCAGGTTTTAACACTCTGGCTTTGGGATGCAGATGATGGAAACATCTGTATGACACCTGAATCATCGTCCTTTGGAGCCTAGGCTCAAACTTGCTGAAGTACCACCTGAATGTTGCACCCTCACATACCATTCTGCTGGGCACAGAGTTCCTTATTTGCTTTCTGGTGGCTTTCAGAGACATTCTCAGACTTTCCACAGTTTCTGTGAAATGCTCTAAGATGTTTGTTATTCATGGAGCATTTCTGTTCCACGTGTTGATTTACACTGAACACAAACATCTCTGAAGAAAATGGAGACCGTAGCATATTCCTAAGCAGGAATGTTAAAACTTTTCTGATGTGATTCTTTGGGTTTCAGTCTGGTGTTTCAAGAGAGCTGGTGGGAAATTGCACACCCAAATTCCTGCCTGCACTAGCAAATCCAGCAGTAGACACACGTGTACACTTCCTTATCTCTCATGAGCAGACAGTTATTCTGTGAACCCAGGAATATGAATTTCTTTATTCACATCCCCGTGAATGCTTCTGTCTGCAGGTTTTTGACCATAGTCAGCATAAGACTGAAACTGTCTAATGTGCTTGGAGAATTAAGGGATCTGCTAAAAAGAAGTCCTGAGATAAACCACAAATATCTGTGACTCAGCTGTGAACCAAGAAGTCTGAGCAGTCATACAGAAATGGGAAGTTTTGTTGATACAGATGAGAGGAAAAGAGGTGACCAATAAGGGTAGTGAATATGGGAAGTATGTTTAGACTTTAAGAACATTGCCTATTTTGGAGGGTTGAAGTATGTGAGCACTGACTGACGCTGCACAGGGCAAATGTCATCTCAGCAGTTTCTGACTGCCTGTGCTGTTAGCTGCCATAAGGAAAACTTGAGCAATACTATTCTGCATGATTCCTATTCTGTTGTGCCTGTTCCTGGCTTTCTCGTGTATGGAAGGGATAGGAAAAGAAAAAACAGGTGCTATTTATATGATCCCCAGACTGCCAGCTCTAAACTAGTTTGTTCCCTTTCATGCCATTTTCACTGCATTCAAAGATGTTTCAAGCAGCTTTACTGTGTTTCAACACTATGGCTACACATAAGCATGACCATTTTGATGGTTTCTGATCCCCCAGCTCATGGTCATCATATTGACTGTCTTGGAGAGGGAGAAAATATGTGAATAAGAGTAGTGCTGTTGCTTTCTGATGGATAGAGTTTCAGGGATATAAGACAAGCAAATTGTTAAGACAGTAAGTTACAGGTTTGTTTCTGACACCCTTTCCTATATAAAGGGGCAGAAAAAGTCTCAGGGAGAATTTCTGTGGAAAAAAGTGCTTCTTGGAGCCAAGGACTGCAGATCTTCCTATGCAAATTTTATTTATCTTCTTTGAAAGTACACATATAGGATCAAACTCGGATCCTAGGGGAAATCCATCTGGTAAAAGAACACAAAGATCACACATCACTGTGTAGTAATGCAAGTGGAGGTCTAAACAGATCCAAATAGAGTAATTTAGAAAAATTCTATTTCTATTCTAGCCACTTTATCTTCAGCTTTTCCTTAAATAATGTTTGCATTTTCCAGCTAGATCTCAGTTTGAATGGGAAACAAAACAGAATATCTTATTCAAAAATGAAAGAATCCTATATCTCATATTCCAGTATTTTGGAATCTTCCCATCCCCAAATATTTTATCATGTGGCAATAGATAGAGCATAACAGACCCTCAGGAACAAGTTGGAAATTCAGGGAGTCAGCCTTTTAAGTGAGTAGTATTTAATTTTGAACTAAATTTATTTTTTTAATTTAAATTTATTTTTTATTTATTAAAAAAATACAGTGATTAATACTCCAGAAGAATGCAAGCACTTAAGGATGGCATTGAGAACATGAGTTTTTTTGTCCATTGCAATTCCTATGTCATGTGTCAAAAGATTTATATGATACAGAATTTGGTTTGTCTTTTTCTGTGGTTAATGTATAAGTCTAGTTATTCTGTAATTATTATAATATACAATAATGAAACAATAATTTCATTCCTTCTACGTAATGTGCTCTACCAGCTTTAATTAAACCTAACAACCTCATTAGTGAATATCATTACATTGGCTTTAGGGAGGCAATTCTATCTAGCGAATAGAGGATTATTAAATGACTGGAGATCTGCTGTACCAGATGTGCCACTGGGCTCCTGTTTGACCTTGGGCGATTGGTTTAAAGTCTCTGGGCCTGTTTTACCCCCATGTCAAGTGAGAGCCATCATGTTCCATGGCCTTTGTGAAACACTTTGCTTTGCATGGATTACAAATACCCCATTTGAGCACCGTGTGTTTGCTAACAGAGACATGGAGAAGTCCTGTCCAAGATTCACAAGATAAGACAATGTCAGTTTCTGGAATGGGGATTGAGCATGTCAGTGATTCACTAAAAATTAATTTTGAGTGAATTAAAAGAACATTCATTCTGCAGTATCTTTCTTACTTTGTGCTGGTTTAGAACAGGCTGCACACCCTGTGCAGACACCCAGAGCATTTCTGGTGTTCAGGTGCCCACCTGGGAGCATGGCCCAGGTTCATATGCCCCCTCACCAGCCACTGCTCTCTTCACACATTTGCAGAAGAGATTGGATTGAGCTTTGTCTCCCCTTGCAATTGAATTTACTTTGTGACCCTTTGTGGCCTGGACTGCACTGGGGGTTTTGTCTGGGTGGCAGGATGCTTGTGTTGGGCAACACGAAAGCCTCCAAAAACTAAAGAGGTTTGACCTAAAGAGGTTAGTACTTCAGAACTGAAATTGGAGCCATCTCCCTGATGTGAGCAGCTCCTAGGTGGCTGTTTCTCAACAGAAACAGGTCATGTTTTTTAAGAGGAAAGGCAAACGGGGCAGGATAGGTTCACATCAGGCTGCCAGCAGGTGCTGGGGACTGCAGGATAAAGCATCAAGGCACCAGCAGGTGAAAAGGCCTGAAGGAGGGCAGCAGCAGGTGGATACAACAGCAGGGATTGATAACACTTGAGTACTGGAACTCATTTTTCCCTCAAATATTACATATTTTCTATCGTTACAAGCAGCAGGGAGCCTGGTTCAACAGAACTGATTTTTCCAGTTGCCTTTTTATTCCACCTCCCTCCCTCCCTCCCTCCCTGCAGATGGTACATCTTGCAATGCTTGGGTATTGCAGGGAGCCCCAGTTTTGCTATGGTCTCTTTGAGACAGAAGATGCTTCAAATCCATGTTTGTGGGGCACAAGACAGTAAGTTTCACTGAGCATGGCTCCAGGTGAAGCACCTGTAGAGACAGGTGGAAAAGGGCTTCTGAAAGTCAAATTGCTGACCAGGGTGCATTATGTGCAAAGACATACACACTGCCATCGCTGGCAGCCCTAAACTGAGGAGAAGAAGCAGCTGGGGAAGAAAGAATATTGGCATCCTTGCTGCTTGGAAGGAAGACGTTAAATGGATAGAGGCTGCAGAAAACTGGTCATTCATTACTATTAACTGGTTGAAATGACAGTTGAACAGCATAGAAGTGTAGGTTTGACAAAAATGCGCAGACATAAACCTGAGGTCATAAAGAAATTCCTGTCACGTGTGTTGGTTCTTGGAAAAAAATAGGATAAATATTTATACATTAGTTTACTTAAGATGGTGTGTGCCTAACTTTCTCTTATTTGTGGTAGCTTAAGTCTCAAATATACATTGAAGTTAAATTCATACCAACAGTTTGAAACTGTGTGAGTTTAAGGTCTGTGCCTTCAGTCTCAGGGAGGTTAGCACTGGAAAAGTGTGGATGATTGCAAGCTGCAATATAAAATTAAAATCTTTTCAGATTTACCCTCTAGCATTTTAAAGTGATTAATTCATCATGTTGGCTCAGTCCCTGGTTTCTTCTAAAGGAAGAACATGCCAAAACAGAGGGTCATGTGAACATCTGTCTGCTTCTGAGCACTGACTGCCATGATTTTCCAGTAAGTTACAAGTTTTATCCAGTTTTGACTTTGTTACCCAAGCTGCCTATCTGTGCTCCCAACTGAACTGAGGAAAGGGTGACATAATTATTCCTATTATTCATGTTATTAATATTAATAACATTAATATTAATGTTATTAATATTAATATTTTATGTAAAATAACTGTGATCCATTGGGGTGGCCAAAGATGCTGAACTGAGACAAATTGCCACAAAGCAATTCCAGTGTCCAACCCTCCAGTTTTTGCCCTTGCTGGACTTCATATAAATAGGTGTATAGCACAAAGTGTAGAAGTAGCAGGCTGAATTATCAGAATACACATCTCTGTCACTATTATCTACTCTCAAAAAAAGTTAGCAGTTTTTCAGCTACCTTAGATGAAACTTTACAGGTAGCTTTGAGATACTAAAATAGAATAAATTCCCAACTGTTTTGTGAAAATCAGCAGGAGAATGCAAAAGCAAGGTGAATAAAGGCCCATTGGCATCATGCAGCTCTAACTGAGGCTCCCATTCCCTCCAGAGGAGCAGCCATCACCTGGCCCACTAAACACCTGCCCTGCAACAATGGCATCAACAGCACCAGTGCCACCACTGTGTGCTGGCCATGACCCAGACAGGAGCACTAGCAGGGAGGAGGGCAACACTGGGAAGAGTGGAAGACCTGGGAACTGTAAAAAAGGAGGATGGGATTTAAAGAAAAGTAGGACAAAAATCCCAAGGAACTAGGGAAAAGAGCCTTCTCTTGTTCCTCTGTGCAGAAGGAAATCTGATATTTCACTTCAAAGTACTAGGATTAATTAAATCAGCCCTTTAGACAGTGAGCTGTATTTGTCTCATGGTTTCTGAAATCCAGAATGCTTTTCCTGGTAATGCTTTCATTGCCAGTACAAAGACTGTAATTTTATTTCTATGCACAAGATGCTCAGATACATTATATATAATCAGCAGTGAATTAAATTATTTATCTTCCTAAAACATAAACTTTGCATGTCCCTAAGATACAAGATTGATGCACAGATGCCTCATAGACCCATACAGTTCCAGAAAATGCAAACACATTCACAGGCAGTCCAGGCTGGAAATTGTCATGAGCAGGCCACCAGCAAATTACACAATAGGCATTTTCATTCAAGGAATCCTGGGGCTGGAGACAGTGTGTAGGAGCTGAGAGAACCCTCTGGTCTCCAGTTTCTTCCAAAGCATTGGAAACATTAATGGGATCATGCTCAGAACACATCTGCATTATTATCTCTCTTTTTCTTTTTTTTTTTTTTCAAGAGAAAACTGAGGCACAAGAAAAAGAAGGCTTGAGGAAGACAGTATTTAGCAAAATTGGGTATGGATATTTACTCGTGAAGATCCTACTGTTTACCCTTAGTTCTGAGATCACCCTTCCATGATGCAGGAGCTCTTTCCTTGCAGATACGTGGGGGATGAGAGAGAAACAGTGCAATGTTAAGATTTCGGCTGTGGCTGCAGCCTGAATTGGCCACAGCTTCTCGTGCTAGAGGTCATTAATTTGACAGGTTGCTGCTGTACAAATCCCACAGCAGTACAGAAGCAAAAACCAGATGATTTCCATCAACTTCTCATAAATGTAAACAAAAGACAATGAGAAACATCAGGGAGTCACATTTCACTGGAGCATAGAGACAGTGGGGGGCATAATTAGCGTTGAAATCATTTCTGCATCAAATTCAAAATTAGTAAAAATAAAGAAAATTCTTCCCTTCTCAGATGAAAAGCAGCAATTCTTCTGTGCATTGCATTTTTTATTAAAATTGCTTTTCTTACTACTTGCAAGACTTAAATAAAAGATCTGCAAAACCAGACAATTTATTTTTCCAGCCATCTGAGTGGGTATGTTCCCCACGTGTGCTATTCATGATTTTAACAAAGAAGGGTGGATAGATACCTAATTGTTTCTGGATTGTCGTCTTTCAGCAGCAGCCAGATCAGCTTTTTTGCTCTTTTCTATTAGAATATGATCCCTTCATGAAAGATGACGCAGACAAAAGTCACACCTCAGAGAGATATGATGGAAAGCAGGAATTTGCATATTCTCTGTTTGCCTTCTTCCCTTTGCAGCCTAGACAGAATTGGTGAGGCTTGGGTGTCTGCACTGAATTGGTTTGGGGGGAAGATGTGCTCTCATGCACAGAACACCACCCTTAGTTTCAGGGAACTGGGAACATTTCTCCCTCTGCCACTGGCTCGTGGGTGACCTTGAAAAACTCACTTCAGGCCCAAACCTTGTTTTTCCTCAGCTGTAAAATGAGTTCAATAACGCCAAAGTCTTCTATGAGCATTATGGATGAAAAGGTGTCATAAGAGCTACCTATGCATTACCATTTCCTGGGATAATGGGCCTCCTTGCCCTAAGATGTTGCGGGACCTTGAGGTGCAGAATGCCTGCATAGAAACAACCATCATAGACATGGAAATACCTAATTTATTTACTCTTATCCCTGTTGACATCCTCTCAGGGTAACTGCCTGGTAGGACAACGAAAAAACTCTGTTCTGGCATTGATGCCTTAAGTTTTGGCTTTCATATTATCCAGATCCTGTACTGCATTAGCAAATAACTCTGAACTTCACATACAGTGTTAGCAAGTTCCCCTCACAGTTTAGTTAGACCAAACAGTCCTTTTCCAGCCTGAGAACCAAGGACACCATTACAGCTTCAGGCCCAAAAAGTACAAACAACAGCAAATTGAAGAGAGCAAACTGGGAAGATGGGACTTCATAACCTGAAGCTGTAATTAAAAAATTAACCCCAATATGTGAAGGAACCAAAACTTATGAAAGTATGAAAATTTGTGACTCAGTGTCCATCTTGGGTGTAGCCTCGGCCGGGCTCTTGTACTGCCCAAGGTGTATCCTTTAAAGGCCTTTTAAAAAATACCTACTTTATTCCTGTAACACTGTCTAGCTTTCTCGAGGCATCAGTGTGGCCCTCCCTAAAGCAACTTGGCAAGGACACAAGGCTCAGGGATGTCCCCAGGCATCTCTGCCATGTCCAGCCTGGACACCTGAGTGAAGGCGGTGTTTGTTTCCTCAATACACTGACATGGGGAGCGCCCAACACTCCTCTACGCCCAGGGACTGAGCTATGTGGAGATTCGATGTGAATTGTAATTTAAAGCCTTTATCTAAATACCCTTTGCTAGCATAGATCCAACAGTGGAAGCCGAGCTGACAGGTTAATCCCATTGTCAGGAGATTTCAGTATTTCCAAAGCAGGTTTTGTCTGGATTTGGAGTGAAACCCCCAAGGCTGCTGTTCATCCTGGGAGGGAGCAGCATCCTTGTGGGCAGAGGAGATGGTGGAAAATGGGGCAGGGTTCAGCCAAATCTAAGCTCTGCCAGAGCTGTTTCTAAAACTAGCAAATTATGGAACATTTGATCTTGTTAGCTGGCATTTCCAACAATAAAAATAGTCAATCTTTTTTCTCTTTCCTAAACAACCCTATTCTGATAATACTCCATACACATTTGTCCAAAAAGATATCAGCAAACCACAAAGATTGCAAGTTTACCTCCAAAATCTTCATAACCTCTTCAAATATTTGAACCCTTTTACTCATCTGGTCGTCTGAAAATGTAGAGAGAGGCTAGATGAGAACAGCTGTTCTTAAAACCGTTCTCAGCACAGATGAGATGATCCTAACTTTGCATTTCAACACCCATCATGCATATCTCCCTCTGATTCTAGGTCTGATCTGTACCCACATAAGCATAAGGCCAGCCTCTGGCTAAGGTTTGAATGCCACTGAAAACCCACAAGAAATAATTGCACTTCCTGAAAAGAACTTGTCCCAACAAGTGGAAATCATTTCATAATGGCTTGTAAGATCATAATTCTTCAGTCTTCAAGCCCCAGTGATACAATAATAAATCTCACTGAAGAGTTAAGTGTGCTGTAATTGATGGGAATATGTAGATGGAGAATGCAAATCTCAAAGTGCCTCTGGAGCATCTGAGCAGGTGATATGTGCACAGTGAAGATCACAGAACTGGGTGTTTTGCACTTGGCATCATTAAAATTTGTTTGCCAAGCTTAATTATAAGTGTGTACTCTAGTCTCAGTTTTCCATACTTCATTTGAAGGCATTGTCTGATAATTCTAGTGGTGCTGCTGATGATCTGTGTGGCTGAAAAGTAACATTAGGTCACAATCCTGCTTTCTCAATTTGGTGCAAGCATGACCAGCTTCTCTAGATCACCACTGTATCTCTCTAGAAACCACTGTATATGTGACATTGCAAAAAGTCTGTGTTGCCTCTGTGACACATTTACAGTCATGGCCCAGCTTGGGGGTCACTTCACAAATTTCCTCTTGATCAGCTGAAAAAAAAATTGCACTTCTTCGTGGACAACAATACAGTGAGGGATATTTTTTTTAAAAAAAAGGTTTTAAAATGGATTGAACAAAATAACAAAACTCCCCTTGTAATCAGTGCTGAATGATAGTTAATAAATGCAGAAGAACTTGAAGAGATTAGCAAGCGAATAAAACATTACAAAAAATAGTTAGGCTTGCCACTGTAAAAAATATTCTAAATTTCCTGGGTATTGAAAATAATGTGCATTTTGGCCTTTTTTCTTGTTTGAGAGCATATCATTAATTATTTCTTACAAAAACATTACATTAAAAGAAGCCATTGTATCTGTAAATGAATGGCAAATCACTGCTAAAATGAGATGGAAAAAATCCACTGTCTGTGAGTCTTTCTCTAAATATTACTTTTTAATTTTATAAAAGGAAACCTTCTGCGTCCAATAGAAGCATGTTTTGCAGCTAATTAGATTGATTTACATATTGTTGCATGAGAGAAGGAAAACAATTTCATTTCTCTTGGTGAAAAGAACAACTGGAGGTTGAGTTCCTTAGAGACACCAATCCTGCCCTGCCTTTGCTTTCTGTCTTCAGGTATTTTCTCTTAGAATATTCTGCTTGCCCTTCAGACTCTTCCTCCCCTGACCTGAAGGTTGAATTTAATACAGAAGGAAAGAGGGACTGCTGATTTGTGATAATGTCCAAGAGGCTGGGGCACATGGGCCCAAGGAAATGTCACTGATTTGTGCTTCTTCCCTAGCTAATTCAGAAAATTCTTGATCAATCATGCATAGTCGTATGAGCCCTGGAAAACTCATGGAGTAGAGCTTTAAAACACTGTATTTCACCTTCCTGTCCTAGAAGCAAGAGTTGGAAATGTACCCACATCTCCTGATTTGAAGAAGTAGGGGTTAAGATCTTCGAGTCTTTGGCCTAATGACATTCTGTGAAGTCTCTGCTATGGCACATGCTGGAGGGAATCATGACTTTTCTCACCATGGTTGCAAGCTGCTTTTTCTTCCTTGAAGTTGCCTGCTGGACAAACACATCATCAGCAATAATGTTGGCAGCTCCAGATTCAGCCTGAAGTCCAACAGCAAGGCTTGAAAATAATAAATCATATTAGATAAAATAATTACTTAATTTCTTTAAAATTAAAGAAAAAATTACACATGCTGTGTTTGCAAGAGAAAAAGCCTTATCATCAATCACAGCACATAATCTGTTTTAGATGCACTGTTTAAGTGCTCTTTGAAGGTAAATATTTTATTAAGCCTTCAAAACATATTAGAGTTTACAGTTTATCACAAATGTGCAAATCAGGTTTCTATCCATGTATTCTTTGGTTTCTCAGCTTAGTTCCCTTCCCTGTATACTTACTTGTGTTCAAAGAGTCTCCATTGCAACATCAAGCTCCAGGAAATGAGTTTACAAATTAATGTTGGTTTTCAAGGAGTACTTGCATGCTTAGTGTTTGTGTTGATGTTTTCCAGAGGTTTTTTTTTTTTTTTAATCTATAAAGAGGCTGTGCAATTGGGATGAAATATCAAGTGAACAGATATTCAGAGGCTGTTTCAGCTCCTGGAGAGGGGAATCCTGGCAGAACACTCCATGTCTCTTTGAATGTCACAGATGACTTTGTGCAGGGAAAGAAGGGAATTTACTGTACATAAACAAGCATGAATGCTCAGCTCCTGAGCTCCAGCGGCACTGGAATACTCAGTCCCACTGCCTGTAGCACTGATGGTTGACTCCATACATACATACACAGTGATTTATGGAGGGAAGATTTCTATTAACAAACAGCCTTATGTACTGGTTTGTCTTAACTTGGAAGAAAAGAAAGAAGAGGAAAAAACAAAAGTCAGGTCTCAATGTGAGTGAGCACAGCACATCACCACATGAAGGCTTCAGCAGCTCTGAGGACAAAATGGGATCTGTTGTGTGGCACAGTCATGATTTCAACAATACAAGTACACAAGGAACAAAAGGCCTCATCACAGTTTGAAGTTACAACTCATCTCTGAATCACAGGAAAGGCTTCTCACCTGGTATATGTCTGATTGGAGGGGTAACGCTGCATCTAATTAGATGTGTCAGAAAAGTAAAGCTTGTAAAAATCATTTCACAACTGTTCTGGTTTTTGAGGAGAAAAAAATTATTCCTTCAAATGTGTTACAGTCCTTCTAAGAATGCACATGCAAACACATACAAAATGCCCTGCCTGGGGATTTTGAAACTTCAGTGTTTTGATTTCTCCTTTACATAATTCTTCTGTGGGTGCAGCTGAACAGAGGGAAATAAAGAAAAACTCTAACACTGGAAAGTCAAGAAGAAAGGAACTGTTGGCCCTCTAGCCAGTTAGTAAATAGAACTCACTCTGGGTATGGCAGGCAAGTGTCTCCTCCACCCAGACTTCGGTTCCTCAAGGACATTATTGTGATTTTTCATGCAGTAACAGTTTGTTCTTGCCAGTGCATGTCTAACAGCTTACCCCATGGCTCTGATCTATTAGCAGTGATGCATTCCAGTCAAGGGAAACAAGTTAAGCTGCAGTATCTCTTGAATTTTCAAACATGACAGAGCATTAATGAAGACCATCACTGGCTTATCTCCATAGAGTGGTGCCTGATAGTTCGTTTCCATGTCCCCTACCAGTAGTGATTTGCAGGAATTTCTCTAGAATTCAAATTCTCCTTCTCCCAGTGTTGCTCAATGGTCACAACAGCCCCTGTATGTTTTTGGGAACTGTTTTTTTTTGGCTGCACCTGTAGTAGTAACCCCCAAGAGAAGAAGAATGTAGAATACAGAGAGGCCATCCTAGCAGGATTGGTCATCTATTCAGTAGCATGAACTGGTTTAACTCATCCCAGTGCCAGAGTAATGGGCTGTAGTGGATTACTTGCTTTCTGCTTGGAGTGCTTTATCTCCTGCTTCCACTCCCAGTCCTTCTGAGAAATGTTTGGATAGGTTTTCTGGTTGGAGGATGAGCTGCAGTATATATGTGTGTCTGTAGAGCTAGGCAAGGAACAAAGACGCTGAAAACACATTAGAACAAAAAACCCCTAGGATACTCAACATGAAAGCCAGCAGCAAAGGTTTAAAGACACCACAAAGGCTGAGAAACTGCAAGTTAAGGCACAGCACCCTCTGCTTAGCCCACATCACCCTGCCTTGGGGCTGTGCGGCGCAGTGCACCGGAGAGCTGCAGCATGCCTGTGGGAGGGAACTGCACTGCTAACAGGATCTTCAGGTCCTACTTGGTGAGTGGCTCAAGGGTTCAGGTTTTCTCTCATGCTTCTCATCCCCCTGGAGAAGCTCCCTGTAAATACCTGCAAAGCCACTTCATTTCTCCTGTCTCCAGTCTGCCTTCACGCCCCTCCTTGGGCACAAGAATGGCAGGGCTGGACGTGCGCCTGGCATCCCACCCAGTAGGCAACAACAATCCATCCTCATGGGATTGGCATAGTTCTAGCTTCTTGCCTGGCGGTTTGTTTGCCTGTTGGGGCTGCCTTTTGTTCCATTCGTGCAGTAGCTGGCACAAAGGGGTCCTGGCACCACATTTTTAAATACTGGAATCATGCAAATAGGAAGATGCATCCCCATTTGCTTTCCAACAGAACAGCTGGTTTGGAGCCACCTCTCCCGTAAAATGGAATGAATCTTCACATTTTTCGTATTGAGGGATGTGCTACTTGCTAAACAACTGGGCACTCCTGTGCAGCTGTCACATCTTCAGGAAGGTTGCATCACCTTTTCCCAGGGCAGAAGAACTCACACCGAGTTACCAGGTTGTGCTATTCCTCTGCTTCTCTTGCTCATGCCCAGGGAAGTGGGTTTGTCACACCAGGCTTGTTCAAGGTGGATGGACCAGCACAATGAGTGATGGCAAGGCCATTGCTCAGAGCTCTACTGTTGTCATCTGGAGCATTAGAAACATTCAGCTTTAACTTTTTACCAATTTTTTTTTTTATCATTTTTCTTTAACTTTCTACCTTTTTCTTCAGCAAACAAAAATGATTTGTACTGTGGAAATGGCTGCAACTAGGATCAGATCAGCTCCTGTGGAGTGTAGAATATGCTTGTTGTATCCATGGGCAGTAATAGGAGAGGAGCCTTTTGTGGTGAGTCTGATGCAATGACAGATTTCGTAGGAGAATTGTGCTCTCAGCACAATGGAGTCTCTGGGAGGAAGAGCTGGCTCCTGGTGGGCATCCCCTTGGCTCTCAAGGCAGCTACGAACCACTAGAAAAAATCCTACATTTTAATTGGAATTCAGATCTTACTGCCATGGACAGAAATTAGCCTTGTGCTTTGCTCATGTTCTTACCACCTCTGACAGTGCAAGGGCCTCAGGCTCACTAAGCCCTCATGCTGACTGACCTTTCTCCCAGCTGCTTTGTTCCACACACAGCAGAAGTCAGCAGTGCAAAAAATTACATGTGCTCTTCTCCATAATAGGGAGTCAGGATTATTCCTCTCTGGAATATGTGCATTTGGCCCCTCAAAGACCAAATATTCCAGTAATGTTACTTCTGCAGCTCCCTGAGCAAGCATTCAAAAAGTTAATAGATCTCACCATTACTATATTTTCACTGATGTCTGCATTCTTTGCATGCCAGGAGCTTGTTTTTCTATGCCCAGGTTTTAGTACAATCATTTGACAGTAACTGTTTATAATGGTCATCGTGAGAGATGGGAAGCTCTGAAAACCTTTACAGTGGATGGAATGCAATAGCAGTTTCCTCTACCCAGGCCAAAGCCTCAATTGCCATAAATCAGCATGGTTTCACTGCAAAGCATAAAGTTTGCACTCGTTTACATCAGCAAAAATACCTCCCTAAGAATTTCAGTCCCTTGTATAACAAGGTTGAATTTTTCCCACTTCTTGTTTCTGAAACCATGCTGAATTTTAAGCTTCCTTAAATCCACTCCAATAATTGTCATTCCTTTGAGCCAGAATTATTGACAATCAAATTTATCTATAATGAACAAGAAGTGAGCTTGAAGAAAGGTTTTCCATTTTGGATTTTTTTTTCTTTTTGTGTCCTTTCAGTGTCCTTCCTCACTACTAATTCCCTCCCTCCCCTACCCGAAATCCTTCATGCCAATGCCTCTGAAAACAACCTGGAAAACAGAGTATGTTCATTTGGTTTTGGTATTTTTCTTTCCCAAGCCTTATTAGCTAGCACTGTATGCATCATCATAATTGTGGAGGGATGCTGTCAGCAACCCTGCCTGGTTTCACAGACTGCTCTGACTGCTTTCCAGGCATCCCTAAGAATAGCTCAGGACAGTGATGTATGATGGTGAGTAGAGAGCTGTCACTATAAAGGCTCCTCTGCTCCCATGGACCTCTACCAGGAATCACAAACATATTACACTGGAGAATCTCCTTTGACAATCTGGGGTGGAAGAGGTGGGCAAGAAGCAGTTGAGGTGCTTATACTGTGCTCCTTCTATCCTCTTATTCTGAGCAACACTGAACATAGATATCATCTAAAGCCAGTTATCAGGGCACTGCTTGTTCATTCTGAGCAGGCAGACTATTTGTAATGGTTAATCTGTATTTTTGCACTACCCAAAAATCAAAGCAGAGGGCACTTGCTGGAGTAATGACCTTGTAAAGAAAGGCAGCACCTCAAAGCTGCTGCTTATTGTGAAGGGCTCAAAAATGGGTATTTCATACAATATTTTTTGTGTCTTGCATTTCTTACAAAGACCAATGCAGCAATGAGTGGTTCATGGCTAAGAACCAAACATACATATGTGCACATTCTTAAAGGTCATCTGTCAACAAACTCAAGTTTAAGAGTCATGGACAGTTCTTGAAAAGTGTGCAAAAGTTTGTTTGTTGTTCCCTTTGTTTGACTTTTATGCCTATTAGTAGAAGCACAGATAATTAACTGCAGATTAGCTGTTCCACTGCTGAAATTTGCAAACCTGCCACATTGACATAATGAAAGATAATGCCTTTAGGGACAAGAAAAGTATAGATTTTTTTTCCCACAAACTTCTTTTGCAAAAGCAAGCAGACAAAGGCCATCACTCTACCGATGGTTTTAAGCCCTTACTGATCTGTCCAAAACTTGTCTTTAGGTCACCAGGCAGAAGAATTCATACCTTTAGTATAACAGGTTGAAGAATTATAGAGTTCAGAGAAGTTGTTTTTTTCCTTTCTCTTTCCTTTCATTTTCCCTGTCAGAAAGGTACCCAGTCAGTGTCCCAATGCTTTGCTGGGTGGAACAGAATGACAAGAACAGACTGGGACAGGCACGCATGGAGCACTGCCTTTGTGGTCCATCTGATGGGGTTGCCCTGGTAAACTCAGTGTCCATGGAGATTTATGTCTTGAACAGATATAGGGAGAGGCTACTGAATGATATCTTGTCCTAGGTGAGGATGGTCTGGGCTCTGTTCCCAGTTCTGCCATGCTGTCCTTCTGGCACACATTTTCCTGTGCATCATTTACCTCAGAAACAGTGAGTGAGAAGGAGTTCAGCTGAATCTCAGGGCTGGCCATAGGGGTGGTGCCTCCAATGCTCAGCCCCACTGGCCAGCATGGCACAGCAGGAAGACCCCAGAGCAGCAGAGAAAATGTACAGAACCGAATGTCTTCTCTCCAGCAGTGGGTGACTCTGGAGCAGGCTGGGCTTTTCTTAGCAATTGGCATGTGTCTTCTGGTTTTGTTTCATCCCAGAGGACCCCAGCCCATGTACTTGCTGTGTGAACAAGCACAGAGAATATGATGAGCATATGGGAGACCCAAGATCTGAGGCAGGAGGATGGAGGCCCTGCACTGGCCTGTGCAAAGCAGTCCTGGCTATCATTTATTTTCTGGGCAAGTTTTACTTGACCAAACACTATGCTTTGATTCCATGAGAGTCCCCTCCTTGCAGAGGAAATGAATGCTGTTAATTGCTACAGCTCTGAATCTGCCAGAGTTGGGCTGGGACTCCCATCAAACAGCTGCACAGGGAGGATTGGGATGGCTGCCTGCTGCTACCTAAACCCATGTCTGTAACACTGTGTGTGACCCCTGTGTCATTCCTCCCTCTGCCACTTGGGAGCCTGTGGAAGAGGCTCAGGAAAGCAGGGATGCCTCTGGAGGCTCTGCACGCTGCCTCCAGTCAGGTGCTGAGGCACAGCCTGTCATGAGTTTTGGAAGGCTCCTAGCCCTTACATCCTGCAATAAGGAGGGCCCATCTCCACCTGGTGCCTGGAGGCAGTCACAGTCTGCTGTTTCTCTGGAATAAAACTTGCAATTTTCCCCAGTAAATGCTCCCAGTTGTAGCAACAATTCCAAGTCACGTCATGTTTTATTAGCTTTGCATGCCTTTTATACCAAGTTGCTATCAAAGGCATGCATATGTCTTGATTCAAAGTTATTCAAGATGTGAAGCCACCAGATTTTATCAATGAAAAGGGTCTCATTCACCTACAAAACTTTTTAAAAAAAATCGCATTTCTTTAAATTCATGTACAAAGGCACAGAGCTGCTGAGATGTGCTGATACCTAGTGCTTCGTTTAAATGACTGCAGCTTTAAAAGTGCTGAACTCCATTGTCTTCAAAACTAGCCTTTCCTCTCTATGAAATCTACAAGCAACCCTGAATCCAATCATGCTTAAAACATCTGGCCCCAGCCATAGCCAATTTATGTGCCCACGATTTTTGGTTGTAACCCGCGTGAGGGTAGACTAGTTCCTCCTCCACCCCAGATGGACAGGGCTCTAGGGCAGCCTGGGCTGGTTTGGTTTAGAGTCTCTAAACTGAATTGCATTTAAAAGGAAAAGCTCCCTTCCAAAACAGTTTTTCTGATAAAATTATGCTTGCCTGAAAGTGCAAAAAGGGCCAGAGGGAGCCCATGGGCCTCCACTAATGCTATCAGAGTCCAAACCCACCTCCTCCACAAGCAGGTGTCATAAGGGAGCACTGGACTGTGGCTTCAAGAAGGCATTGCTGGAGGGAACATGAGGAAATCTAGCTGACCCAGCCAGTGCCTTCCTGGGGTGCCCAGGGCAGCAGCTGCCAGGGATCAGGGCTGCCATGTGTGGAAGGATGCCCTCTGTGAGGGGCCACCCATGGTGGGTGGCACAGC
This sequence comes from Trochalopteron elliotii, assembly GCA_024734555.1. Taxonomy (NCBI): domain Eukaryota; kingdom Metazoa; phylum Chordata; class Aves; order Passeriformes; family Leiothrichidae; genus Trochalopteron; species Trochalopteron elliotii. The sequence goes on along the minus strand of JANPWX010000097.1, from coordinate 5,743,026 downwards.
TGGGCTGTGACTTCAAGGAGGTTGCAGCAATGCAGCTCAGTCCAGCTTAGCCATTGATGTGGCTCTTGGCACCACATCTGAGGAGACTGCTGCACAGCAATTATTTCACCTCAGGCATTTTGCACTTGAAACGGCCAAAATTTCAGCTGGTGTTGAGCTAAAAATATCCTTGTTGTGTGCAACTGTAGACCCTCTCTGGCATCCATTTGCCCCAGAGCGGCAATGGTAGAGCACCCAGAGGAAAGTATTACTTGGAGTCTGTGAGTATGCAGAGATGAACTTTGCATCCTGAGAACATCCTTCATTTGTCTAACTTATACACCCGTAGATGGAAGTATATACTCCTAAGAAATAAAACTAAGTGAACAGAAGTAAAGGATCAACTTTATTCCATACTGTATAACTGGATAGCTATGTGCAAAAATGTACTTTTGACATAATCCCTTTTTTTCCTCTCTGTCCTATTTCTACTTTGGGAAATTTCATATGTCCTGTCCAAGCTTATGGTATTTTTAAGAGATAAGCACATCATTTTATCTAGTCTGCAGTAAAGGGCATGGAAGGGAGAACAGTCAATAATTTTAATTCAATCTCACTAAAATGAACCAATTTTATTCTTGATGATAACAATGTGTTTGATATCCTATACAATGAGGCATTTTGTATATGACCATCAGAAGCATAGTTAATAGGAAACAGAAGATTACACCTGGGGCTGTAACTGTGCAAAAGTCTTTCTCCCATCCAGCTCCTCAATCACACACTGAAATTTTGCCCCAATCTTCACCCAGCAACTTCCACCACTTTTATTTTTCTATGGAGACACACCACTCTGGGCACCAGGTGTTAGGGGTTTTGGGGTGCCAAGGAGCCCATGCAACTGCCCAATGTGTTTGAAAAAAGCCCAAGACTCTGGTCCTGTGTCCCCCTCCTCTTGGTGTTTGGGCACACAGAGAGCCCTCAGAGAAAATGTGGGTGGGCTCATTCCCTGATCCTTGGGCTTGACCTTTGCAAAAACATGTGTGGGCTGATTGCAAATGCCAATCCTTAAATCAGAGGGAGGCCATATACCAATGCAGAGAAACTCACTCCTACCTGCACACAGCTAGCAGCAAATGCCTGGACCCAGCCTGATTTGGTTGTTCTTGCTGCCCTGGAGTACATAAGACACCATCTGAGGTGTTGGATTTTACAGATCCATATGGCAAAAATATGGCTTTGAATAGGAGCCAAATAAATTGTCAAAGAGGAAGAGGAAAGAGTAAAAGCTGGGATGTCTGAAATTATTCCACTCTAATAAGTGTGCAATTGGTGAACTGCATAGAAGAAATACCATTCTTGCTTTTGCCAAGCAGCTGTTCTCCAAAGGCCTCCAAATCAGCAAGTTTGTGCCCTTTCATCCCTTGCACAGTCCTGAAAATAAGTGGAAATACCAGTCATTCAAATAACCAATGTCAAATGCACAGAACAGCTCATCTATAGCCTTTGTGGATTGAGCTTATCTCCATGTTCTGAGCAGCTCCACATCCCATCTAATATGGATTCAGGTTCTCAGATGCCTTTCATTTTTCAGAGTTCAGTGAAAGGATGTAAGACTCTGAAAGACTTGTGTTATCCCTAAAGCTCTGAGACAAAGCAATGATCTGTTCCTCCAGCCCAGTGAAACTTGCCCCAACCAAGAGAAAACCCACTCTTGTTAGACATTGACTTCTCAGGAGTTAGCCCAAAATGGTGGTAAGAAGCTCTCAGCCCTCATTCCTTGCTGTGGCTACAGGCAAGGCACTTTTTTTGCTGCTTCTTTCATTCATACCAATGCAAGGCATAGTGTGTGTGTTTCTGTATCTACATATAAAAGTACATTTACATATAGAAGTATGCACACACGTACGTGTACATACACAAATATACGTACATCAGTGCATACATAGAGTTAAAGGATATCAAAAGCAAACACTGTGCACACATCTTCCTACGTGGAGAGGATGATAGAGCAAGCACACGACAGCTGCTGGTTATATTGCTTAATGAGCCACCCTGCAGCATTACACTGCTTAGTGTGGTATAACCAGCACAGAACAAACTGCAATCAGATGGGCAGGACTGGGTGCTGAGATGGAAGAGAAGAGGAGCCTGGGGAGAAAGACAGCTGCAGGGGGTCTGGGTGTTGGCTGGGGAGAAAAAGTAGTGTGCAAAAGAGTGTGTCACAGCAGCTGGAGTGGGGCTTGGGAGTGCTTAAGGAAGGTAGGTAGATTGGGTATGAAGACAAGGTAGTAGGGAAGTGGGCTGCCGTGTTCAAGAGACAAGGTGAAGGTGGAATATTTTGAAGAGGTGATTTGAAATAGGCAATTTGGTCAAAATGATTTTATGTGTAAAGAAGGTAAGGTGGAGGAAGGGAAGTTTTGCATTTATTGTGAAATTTATGTCAGATTGTATTTAAAACTGTTTCCTTTGCATCACTAACCTGTAATCCCATACCAGCATTGCCCAAATGTCTTGGAGACTGAGATGGGGTCTCTACTGTAGGTAAGAAACATCTTGTGTGATGGAAAATGCACTGAGAGGAGACCACCAGAAACTCAAAAAGAACCTGCCATTCTTCAGCACCACTTGCTCTGTACTCTTGCTCCAGGCTCTAGTCATGAAACACGAAAATGTTTCCTGCAAACTATTTTAGACAGAAGCAAAGGAATTGCTGGTTATAAATGGAACAGCATGTCTTTTTTCATCTGTGTATTCACAGCGCTGGAAACAAGCAAGAGCTGAAGATGCAGTTATTGAAGCAGATGAATAGACATCATCATTTGAGTTCTGCACATGAATATGGAGGAGGAATTAAATCATGGGCAATGTGTGATATTTTAACCCAAAACTACAGCTTGTGGAGAACATTTTCTTACAAATTTGTGCTCAAAGTGGTTCCTAAACCACCATTAATCAAACTATTTGGATTTCTGCTTCAAGAAAGCCAGAATAACAACATGAACTTCAAAAATCAGTACAGAATGACCTTCTTAATGTTATTTTCAGTCACCCCATGGCCTGCTGCATAATGTGAATTTCATTTTAGTAGCAGTCTGCTTTGTTATCCATCACTGATCATGATGGAGTTACTTCCTAAAAGGAATCCTGGACATTTTATAATCACACACAGTAATCAACTATATCTCCTGTAAGAATTAACTGTTATAGGTAGCAGCCTACTTTTATTTCCAATCAACATGATTTACAGGCACGTACAACAAAGTAACTAGGGAGTTTTTATTTCCAGCTTCATACATGGCTAGACAAATGACAATGTGCCACAAAGACAATATACAGAGAGACTACAGACTAATCAGGTGAGGTCTTGAGATGGCACTATTGGGGTGATAAGACACACTCAGTGTGACTTGCTGTGTGTGACATTAGTTACATCAAAAGGCAGAGAGAGAGAGAGAAACTGGCTATAGAAAAAGGATGCTCTGGCATTCCATACTGCTGCACTCACTCTCTCTCTGATTTTCAGATGAAACCCAATGGCAAACTAAAAAATAATTTCATTTATCACTGCTAGTCCTGAAAACTGAAATAGGGATATGTAAACCAGAAGCAAAATGGAGTTTTATCACTGACTTCATTAGAAACAGAATTTCCTGCAAACTATTTGCAAAAACAATTTCCAAAGCTTTCTGGAAATGTAGACACTTGGCAAAGCAGAGGGTTAATATCAAAGTATCAAACTCAGCCTTCTCTGACCCCTCACTTGATGCAGAAGCCCATACCCTGCATCTCAGGGCTGGCAATAGGTTACATCCAGCAGAAAGTTTGTACCCAGTTAGTGCTACTGTTTGTTACTGCCCCCTGACCTATGGGATCCCCTGAAAACACCAGCTTCACATTTCAGGAACTGATCACGTAAGTGCACTGGAAAACCAAGGAAATTCGAGGAGCTAATACCAGCACTGTGGTAGCAGGGGAGGGAGATTAGAGGTCAGCCCATAGCAGAGCTGGGGCTCACACCACAGAGCCTGGCTGCAGGCTGCCTCTCTCCCTGGAGAGGAGCTGTGGTCCACAGCACAGTGGAGAGACAGCAGAGCTCTCTGGTGCTGTGCATCCCCAGGCATTTTCTGAGCATGGCTATAATTCAAACTGATGGGATTTTTGAAAAATGTTTTACCACTTCATCTATCTAGGTCTGATTTGATTCCATCAACGAAGCTAAGTTCTCTCTTTTTTATTTCCCCCAACACAAATGCAAACTCTGTAAGTTGCAGGTGTCAGGAAATCTTAAAATAATGTTGTGATGGGATGGGAAGGAAAGTAATTCCTCAGCTCCTACATATTTAATAATAATAAAAAGATACCACAAGGCAGAGCAGATAATACTGATTTACTGCAACCCTATTTGCATGTATATATGAGTATACACTTTTATTTGGACTTTATGATTTATTCATTATATACATAAAGAGATAATGAACAACACATCTGCATGCTATGAATCCAGGTTTCATTGAGGCTGGTTATTTACAAAATAGAGACAAAATCCCTGAGGATGAACCTTCTGCTCTCTTACTAGTGTACCGTATTTAGGATGTTAGGAGTCTTTAAAGCTAGTCTTTTATTTAAAATAAATACGCAGACATCATGAGAGCAAGCATATTATCATACAGAGAGACAGGCAGACTATACCTTCAATTTAAGAAAACACATTTTTTAACATGAATTATGCACCTGCTTTGTTTTTTCCTGTTACTGGGAAAATCAGACAAAACAGGAATTCACTCATTAAAAGTGACTAAAGCTGTAGTTTTGTGAATGTCTCTGCCTGACAATGACTTAGCACAGTGGAAAAAAAAACCCAGCAGTACAACAGCTCAAAACTTTCTCACAGAAGGTAGTGATGATATATAGCTGTTTGATAATTTTCACAGCAATGTTTAGTTGTATTTTTTTTTAATCCTTTTTTAGTGCAAAAAAAAATACTATGGGTTTTTCATCAACCAAAAACTGAAAAGCCTGAAAGAAACCCCAACCAACAAAGTAAAAAAATCCCTCCACACAGTGTATTTTCTTTCTAAAATGTGAAATTGTAAAAACCATTTACCTTCATTTCTTTTCAGTAAAACTTACTATATCAAACCCAGGTGTAGAAGCAGTACTCCCAGAGAAATGTGTACAAACCATTTTAGTATAACCCAGGTGTGTGAGAACTTTTTCCCATCTCATGAAAATTTAAAACTTTACAGAGAATTCAGCACAACTTTGAACTCTCATTAATGTAACACCTGATTGCCTAAAACCTTCACCTCTGGTAGGTTATTAACCGTGATGTCTATACCAGTACATGCTAAAATTTCCATGTGTAATGCAGAAGGTGTAGCATTCAAAAACGTGCTTTCTCAGGTTTTAAGATCCACTAAATGCAAAATCAGCAAAAGCTCCTATGATTTCAATGAATCTGCCTATCCTATACCATTTCACTGTATTTTGATAGGTAAAAATCATGCATTCCCTGCTAAATATTGTAATTTAGCCACAGATTCTACATCAAAAAGCTGCAAATGTGCAGCATATTTTGTGTATTTATATGGAAATATGAACACAGTTCCTGAAACCTCGTAGTGCTCACAGTTGAAGAGCCTGTGCTCCATCTTTTGTGGAAGGGTGGAGCAAATGACCTCCAGAGAATGCTTCCAACCTCAGCCATTCTGTTTCCAGTGTATTTATGCAAAATAAGCTCTCAGTGTATAAAACTAAGTCCCATGCCAGCTGCAGTGTGTTGAAAGGGGAGAAAATAAAGCTAGGGAGTGCAGAAAAGGTATCTGTTATCCCAGCAGGTCTGCATCAGCCCCTGTGCTTTTATTGTGGCCCTGGATACTCAGAAAATCAAACGTGAAGGGGACCCAGTTTAGGGGAATCACTAGAAATTTTGAAATATATATATTATTACTTATAGGTGTATAAATAGTCCTTCTTCAAATTTGCCTAGGACTGAGACACACTCACTTCACTGGACAGAATTCCTTCTAGGTCTGTCTTGGCTGATGGTGTGATCTCACTGCAGGTCGGATTCAGCATACCACACAGTGCTGCAGGTGGCTGAGAAATTTGATTCAGGAAAGCCTTTGCCTGTGCAGACATAAATGCACAGGGACCACAGAAGGACTTGGGATATCTGGGCTACCACTGCTGCCTCTGTCTGTTTTTCTCTAAAAACTTTCCTTCAGCTTCCCCATGCCTGGGAGCTTTCACAGCTTTGGCTATATGGACGGGCTCCACTTGTTATCTGCGGGTGGTTCCTCCTTGGGGGCTGCTTTACCAGCTCAGCAGTAAACCCCAGACCAACCGAGACAGTTTGTGTGGTTTCCTCAGATCAGCTGGCTGAGTGTGGATAAGGCTTGGAAATGAAGAGTGGGCTCTGCCGTGGGTTTGGAAGGTGTTTATTCAGTGCAGCTCCACAGCAAAAAGCACAGTCTGGCCTGTCCTTCTCCTTTTTGTACCACAGGACACAGCCCAAGGCAGCTGGAGAATTCGGGCCAATGGATGGAAAGGGGTTGGGTGTTCCAGGACAGTGGCACTTAACACAACAATTGAAGGGGCAGGTGTTGGGCACCTGGTCGAATGGGAGATAATGTCCCCTCAAGTTACCAGAGTGATTGACAAGGTGCTCCCCTCTGGGAGATACCATGTGGGTTTGGGAATGGGTGAAGGGACTTTGGAAGGAACATACCAACACAAAATAAATAAAATACATATAAAACTTTGAAAGCCTCAATCATGCATTGCAACAGTTATCTATATTGTTTTTCTCGTATAAGGCCCTTTAATCGTCAACAGGGAGATATCTTTCTGCTTTCAGAAGAATATATCAGCCCCAAAAATACATGTTCAGACAATGAGGGAGAGCACAGGCTCTTGTACAGTGCTCCTTTTAGTCTCTGGCCCTTCCTGCTCCTTTGGGGACAGTGATGCCAATAGATTGCAGGGGGGGGAAAAAAAAATACTCTGAAACATCTTGAGCCTCTCATCTAGTTTCTCTCCTTGCAACCTTTTCCTTTTCCAATGCCATGGTAATTTTCATGCAGGGGGATCGAGGTGAAGGAACAGATGCTACTCCTATTTCCTCCCTGTTATCATCCCACTCCCAGCGATGCTCCCTGTAATCGTTCCATTGTACAGCTGCCTTTCCTATAAAGCTGAACAATGAATAATGGATGCAAAAACTAAGTGGCGTTTCAGGTTCATTAGTATGCATATTGTTATAAATTCATTCCAGTAGGTGCTGTGAAGCCACTCTCCTCTCTTTTGTATTTTGAGGTGTCACTGCTTCAGGCTCTGCTAATGTTCATTTTGTATTCATTCATTTGTGTCTGTAGTTTTACCTGGATTGTAGGCTATTGTTCTTATTTGCAAAGCTTGGATTTAATTTCCTGTAGGAAGCTTTTCTTTTTTTTCTCTAGGGCTCACTCTCCTGTTACCATCCACCTTGAGAGTACTAAAGCACTGTCCTGCTGGTAAAATATAATTTGTTTTCTAGTGTTTTAATGAAAATGTTACCACTTGTGTCCAAAAAAAAAAAAAAAAAAAAAAAAAAAAAGAAGAGAGAAAACAAAAAGAAAGGAAAGATCAAGATTTTCTTGTTCTAGCTGTTGGTATCCAGGGCTTCCCTTCTGTTCATTCCTATTCCTGAATGTTAAATAGCTCACAAGCCCCCAAGCCACGGACCTGCAAATCCTTGTTACCTTTGACCCATGTCCAGCTGCCAGCAGAGGCTTTGCTGGTAATGCTGGGCTTCTGAAAAGAATTTCTGTCTAACATGCAGAAAGCAATTCATATATCAGCATTTTCTTGTAAAGTTGAACAGAAGCTACTTCCTGCTCTGTTTCAGACCCCCAGCCCTTTGCAATTATTCCCTATATTTATGACATACATATTTTATTCATTCTCATTAGGCTGTTCAATAGCAATCCATTATCTTTCAACAGATTCATAGCAGATAAAACATTCATATTATTGCCCCCATTTTTGTTTCTGTTTTATGATATTCTCCCTCACACATTCAGATTCATTCTTCCTAACAACGGCATATCATTAGGCCTTGCCTTCAGCTATTGTTAACAATGAACTGACAAAATGCAGTAGGATGCTACAGAAAGTAGAGCTGATCCCAAGCCTTTTTTCCTCTCTGCCCTGTCTGTATTGGACCAATAGTGGTGCAGAGCTATCAGCTCAAGAAAGTACAAAATGAACTCCAGCTACAATGGAAGAAAGAGGCAATAGTGAGCTATAGCTGTGCTCTCCCAGGACACTTTGCACAAAGGAACAATCACCCACAGCAATCTCACTAAAACAGAATTTGCAGGGGATAATATTCAGCACATACGCAGCGCATACAAAGTAACGCACTAGTTGCTGACAGTAGTCACTCTGTACCTGCTAGAGCGTCTCTTACCAAAACTCTGTCTCATCTTTGATGGTGTATGCAAAGCCTTCTTAACATTACAAGCAGCACTGAGTGTTAAGGACAAACTATTCAGACTGGGATGAAAAAGACAGGTGTTGAAGCCTGAGTACTGAAGTGAATTATCCTATATTAAGTACCAGGACCCAGCAGTCACATGTTGAAAACACTGGTATAAGTGACTCCCCGAACAAGAAAAGCAGAGCCTATGGCAAAGAAAAGCACAAGTCCTCTCTGCCTGGATCATCACCACCTTTGTTCTCCTCTTTTCTTCCCACAGCAGTAAAAAACTTCAGCTCTCCAGTTCTTTAGTCGTATGAAGCCGAAGATGAAAAGAGATTTAGTATCACTAGTAAAGGCTACAAAACCAGGTGTGTCAGACTCTTTGCTTTATTGGGAAGCTTATAATCTCAACCATGTCCAGGATGCCTGCTTTACCCGTGGAGGCAGAATATGTGCTCCCACTGCTAGGAGAGCTGAGAGGGACGTCCCTAGGCAGAGCGTCGGCACCCATAGAAAAGCGTATGGCAGATCTGAGAGGTACAGGAGTGTGACACGCAGACACACCACATGAGGAGGAAGAGATCTGTCATAAGAGGCTCATTTCTACTTTTATTATGGTAAATTGCCAGCTTATGGTAAATTGAACAGATCTCTGAAATCTGAAATATGGAGAACTTAAGTCTTAAATCTTAGAAAATATTCTCACTATGCAGCTCCACTACAGAGATTATCATGACCATAGGGACAGGTATCTTCATAAGTATCACAGAGTCCCACATTGTGTGTGTGAGTTTATATTTGGATGTATTCAAATACACTGAAATTCACACATATACACTGCAGTGTTGTTGATATATAAATATATACTCGTATCTCGCTCTCTATAAGCACATTAATCTCCCCACATGTATGTAAAACCAAGCCCAAAATCATATGTATGTAGATAACCTATCAGATACACATATTTAACCTAGTCTCTTTTAAACAGATCTGCTCTTATTTATGCAAATATCCTCTCTTGCATTCAATGCATACAAAGACATTATACTCAGCCACATTTTTGTTGACCAGGGACATTGCTCAGAACACTTGCCTTTAGCCTGTTCCCTTTAACTTCTCTGAGCATATTTTTACTGCATGTTTCTTTGGGAACATGACTGCGTGCAATAGGAAATAATCAATTCTTATATAAACTACATAACCTCTGTTGAAGTAAGTGGTGTGCGGACTGATTAAAATCAGGACTAGGTTTGTCCATTTTTGTCCAATTATATCAACATTTGGGCACCCCAGAACCTCAGTAGAGGCAAAACTGCATAACTGAGAGCAGAATTTGTCCCAAATCCTAGAATGATCACATCTCAAATCATATTTAGCACATCTAGTAGACCACAAACCCACAAATTCCTGATACGATGGTAATTATTTCTCTTTTATCTGTAGCTTGGTGCTGTAGCACTGACACGATGCCCTTTTATCCCACTTGTTTTATATCATTCCACTGCACCAGTGCGGGTCTGGAGCTGAAGGCCTCCAGGAGACACGCTCTTTACCTGCACAGACTGCAGCAAAAGGGGTATATTTTCCTGCTAGAGTTGCCTGAAGTCTGTGTTACAGCTGCAGTCTGCTGAGGTGAGGGTCCTGCTGTGTGTAGACCTGATGCAAAGAGAGCCATAATGCAAAGCAGCTCCTAAAAGTGAGGACAGAATCCAGCTATAGATGCAGGGAAAAGGTGCAGCTCACTAAAGTTCCAGCCTGATTCTCTGTCTGCCAAGAACAGCTTGTGAAGGAGAACTACTGCAGACACAATTGAAATCCTTGCAGGAGAGAAAGCTTGACAGCTCATTTTCCTGTCCTGCTCCCAAAATGGCAGCACCTGCAAATGAGCAGTGTGCTTGTGCTAAGGAGCAGGACAGGGCCGGTGGGACTGGGCTCCTTCCCATTCCTTCCCACTCCTTCCCACCCAATCCCTTGTGCACTGTCTCCCCACTCAGCTCCGCAGGGATGAAGTGCCTGGACACACCTGTGCCTCTGAGCTGTCACTTCTCCACCCGTGAAAGGCATTAGAAGAGCTCCCCTGCTCTCACAAAAGTGCTATGGGGATGAGTAAGCTTCAGATTGCATGTACTCAGATATTACTGCAATAGAAGCCAGGAAACAGACAACATACTCAGCTTTCAGAAATACAGCTCCAGTTTGCAAAGCTGCAAATGTGCAGAGTAGTTAATGCGTTCCCTTTCCTTTCTTTTATCTCTTGGCAAATCGTTTTTTGTTCTTGTAGTCCACTTGATTCTAGGGATTTTTTATTCTGCTGAAAGATTTGGTTTTTCCTTTTAATACATAATCTGGCACTGAACACCTGCTGCAATTAAAGCACTGGTATTTGGCTCCTGTGAGGTCTATTCTATTATGAAGTTCTGTCCATTGATTGTAGACTAATGAACTCATCAATTCATCACAGCACTTCTATTACCCTACTGCTGCTGTGGGAGGTTGTATTGCTGAGCTTGGGCAAGAGCACTCTCTTGCTACTGCCCCAAGTGTTGTTAGGGATGTAAAAGAGGTAATCAGAATTTTGATACAGTTCAACTTTGTGGCTCTTCTGTGGCATGTCAGTTCCTCCTATAGCAGAGCTTTCTCATTTAAAGCAAATCAATTTCAGCAATACTTGCTATTCAGAAAGAGTGGCTCTAGAGTGGGATGGAAAATGGGAAGAAATCTGGTATTTTTTTGGGAAACACTGAGGGGCATAAGAAATGGTCATTTTTTTTCATTCATAGAAATTGTCTGGTATGGGGTATTAGCAAAACTCAGATAAACTCAAAGTAATTAGGAACAGCAAGAAATTGTTTCAGCAGCAAATACAACAGCAGCAATATGTTTTTCTCCCTCTCTGTCAGATGCTGGTAATGCTTTTTTTTTAAAAGCTTAGTCTCAGATTATATGTGGCAGATTTATTTATCATTCCACAGATAGTTATCTGGCTTTTTTTAGATTGTCTGGCATTACATCGATTCAGCACAGAAATGCAGAAATGCACAAAAAGTAATTGGCAAGAAAATGAACCCCGGACCAAAAGAGGAATTGCCTTTAAGGTATCACTTTGAAGTTTGAGAGTCAAGAACCAAATAGAATAATTCTGGCAGTCTTGATATCTTTATTGAGAAAACATTTTGGTATTGAGTTTGGAGGGTGAACAGTAATAAAGGAACATGCTGAAAAATAAAAGAAATGAGACTGATCTCTGTAATTGTGTCAGAGAAATCACATCTACATAAACATGTGAACAGAAGGTCTACAAACACAAACAAGAGGAATGGAGATGTCTGAAAAAACAAGATGCCAATAAAGAAATATGGCTAACAGAGAGGAATGAGTACAACCTTTTCAATTTGTATTTCTTTCTAAAAGCAGTTAAAATTCCTATTAGTGGCACATCAACTGAAAAAACAAAAAAGAATTGTTTTAATTTAGGGAACACAAGTCCATGGAAAACAAGGTTTCCAAATTCCAAAAAGTCAAACCCCTTTCCATCTAGCCCAACCCTCATCTGAATTTAGCCACCAACTCATTCGCATGTTTTTTAAGTCAGCTGTTACAACACACATAGTCTTCTCATTATCCAAGCATCTCAGTTAGAGGATCAGATTGTTTTTCTAAAGCACGTAATTTGATGCCACAGTACAGACAATGGATTTGGGCAGAGTGGGCATTTTAATACTGTGTCCATCTGCTGCACATGTCCTGACGTAGGTTCTTCTGGATATGGGAGATGGAACATCTAGAGCAGGCGGAAACTCCAACACTCAGCTAGTAAACAGTGGTGTTGCAAGTCTTATTAATTAATATTTGCAAAATGTTCTGAGATTCCCCAGATAGAGCACGTTACAGAAGTGAAAAGCATTACAAGTAATCTTCAGTGATGTATTAATAACACCAAAGGTAGGAAAGCAGCGTTGTTATAACTAAAGGCTTGTGACAAGCTTCTCTTTCAGCAGGCTTGCTAACAGAAGGAACAGACTGCAAGGCAAGTACAGAACTCCACTAAGATGTGGTGCTTCAGGAGGGCAGCAAAGCTCATTCACATCAGCAATTTTTGTTGCTGAAAACCTACACGGGCATCAGGTATTTCATCCACTTTCAGGTCCTGAAGTTCTGTGAGCATTTTACTTCATTCCTTATCTCTCCTCAGTGTCCACAAGGACATCCCATCATTGCTCTGCTATTGCAACCCACAAAACAAGCAAGTTGCTTAATAAATAACAGAAATGTTTCAACAAGTGAAACATCTGAATTGGAGTTTGACTCCTTCGTTGCAAGGTACAGGAAGCGCAGTGGTAAATCCCTTGGCTTCACTGTGGGCATGGCTGACAGGATCACCATTCCCCTACTGGTGTCTTTTGGGATCATATTCTGCCCTCTTCAATAATCCAGCATGAAAGATTTGTGCAAGGAACCACCGTCCAGATACTCTCCCTCTCACCTAATTCAGCCCTGAACTTTGGCACCAGAGGGAAGAGAATAGGAGTGCATCCTACACAGATCCTTCCTCCATCTGAGAGTCCAAGGCATGCTGGAGGAGATTTTGAGGGCTGACACAGTCCCAGAATGGTGAAAAGATGGTGGTTTCAGGACTGCATTGCAGAGCACAGGAGGAAGATGGTGCCTCTGCAGAATGATTTCTTGGCTGCTGCATACCAAATGCACCAAGACAACAAATAAACTGGCAGTGACTAGGAAATGGCTGATCCATGCCAAAGCTGTGAAACTGTTGCCCTCTCTCCTGGGTCCTTCAGTGCTGCTCAGGGGTTTGAGAGGTTGAGATCCTCCCTTGTTTGCTTCTGCCCATTTGAATTGTGGGGATCTCTTTGCTGTGCTGATTAGGAAGCAGCTGATGCCTTCGTAGCTGAGCAGATGGACCACATGTAGGGACTCCCCAGCCAAGCAAAGCTCCAGCAAGTCTATCCCTCCTTACACTGACACTCACTATTCAGAAATAAGCAGCTGTTTCAGTAGAAAAATAAACAAGCAGTGACAAATAAAGTTGTCTCAGAAAGGGCATGCAGGAAGGGAGTAGGAGTCCTATGTCAGATTAGGGGTATGGGTAGAGATGTGGGCACCCTTGGCTCAGAACGGGGGAAGGGGAGTGTACAGGACAGGCAGATTCATTTAATGCTACTATTCCAAAGCAGAACATTGGTAATGGAAGCAGTGACAGGGTCTTCACATGGAAACCCATTCACAGGACCTGCAAGCACAGCAGTGTGAAAAGGCTGGATTATTTCTCTGGGCTGCTTTGCTTTGAGAGACATGCAATGAAATGACATCTTTTCACAGCAGAGTCCTGGGTGGCTGCAGCACACTCTGTGTGTTCATGTCTACGAGCACACCTGCAAGCAGGCACTGCTGCTCCTGCATGTCGTGTTTGATTGCCTTGTTATTGCGGTTGCCACTGGTATGAATGAATAGACACACCCCGTTTCTTCCTGAGATCTTCTGTTCAGATACACTCATGCAAGTGTAATGAAGGTATGTGGGAAAGGGCAGGCACCCATGAATAGCATTGATTCACACTGAATGCAGGACGTGCAGTTCTTTATACTTGCTCTCCAGCCTCTTTGCCTGTGTCTACAGCAGTTGGATTTTGCAGTAAGTCCCTTCCAGCTTCCAGAGAAATCAGTGAGGCTGAGAAATTGCAGAAGCAGCATGGAAGGTCAATGCACAAACTCTTTTCCCCTCCAGCACGAGGCAATGGGGTGTAAGTGATTTATAAACTGAAGTCTGAGGTGATTACAGAACTCAGGACTTAATTACACAATCCCATTCCCCTGTCACATGTCGAGCATCTAACACAGACCTGGCAAAATACACCACGTGTGCCCAAAATATCTCATGCCCTTATCCACTGCCATGAAAGATGAGAATTAAAATCTTTAATTAAGTCCTGCAAGCTGCAAAATTGTGGACACAGACTGTAAAATGTGAACAGCAGAGAGGGAGTGAGAAATACTCTTCCTTGGATGATCTCTGAAGTTTGTGGGACAGCTTGTGGGAAAGCTCATGTTGTGCTCATGTTGTGTTCTTGTAACATCCGAGCTTTTCTTCTCAAGACGTCATCCAGCTACAAATCTCACACCTCCCTCCAAATCCCATACCCCCCTCCCGGGACTTTCTACTACCTCAAATCTTCACATCTTTCCTCCTCAGTTTTTACTGTCCCAGATGAGGAATTGTCATTCTGAGGGACATAATTATTCCATTCCTTTATTCCATTCTCCATGTTTATTTCAGAAGCATAGTCCAAAAGGCCCATCTTCTTCCCTTGTGCAGCTCCCTTTCAGTCATCTCCACCTTTAGGAAATTAAATCTCAGAGTGACGTATGTCCTTGCTCTGCCTCTTACCCCTCCTCAGCTTCAATAGGGCTGCTACTTCTTTACAAAAGCACAACAAAACCCCTGCCTGTTCAGAGTTACAAATCTGTTACTTAGAAAAACTCCTAGACTAATTTTTAGATTATTTTCTCCACATGATTTTGTACATGGGCTTCCCTGCCATCTCTGTGAGGCATTGGTTTTCCACTGCACTTCCAAGAGCAGTCAAATCCATCATCACCAGAAATGAGGGACGCTCTAGCCCTGGACTGAGCTCCACACCCACACAGATTTCCTTTCCCTCACCCTTACTGCCCATTCGTGTTTTACTCAGAAGCTGGAGAGCAGTGAGCTGCCTTTGCGCTTTGCAGCCAGTTTTTGGGTGGAGCAGTGGATGAGCTCATTAGGGCTGCACTGGCCCCAGTGTCATATGGCCTTCCTTCATCCAGAGAGAACAGCTGAGACCCTTTAACCCTTGTTGGCATTTAGAGTCAGATGAGGGCTCAGCCACTTCGAAAACAGTGTGTAATTAAACGAATTGTTCTGTTCAAAAATAGTGTAAGATCTACAGAAGTAATTAGAATTGCCACACCACTACTGTCGAGAAGCAATATTGTGTCTCTTAGATAGACATTAATCTGATAACTCCCTGCATTTACTGAGATCATTTATCAAGGTGTTTGGGGTTTGGTTTTTTACCTCCTCAATGCACAGAAAGTCCAGAAGTAAGGCTACAAACCACAGGAGGTTATTTTTATGGGGGTTTTGAAGGTCATAATTGTTTTGGAAGCATGAAGTTTTCCTTGCTCTTTCTGCACCAAAATCTCTCTCTCTCTCTTTTTCTCTCTCTAGCATAGATATGCATATGTATATGCATATAAATATATATATGTGTATACACATCTTTACATACATACATAAATATATATATATATGTGAGTACATGTGTGACATGGACTCTCTGGGAAGCTGCTAGGCTCCTAAGGACGGAGAACTTCTGTTCCATTCCTTGCCCACTCCTTATAATGGACAGAAAATGATCTGCAGAATCCACAATTTCACCTCCCAGCTAATTCCTTCAGATCAGGTATTTAAACACTCTGAGGTTATAATTTTTGAAAGATTCTTAATGTGCATTGTAACTCTTCAAAAGTGACTGACTTTTTTCTTACATGTAAGGATCAAAGACCAACCCAATATCTTAAAGCTTGTATAAGCTGGACAAGAAAACGAGGATGGGAATAAATATGCTTGAAATGGAGATGGACAGAGTGTTAATAGCTAGTTACCTTCCTGCAGATGAAATCAGAAAATGTAGGTGTGCCTAAAAACATTTTACCCGGATTATATTGGTCTTGGAAAACTCTCAGGTCAGTGAATTTCCACAAAATGAAATGAACTGCTGTTCAAGTAAAGAGTAAAAGATTAATTCACGACTCTGTTGTGTGAGGTATATCACAGTTGAGAGTGGATGCAGAAAAGAGAGATGTTGTATGTGAATGTTGGCAAAGAGATTTAATAGCACAACTGTGTTGTCCACACCATAACCACATCTCCATACAAAATTAAAAAACAAAATCAAACCAGACTTTAGGTATTGTGACTTTGAAGGCAGTGTTAAGTATTTTTGACCAATGAACTTTCTTGCTCCTTTGGAAATAGGAGTTTAGGAGAGTGTTGACTGATAACTTTCTAGAGCAGATGCTTTTTGTTTAAAATTTTTTACCTTTTCTTCCTTGCTTTTATGCTGTGCTATCACACACTGCTAATGCCGGCTGTGGTATGCTTTTGTGCACTTATGAACCTTTCTGAAAATATGCACTTATTGGAAACAAAGGATCTTTACTTTATGAAGACGGAATTTCTGATCTTTGTGCATAAACTTTTTTAGAAGAGGTATTTTTTCTCAGAAAATATCTCTCTTGATTTATGTTGGTTTCTTCCTCCCTCTGTAGCCACCCCCTCACAGCCTCGCTGAAGTGGGGTTCCCACTGGTCCTGATAGTGTAGCTCCAGGCTTTGCAGCACTAAAAACTTCCGCAGAAAAATGATAAAAAAATCCCCAAGATCTACACTGTCTCTTATGCTCTCTCCATCCAAGATCCTGCATTGAGAACATACTCATCTGCAAACCATGATCTTGGATTTCTAGGTTGGCAGTACTAATGAACATTGGTCAAAATCTGATCATTGAAGCTGAAAACTTTTCTCTTTTTTTACTTAGTTTGGTTATGTGATCCTGTGTGCAGCACAGAAGTGGTGGAGAGACTGAGGCTTGCAAAGGGATGGGCCTTGGGGAATAGGTCATGTTGTTTTTCTGTGTTGAGCTGGATGCAGCTGCAGCTTAAGAAAAACAAATCAGAAAAGTGGTTTGCACCAAGACTTCCACCCAAGGTGAGAGAATCCTTATGAGACCATCTGGCTTTTCTGTTTTTTGGTACATTTTTTTAACTGTAAATTCCAAACTTACCCATTTTATGTGACCTAAAAATCTGACTGATGCTGTTTACTAGAGACAAACAGCTTGATAATTCAAATCTCGACAAAGCTAGTAATTAAAACCAGTTCCCCTGAAGTCTTTTTTGATATAGCCTGTGTGAAATGAGTTTGTAATTTTAACCCAACCCTTACACTCTGGCATAACTGGATTAAGGCTACTTGAAAAACATTCCAGACAGGAATAAATCTTTACTGGAAGAAAGGGCAGGGAAGTTTAATACATATTATCCAGAGAAAAATACAAAGACTTCAAGAGCCTGCCTTGGTTAGCCCATCAAAGTGGAAGCTGAAAGGGGAAGACTGCTTTCTATGCTGGGCTGTGAAACATCAGTAAGGGAAAGCTATGTGAAAAAGAAATAGGTCAACACCTGCTGCTGGTCATAAATTTGGCAAGGAAATAAGAGAGAAGTCGATGACAACTAGAGTAATAGAACAGCTTTATAGGAATGAAAAACCCTAAGTAGTTTTAAGGCAGTATCAGGTCTGTCTCTGGAAAGCCTGTGATGTGTCTGTCTCTAGCACATGCTGCATTCCCAGTGGAGCAGGTATGATTAGCTGGAAATCACTCTCATCCTTAATTTGGAAGTAGTCACAGATGAGCACTTCTCATCTTCTCCAAAATAGAGAGTTACCAGTTACAGAACATACCAGTGTTCTTTCTAGAGGAAATGAATATCCTCACAGACAGTATTCTTTTCTACTCTGATCGTAGATATTTAATACTGATGCAGCATGAGGGAAATAGACCACAGAAAGTGGCCAGCTTCACATGTACCATCAGATTAGCATCTCACAGTGCCACCACCATAAACAGTGCACTGGGCAAGAAGGTCTGCTACTCTGACCTTCCTCAGCATTTTTTCATTTATTTCATGTTCTTATTCTCATCTATAAAACTGGATCCTAAAAATCAGTTTTGCAATCATGTTTGTGGAGCAGTATCTGACATCAGATTCTCTGGGTTGGGTGCACTGTACACAGCAGCTTTTCCAAACTACTTGCCACAATTCAGATGGGGATTCATCATCGGAACCAGGGTAAGAAGTCCAAAAAACAGATTGGCAAGCAAGCAATGAAGATAGAGGGGAACATGAACTAAATCACAGGTATGCACAATTATGGGCAAGGTATGGGAGATTTTTGAAGATAATTGAGTAACTTGCACAGACAAACAGATGCAAGATTGTTTTTTGAAAGGGTTAGTCAAAGAGCAAGAAATAGTCCAAGGAAGTCTGGGTACCCTCCCAGTTCTATTTTTCACAACTCAGTGATTTCTGTGACTGTGGTTTTGAAAGGATAGCTGATGTCAAACAAGTTAGACTGCAGGCGAGCAGAGGAATATGGATACCATTCATACTATTCCCAAGAATAGAAGGCAAAAGTGCAATCACTCTCAGACTCTGGGGTCTGTGGCTGCTGAGGTTTCTGTGTAGATGAGAGCAAACAGATTGAATTCGGTGTGACTGGAACAGAGAAGCAGCATGAGGGATGGAAAGGCAAAGAAATGTCAAGAGCAGGAATACTGGCAGAAGGCTGTTAGGTGTGCCTGTTGTCTTTAGACAAAGCTGTGAGGTGACTAGCTGTGGCATACTACAATATACAGATTGAAGCATGCAAGCACAGTAACTCCTCCAACTATTCCCATCACAAACACTGAGCCAGTGAATGTGATAGACAGGAGCAACGGGAAGATGCTGCAGTCACTGCTGTGTCCCTGTTCAGGCAGAAACATGTCTGCAATGGGTGCAGTTCAGTCACGAACTCAGAAGCGTGTTTGTACCCGCACTCATTTATTCATCATCAACAGCATGTTGCAAACCATCATAAGAATGCCAGTTACTTGCCAAGACACAGAGATTTCTCCTGTCTGACACTTGAGCTGGGCACGGCAATAACAATACCAGTTTCCAGCTGGGTGCTACACACAGGTCAGTTTGAGTTTCACATCATGGAAGCATTTGTCATGGTCCCATTCAGCTGAGCATGGAAAATACATGAGCAGCACACCAAGTCCTCACTGCCCCCATCACAATGCGGCACCTAAGGACGAGTGCAAGCACTGAAAAGCATTAATTGGCAGCAATGCTAAAGACCTACAAGCTGTGATACAATCATGATGTATATTGTTGACCATATGCATTCATACAGTTAATAGGAAAGCCTACAATCAGTTCCTCCTGCTGTGCTTTTTGTTATTCATTTGTAGCACAGCAACACTTTGCCACCCACAAAAAAGGCCAGGATTTCACTGTGCTAAGAGATGTACAAACAGAGAGCAAAAAAAGGTGGCTTCTATCCACAAATACTTCTCATCTAACTGCTTGGTGAAATGTCACCATCCATATACAGCCATTTGCTGAGCAATTCATCTGGCATCTCTCCAGTCTGCTAGGCAACATGACCATCAGCTTTGCAACGCCCAAGAGCTTGCAATGCTGAAGAGAGTACTCAGCCAACTTCTCTCATGTAAACGCTGCTCTCTGCCAACTCTGTGTGGCTCTAGGTTATCAAGTTTTTGTATATTAATGTTTTCATATGAAAACATTCTTATGAGAATGTGTGTTAGAATTAATACTTCACTGAAGTAGTAGCTGCAAATGTTTTACAGAACAAACCCTACAAGTGGTTTCTCTGTTTCCAGCCACTAAAAACTGACTTGCAAACTCACATGATCTGGTACCCCTGAGAAGGGGTGGAAGTCTCATGTATGTTGGAAATATTGAGCAGTATGGTGTCTAAACTGTGTCCATGCCAGGCCTCCCAAACTGCCTGTCCTGCAGCTCTCAGTCCAACTACTCATTTTCTTACCCAAAACCTCCACTTGGCGTGTTGTTCTTCCTCATCACCCATCTTTCTTCCCTTTTCTCTTTCCCCTCCTTCTCACAGACCAGAAGATTTTAAGGACTGCTGCAGGAAGTGCTAAAGGCAAGTCCCAAGGCAGGGTGTAGGAGCACCCGATGTTTCAAGATCTCAGCAGCAGACTCAGCCCCAAAAGGAGGGACTAAGAACCATGGCTGTGTTCCTTCATGCAGGGGTAAAGAGGGAGTCTGAGAAAAAGCACTCCTCCTCATTTGTTAGAAGCCATGAGACAGTTAAAAACTTAGTAGAGGAAGGAGAAAGAGGAAGATGAAGATGAAATGCAAAAAGGATCTTGGCAAGGCACCAAAGGTAGAGCATCATGGTTGAAGAGCCTGGCTCACTTTGTCACAGCTTTCCCCAACATGACTGGCTATTGATGTAGAACCTCACTGATGAGACAGCAGAAGCTCAAAAAATGAGGAAGGAGGAGCTGGGGAGGGAGGTGCCCTTTGGAGTAGAAAGGCAGGAACAGCAAGAACAACTTGAGGGCAAGTTCTCACTTGAGGCATGGGGCACAAGCACTCTGGAAAAGAATGGCTGGATGCAAAACACATATGAATATGTATTGTGTGAGATCAAGCAGAAGGAAGAGGAAGGCACATCCAGCTATTGCCACAGGAAAATCCATCAAGGGTGGGATACTTCCCCACCCATCCCCACCCCCAGCCATCACCAGCACAGCTCTGACAATGCTGGTATGTTTTTTCTGACTCTGAACAGATTTCTTATTGTATCAAGCACACTGCAGCAAAACCAGCTCAGGTAATTTAATTAGAATTGAACACACTTAATAGTGTTGTGGCAGAAAACAGACTCAGCAAGGAGAGGTGACACTCTGAGGTTTGCATGGAGGTCTCCAACCCTCCATACATTCAATACAGGACTAGATGTTGTCACCCTTATTCATGTGACATGGTTTACTGCAAGAACAGTCATACTGCAGCCAGCAGTCCAGAGATGCAACGCTTTTATCCCAAGCACTGCAAAAAACAGCCAGCAAGGATGATATTCCTTGTCAATGCAAATGAAGAAAACACCACCTCTGAAGTGAATGGTGCTATACTCCTGTGTGTTTCTATAATGAAGCTGGACTGCCGTTTAAAATACAAACTTGCCCTGGAGCTCTTTCAGCTGTTCATCCCTAGAATATGAATCCAGACATTTCCTGGACAGTGTAGCCCAGCGGCAATAACAGGGGCCAGCAACTGCACTTGATGAAGCCATGGAATAGCTGAATCAAACACATTCAAATCCATGTAATAAAAATGTTCCGTCTCATCTTTTTCCCATGCTGAAAGCTATGCAATTACCTTTTTAAATGGTTTTTCATACCTTCAATAAAAATAACCATTAAAAAAATTAACAAACCTGGAGAATTGCTTTGGAAAACACCTTAACTGATATTCAGAAGTCAATTTTCATAGTTTAATATCAAAACTGGTATGAGGGTATGAAGGTATATTATTTCCTGTGGTCAGTCAGGGACTGGTAGATTTTCATATTATTTTTTCCTTTTAAAAAGATAGAGCTTAGAGCTTGAATTCAGTGTAGTACTCCAGACAATTGTTGGATCCAATAGCCATTCCATCCCATAAACATGCAGAAATTGCAATTGATATTTTATAATGAAAGTCCAAACTGAGAAAGAATAGCAATAATTAGTGGGGAAAATACATAATATGATCAGAAATTACATCATAGCTGAGAGATTTCCTTTCGGCAAAGGAAACATATTACCCTCAAGATTTCTTAAAGCAAAATCAGTATTTCGCTTTTTTTGGGAATGGTTTTTTGTGGTATTTTTTCTTTTGAAGCACATTTCAGATTCCAGTAACCACTAAAGGGATGATGCATTTGTCTGAGGAAGAGTTAATAGTCTCCTTTGTACTGTCTTATTCCCCCAAATAGGAGATAGTCATTCTCACTGCTAAATGTTGTGCAAATACAAGGCAGGAGAGAACATCTGTCCCTCTGGGCTTCCCAGACAACCTGATAACTCAAAACACAGAGCAGGCTGTGAGTGCTAATAAGAATTTTTCATCTTCTACCTCCAAAGGTTTTATTCTCCTCCCCTTCTCTCATTAAAAATCCCTGGCAAACATCCAGACAGAGGTGGTGACCAGGGAGGATCGGTAGCTTGGACCGTAATTCCTGGCACAGGGCAGTACAGCATTCTCAAGCCAGTGGATGCCTGGACAGATATATTCTGGGCTTGGACATTTTGGTGTCCCCCACAGGTCATCTCACACATCTGGAGTCCTTGCAAACCTGTTTCTGCAAAGGTCTCCATGAACCATGAGAACACACATAATGTCAAACTGTTATCACCATCAGCTCTTGACATCCTTCTGCTGTGGGAAGTAGTTCTGGGGAGCAGATACTCCTCACTTCCATCTGCTGTCTCTCTGAGCCTTCCATACCACATGACTGGTCCAGGGAGAGATACAAAAAGGCTTACACTGGCAGCTGTGTCTTGCCTTGGGAAAATGTCATTTCCACTTTGCAGGGTTCCTCAGACACTTGCTGGTGCCATTTATTCATGTTTACCCCCTGTTATGTGGTACAGCAAATAGAAAATATGGCTTAAGAGCTCTCCCAAGAACACTTCTCAGCAATGGCCTCCTTTCATTCTTCTATTCTTTTTTATTTAATATAAGGGATGCAGAGTGGTAACAAAGACATTAAAAGCTGAGAAGAATGTACTACAAGAAAACTATTTTATTAAAGCATTAAAATTTTCTTCTTAGCTCTAACACTTTTGAAGGCTGTTTTGTCATCTTTCTCCTTTTCCGCACACCCTGCAATTGTCCTTAAGAAGCTCTTTCAGACAGGTTTCCTTCCATCACTGGAGATTAAAGGTCCAAATAAATTTTGTTCTGTTGATTGAGGAAATTCTATGCTTTCCTGGCACTCATGACTTTGGGCTCACCAGCAATCCAATGCAAATCCAATCCACTTCACCATTTACT
Source organism: Trochalopteron elliotii (assembly GCA_024734555.1). Classification (NCBI taxonomy): domain Eukaryota; kingdom Metazoa; phylum Chordata; class Aves; order Passeriformes; family Leiothrichidae; genus Trochalopteron; species Trochalopteron elliotii. The sequence continues at coordinate 5,719,882 of JANPWX010000097.1, read as the reverse complement.
TCTCTTAATTTATCAAAGTTTGCCATTTTGAAATAATAACAGTAATGTATTTAGAAAACTACTTGGAGGCTTTTTTTTCTTTAGCCTATCCACTTACAGACACTGATTAAATGTAATCAAATTATGAGCAACATCAGCAGCTAATGTAACAATAATTTTCATGTTATCTAGGAACAACGTAGGATTATGAGTCACACATAATCTAAGGCCAAACTGTAAAAAAAGTGGTCATCCTGCTACACTGTACTATGCCACTGAAGTATCTGACAGTATTTCTTCCTAATAATACTGCAATCTCTGTACATTTCTCAAAGTAAGAAATTGTCAGACGCCTAGCAACATTCTGCTAAAACCTTTTCAGCTGTCCTCCTCTGAACTGAGTTTGATTTAAACAGATTCTCTTCCCCCATATTTTCTCTTAGTTTTTTTCAGCCGTATTTCTTGCATTTTTACAGTACTCCTGCATGACATTTTTCTTCATTTCTGCTGCTCCTCATCACTGCATATTTTTCAATATCTGTGTTACAATTTGGATGACAAGTGGGACATAGCTCTATTATCTTAACATTTTCAAGTTTCATATTTTACACTTTTGAGCCTTTCTCTTAGTTCCTGGCTGTTCTGTCCACCAGTGCTGTTCTGTAGCTTAATTTAGGCTACAGATTTCTTATTTCTTTAGACAAAGATTCCCTGGTCACACATACCCATTTCTAGTTTCTGCATTTCCCACGTTCTCTCTCCTCTGCTCTCTCTTCTGATCTCTGCCTGCAGGTCACACTCCAATTAGTTTTCAATTTAAATAGACATGTGAGTAGTCAGAATTTGCCCATTCATTGTCCACATAGGCATGTACAGACAATAAGGGTGGGATTTCACAACCATGTTCACAGGTACCTGCATATGCTCTATTGTTATAGCCAGTGGTACTTAAGTCAGAACAACCACCAGAGCTTGGGAAATGATTCAGTTCATCCTAAAATAGCCATCTAAATATTTATTCAGTTGATTCAGTGTAGCTCATCATTTTAGATGCTCTGCCACACCAAGAAGAGCACCTAGTGCCTGATCCAGAAGGATTTGTATCCCCCAAGGCTCCTGCACCTCATGTGCCTCAATGTCTTGTGTGCAACTGGGCTGGATCCCAACATCTATTGAGCTGTATTGTGTCCTTAGTAGTTGGTCAGCTGAGTCACCTGCTGGTATCACTGCCTGGGAGGACTAGAGCTCAGCTCCCCACGCTTTGCAACCCGTGCCATTTTAGGTGTCTCTTTTTGACTCACATTTATGAGAAAATCTGCAGATTGTGTCCCACACATGGAGGGCTGAGGTGCCTTTCAGTCACTTAGACGTTTATGTCCATCTCTCCAAACCTGTGCCAGACCTCTCCTCTGACTCCAGCATGGTGACTCCGCTCACCAGAGAGGTCTGTCCATGCCAGCACAGGCATCTGCTGCACCCCATCACTTCAGCCCCCTGGGTTAGTCACCCCAGGACCCTTGGCAGCCACAGTCAGTCACTCCCATCAGATCCAAAAGTGGATCAACCACGCAAAGCAGATTAACTATGTACCAACATCTCTGTGCAAAGAAACATTTCAGACTTCACAGGATTCGAATATTCTGCAGTTAAAACAGAAAGGTAATTCAATATGAGAGTGGTTAATAAGAATGTTCTTTCGCCAGAGCTGAAATTTATCAAGAAAATTTTACAGATACATGATAATTATTATGGATCCCCATCTGCCTTCTATTAATTTCTGATTCAAATAATACTATTATCTGCTAGGGAGGAGAAATAATGCTAGGTGACCAGTGGATGCACCAGTGTGCTAGTGGCACACTGAAAATGAGAAGCGATTTGTGGTCTAATAAAAGTATTCAAAAATGCTTTTCACTGAATTAAAGACATGTAAACGATCAAGAATATTTAGAAATAATGAAATATTTTAAGATGTATGTTCTCTACTAAAGTATTGAGGACAGAGCTGACTTTTTCTGATAATTCATCCACAGTGAATAATCCTACTGCCTTGTAGTTGGTTTCTCGTGTGGGGGCTGCTTACCGGCTAAGCAGTAGACCCCAGACCAACTAAAACACTTTGTGAGTTCCTCAGTCCTGCTGGCTGAGCGTGGTTAAGGCTGGAAATCAAGAGCAGGCTAAGCTGTGGGTTTGGAAGGTGTTTATTCAATGCAGCTCCACGTGCAAAAAGCAAGGTCTGGCCTGTCCTTCTCCTTTTTGTACCCAAGGGCGCAGCCTGGGCCAGAAGGAAACTTTGAGTCAATGGGGAAAGGGGGGTGGGTGGTCCAGGACATGGGCACTTAACACAACAATTGGAAAAGGCAGGTGTTGGAACACCTAGCCAAGTGGGAGATGATCTCAAGTCAATCAGGGTGATTGGCAAGGTGCTGCCCTCAGGGAGATACCATGTAGGTTTGGGATAGGTGAAGGGGCTTTAAAAGGAACATACAAACACAAAATAAATAAAATACATATACAACTTTGAAAACCTCAATCATGCACTGCAACACTGCCTCTACTGACTGAACATCTCTGCACAGTCAACAAGGACAGACAAAAGGGAAAAGCAAAGGAAATGTATGTTCATTCAAATATCAGCTAAAATAAAAGCTAAGATGCTGAGTTTTCCTTGAAAATATGAAACAAATGTTCAAAGATGCCCAGTATGTAAGAGAGAAAGTACAAATACATGTATTGGTTGCAATTTGGTAGTTTAAGAGACTTAAACAAAAATGAAAGTGTATTTCTTATGTCAGACAAGGGCCAACCCCCATTCTGTTAACATTTGCATCAGCAGATTAGAAATTTTATGACAGGAAACTGGGCTTTTATCTTTGAAATACTGAATGCTACTGAGGTCATGGTAACATGTGACTGACAGCAGGATAAATTCCTCTGTCAAATTTTAATCTGATTTAAATTTATATTTCAGCGACCAGGTACCTAAATCCCTATTTTTAAAAATGCCCTTAAAGGTTTAATCCTTCCCTCAATTACAGCATTTTAAACTGACTTCAGAGTGGTTATTTTGGATTTACATTAACACAAGTAAGATTAGAATCGGAGCCAGAGGCAGTTCACATTCCATGCAGTCCTCAACAGCAGGAAGACAAGAGTTGAAGCACACTGTTGAGTGAAATAACTTGGATTTTCATCTTACGTGTCTTAATTTATAAGATATTTTGAATGGATGTCTCTTTGTGTTTGTTCACCTGACTAAATAAAAACACTAGTTGCCATCCAGAGCATATTATTTATTTTTCACTCTTAGTTAAAAAACCCAGCTACCACAAGAAATAAAATCCACTGAAACAGCTTTAATTACTTGATAGCTTGATCTAAGGTGTTTTTTAATGTTATTTACAGATATTACTGTCCGGTATCTTACAAGGAGAAGAAACCCATTGAAAGTAGGAAAAAAAAGTGAACATAATGGTTTGTGTAGAGGTCACAGGACAAAGAAATTGCAGGGTTATGAAGAATGTCATGGTATATTGAGAGATCTTGTGGGAATTAATCAAGTAACAGAGAGTCTGTGAAATGCCATTGAATCTTTCTTCCCAGTTCATGGTGGGATCAATTATTTCTTTGTGCTCTTTGCTAGGTGTTTCTCTCATCTGTTCTTCAAAACCTCTCCCATGTCTTCCAGAGATGCTTTCTCTTTCACAGTATATTTCTGTTTGCCTATGACACTTGTCCTTTGAGATTTTCTAACCCCACCATAGCATTCACTTAAAGGTTTAGTTAGCAGTACCCTTGGCACTTCATATACCAGCTGAACCATCTGTCTCTAGAGAACTATAAAATTGAAATAAACCCCATTACCTGTTTTTCATCTCAATTAATCTGAATTAAGTGGCTTAATTCAGGATTGGAAAACTGCCTAGGTTACTGAGATTGTCTTTACTAGATTATCCACCACAAAAATCCAAGGGTTCTCCAAGATGTTCCATATAGTTTCCCACAGGCTCCTCCCAGAGAAACTGAGTTATTAGGGTGGAGACAAGGGGTCTGTGCAGTGCTTGGGCACTGACTGCCTGGCCACACACAGAGGGTGGTGGTAAATTCATTTTAAATTGACAACTGTCACAAGTGAGGTTGCCAGGGATTGATATTGGGCTCAGTGCTGTTTAATATCTTCATGAGTGATCTGGGTCACTCATGTGACCCAGATGGGATCAATCCACCCTGATGGAGCTTGCCAATGATACCAAACTGAGTGGGCAAGTGGACACTTGGGAAGGGAGAACCACCCTGCAGGAAGACCTGGATAGGCTGTACAAGATAGGCTGTACAAGGCTAACAAGAACCTTACAAAGTTCAACAAGGACAAATGTAATGTCTGCACATGGGAAAATAAAACCCAGGAGTGGGATCTGTTTGGCTGGAGAGCTGGGGTCCCAGTGGACAGCAAGCTCAGTGTGAGTGAACATGTGCTGCTGTGGCAGAGAAAGCCAATGGAATACTGGGCTGCATCAACAAGGACATCATCAACAGGGATAAAAAACCCCCTTTATCCCACTCTATTCAGTGCTTGTCAGGCCACAACTGGAATACTGTGTTCAGTTGTGGTCCCTGCAGAAAAATTTTGGACAGACTTGTGGAGGTCCAAAGAAGCACCACAATGATGATCAAAGGACTGGGAAGCTTTCCATGGGAGGAAATTGTGAGAAAACTGTGTTTCTTCATCCTTGGGGCTTAGGGGAGACCTCATCAGTGTTTAAATACTGTTCCTGTGTTTAAAAGGTGGCTACAAAGAAACTGGATACTCCCTTTTTGCAAGGAGTCACATGGAAAGCACAAAGGGCAATGGGTACAAGTTATTCCTGGGGAAATTCTGACTGGACATGAGGAAAATATTTCACAATGAGAATAATCAGCTGTTGGGAAGTGGTGGACACTGTTAAGATTTCTCTGGATGGGGTACTGGCCTATATTGTCTAGACAGTCCATCTGCAAAGAAAGGTTGTACCAGATTGTCCTTGAGGTCCTTTCCAACATGGTATTCCATAACTCCATGGTTCTATGAAAATCATCATAAGTTGATCTAGTTATTTCACAAGAAAGGCTCACTCTTGCAATACAAAGGATGAGAATATCATACATTCCAGCTGTCAGAATTATGGCTCTAAACCAGTTCATACTCAACTGAAAGTGATAGGAAACTTCTGACCATGACAGCTTCCCTGAAACCTGAGGCAGCAGGCTGACTGCCATCCATGCACTATATGGGAGGATTGATTCCCCATCATACTTCAGACAGAGTGTACCCATCAAACATATGTACCCAGTGACATGCAGAGCACCTCAGGCACCCTGCCAGGCTTCCAACACTGCCACAGAGTGTGCAGCTCTCCCAGAGAGCTTCTATGTCATGTCTGTCTGGTCAAGAATGGTGTCTCAGGTATCCCAGGACATTTTGAAGGAGTCCAGAAATCTGTGGTTCAGTGCTGGAATCACTCCTCAAATGTTTAGATGCCTAAGCATTGTTCAATATCTGAAATCCCTGTTGGATTGAGTCTCCAATTACTCTTTGATAGTTTGGGGCTGCCAAAGCATGGTGGGGAAAGCTGGACTGTGCTCTCTGAGGAAGTCAAGGGGAGTGTCAACAGATACCAGTCTACCATTGTTAGCAAAATGCAATGAGTCTTGCACTGTATCATTTTTTCCAGATGCTAAGTTAGCTGCTTTTATTTCTTTCTAATACACTGCCTCTCAGTTTCCTTTGATGCTAGCCAAAACCTTTAAATAGCCATTGTCTTTGACTAAAACAGCCTGACACCTTCCTGAGTTGACTGGCAGTGTTTCTCTGCCAAGCCTTTGAATGGTGCACAGCAGAGGGGGCAAAACAGAGACTCTACATGTAAATATGATCATGGTGTCTTTAAAGCATCAGCCTCTAAACTCAGCAGAAGAATTGAGTCTCTCTGTGCTCCCCAACTCACTGATTTCACTGGGGTTTGGGTCAGGCACTAATATTGCACCTTCTGCTTAGTCTTCATGCCCACTACTGGGCAGGGTGACCTGACTGCTGTGCATCTATTTTATACATTCTTCCTGTATTTATTGTATGCTTCCTTGCCTTCCTTCTATCGTATAGAGCATTTGTGGAAGGAACACATGTTCTGGGAAGAATCAGATCTTAAATTACTATTTCCTTGAGGCAGAAAAACAATCTGGAAAGACATTAAATGACTAAGAAAAAAACCACTAAAAAACAATTATTGATTGTGTCAGTCTCAGTCTCTTGACTCGCCAACATATTTCTCTGGGGTTTATGCTTGAAGAAATATGCTGAGTTTGACAGAAGTATTCTGTAAAACAAGAGTAATACAGTGATGAATCAGACCCTTGACTTACCAGTTATTCAGGCTAAATCTCACTGTTCAGGATTTACCATTTTATATATGTCTTGCTAAATGGAAAATTTGCTATCATGATGATGTTCAAAGAGTAGTCCTTGCTTTCTCTATTAATTGGCTATGCTAGTGTATTGGCAGTTGCCCCAGAGACACTGATAAAATAGAATACATATAACATGTATCATAAAGTTTCCCTTATATAAATAAAAAAGGTCCTGACTCTTATCCCTGTTGTTTGTCTGTATGTTTTGTATTTCCTTTCTCATTATTGTTCCTTGTTTTCTGTAGTGGTATTTTTGCTAGTAGTAGTAAAGAGTAATGTAGGAAGCTATTGAAAGGATTTCAGAGCATCTAGCTGAAAAAGGAAAGTATCCTGAAAAGACCCATGGAATCAGACAAAATGTCATTCATTCACACATTTTGTATAAAATAAGCTAAGTCAATGAAATATAGTGGAGATTTTGATTTGAAAATGCAGGAATATTTATGCTCCAGAAAAGAGAAAATGCCTTAGTTTCAGAATGGCAAAAGAAGTCTTTCAGATTGAATCTTCCTGTCTTACCAGTGACCTTCAGCTTCCTCTTTACTGTACTGCCTAAAGTAATGAAAATGCCAAAGAAACATAGGGGTAATTCCTATGCTCCTGGAACTTAGGAAGCATTCCCTTAAGCTCATTGGGTTGCTTCTAGTACCTCAGCTACCTATTTGAGCAGAGCAGTTACTCAGCTAACCCTGACACTCAGTGGCTTATGAAGGCATACCCTGTCCAGCCTACTAGATACTGGGAGTCCTCTTTTGGGACATAGAGCAGTCCCTACACATGGTACAGGGCTGATACTTGCTACCAATTTCTTATTGAGTAGCTATTGCCTTTGAAACTCTGATCTACATACAGCATAAAGGAAATTACCTTTTCTGCACAAGCAGAAAAGTTTTTGCCTGATTTCTCTTGGAAACAAATTTTTTCTTCCATTAACCAAAAAAAAGGTTGCACACTATGAACATTACAAAGATGCTGTAAACCTTCTTAAGTATAGCTTGCATATAATTCTTTAGGTATAGCTGTGCCTTTCATCCTGCTGAGTAATTAAGGTTACAGTCTTAAAGATCTTTTCCAACCTTAATGATTCTGTGATCCCATGTGCCTGAAGTGAACCTGAATAAACTACTGCCTTACCAAAGCCCACAATCAGGGTGCTTGATATTCACTCAGAAAAGGAGCAGCCTTATGATCCCAGCTTGTGTAATTGACACTGCCTGCCTTTTTGAACTTCTTTCACTCCTGTTTCTGAATATCTTGTGAGAATAGTTTCCATTCCTGGCTGGTACTGAGCTACCTTCCTCCTCATTCTGCTGTGCCTTGGACAGAGATTTCCCAGGAGCAGGCTGGAAGACATGACTTCACCAAGACACATAAATCCCAACTTGAAATTGCTTCCTCATTTACTCCGGACGGTCATTCTGAAACACAAGGTGTGCTGTGCTGCCTTCTCCATCTTTTCTGTGTTGCTCTAGTGGTAAGACGAAACAAGACTCTATTTCCTTCCTTCATCTTCCAAATCCTACTTTGCTACTGCAGTCCCCCCAGGCTGCCAGTGTCCTTCAGCATCCCAGAGCTGGTGCTGTGACACACCACGCTGGGGGGAAGATTAAAGGCATGTGTGAAGCAGGGAGGTGAATCTGCAAACCAAATCAATTCATAACTGTCTACCTACTACCTTACAACCAGCTGGGCACCTCCCAGGTTAAAGATTGTCAGTCAGCTGAGAAGGGAGCAGTTTGGGTCTTTATTAAACAGAGAGCAAGCCTTACACCTAAATTCAAGCCTTACAATGTCAAACAATGTCAAGCCTTACACCTAAACCTTGCCCTGAAGCTTTTGCTGCTTCCACCACAAAAGCATATGTTCCATGCACAATAAGTAAAACAAATGTTTTGTCAAATTTGGACATATTTTTTTACACATTTCATTAATAAGTACCAGGCAGAAGGGAAACTGAGTATTTCACACAGTGCTGACCTGATGTACCGTCTTTCTCTACCTTGAACCCATCCTCTGTTGTCTTGTGAGCTGTTGATGATTACATCTAAAACGTTATCTTTTAAACACAGCACGAAACTAATTACTGTCACCCATATCTCTAGGCACCTTGGCTGCAGCCCTGATTATTCTTAGCTCTAGATCAAGAAAACCCACTGACCCCTTATTTTATAAAGTCTTCATTTATAGATTTTCTCTGCACTGTCTGTACTTCAGACACATTTTTTACACAAGGAAATACAGTCAAGGACAGTTCTTTGACCTAGCCTCCATTTCCAACTTTCCCAAAATTACTAATAACCAAACCTGCATTGAAACTTTGTCCTAAAAGCAGCTATAGCAATGCCAGTGACCTCAAAAAATTACCTGAGAACGAATCTGATGTCAGTAAAGAAAGGGTCTTCTGTTTCTTTTTTGGAGATTCATTTTTGCTGCCAGATTAAGGCTTCAACCTTCCTTTTTGGGAACTTTAACTTATTATTTATTTAGTGTCCTAAGCCCTTAAATCCTGTCTAGTTAAGTCTGAGACATTAGGATCTTTTGAAGAATATGAGAAGTACCAGAAGGTCATTCAAAAGGTAAATAGTGCAACTTGTTTGAAAGGAGTAGAGCCAAAATGATCTCAGGGACAATACAGATAGCAGTTCAGCTACAGCAACAACCAGTCAGCTACTAGTTCTCTATGCCCTTATAAGAAAAAAAAAAGAAAAAAATAAAAGCACAACAACAACGACACCCCCACAACAACAACCTCCCCCACAAAAAAAACCACAAAAACCACCAACCAACCAAAAAAACCCCAAACCAAGCAAAAACCAACCAACCAACCAAAAACAAAACAAAACAAAAAGAGATAAAGAGGAAAAAAAATAGGTGTGTAACTTGTGTACATTTGTCCAGGGGAAATTGTGTTAAACTTATTTAATTTCCTGCTGAAGCAGAGTTCCAGGCTTTGCAGATAAAAGCAAGGCATTCTTGACTTACATCTCAGCTTAGAAAGGCTTTTGCCATATCTTACACAGATTCTCATAAGGAAATTGGGGGAAATCATACTGGAGGGGTGAAAAATAAGATTGGGAAACCTTCCATTGAGCCAGAAGTGAACAAACCAACCAAAGAAGGTAGGGAAAGTTTAACAACAAGCACACTTTATGGGGCTCCCTTCTCTTCCTTTCACTTTCTCTTTTTGTTTTATTTTTCTTGCTGTTTCCTCCATCCCATCTTGCAGGAGTTGGTGGCGGCTCCAGTTCTCTCCCAGCTCAGCGACAGTATGCCAGCCCAGAGGTGCTGAAGATAACTATTACTTTCAAGACCTGAAGGATGTGAGAGAGATTTGAGTGCAAGTTATGGCTGCATCTGACAAGTATTGTCACCCTGAGGGGATTAGCAAAAGACATTTAATTTTCACTTATCAACATCAGCCTTACCCTACAGGGAAATGTGACCCCACCTCAAAACCCGCTGTTTAATTACTTTGAGTTATCCATCCAGAGCTGCCTTTCACCTCCAGTCTCTGAGGGTGTTCCTGCCTCACACATGCATTCTGGATCCCAAATGTTATGTACAGCAGCACAGCACAATGCCAGGGTGACCGTCTTCTGGTCAGAAGGGGCCATGGGACTCTCTGGCTTCCTTTTTCCCAGCTGCAGTGATCTCTACTGCTCTTGGCTGTGTTCAAAACACCCAGGCAGAGACATCTACCCAGTGCATGGACAAGTTTGGAAGAGCACAGCACTGCCATCCCTCTGCATATCATGGGTCATCCAAGAACTCCTTGCCACCTCCCCTCCACCACAGCCTGGGAGCACGGGACCTGAGGGTATTCACGGCTCTTCTCCACATGGGGATGGAGGGCAGGTTTGGCCCATCTGAATGTATTTTCTTTTTTACAAATTTTCTGCTTTTAGAAATGGATTTTTTTCTCCTTAGGGACAGTCACCAGAACCAGAGCAGAGCAGGAACAACTGACAGAAAAGAAAAAGAGAGCCACCATGTTTCCAACCATGCCCTGCTGTGACTTGTTTCTACAGGACCCTAGGAAGCTGCAGTACCATCCTGACACGAGCTGCACACATGTTACTCCATAGGATACTGTTTGCTCTTTTTCTGACAAAATATTTAGTATTCCCATTCTCCCAAGTCTCTGCACTGGAAACTTGGCATAAATTTTCTTCTTATTCTCTGGAGAAGGCATGAGCCACATAACTAAAATGCACTTTACACCACACTACTAAAAAATAACAACAAAACCCCAAACCAAAACAAAAACCAACACAAAACTTGACAAAGCATATTTAAATATGGCTTTATTTTTCATCCCTGCTATTTCCTAGGGATGAAATAATGCTTTTAATGCTCTGGTTGCAGATGGTTTGGGAGTATGTGAGTCCCAGTGATGCTCAGGGAGCAAACTCTGTTGCATGAACATGTCAAATCCAAGAACCTTCTAGAACAAGTGAGCCCAAGAACCCTCTAGAGCAAGTGGCCAGGCCACAGATTCAATTCATTGGTTTGTTACAGGTCAAAGAGACGCTAATTGTGTGACACTGTGCAGGATGTATCATCATTACCATTATTCATGTTTAGTGTGCCAATGTCTAAAGACCAGCCATGGATGAATCCTTGTACAAGATATTCTGACAGGACTTGAATCATGGAAGTTACGGTTCAATAGCCAGAGAAAAGGTTGGGAAAAACATCAAACACACACAACATTCATGCATAGTGATCTCAGGTGCTTTATTTTATTTCTGTCTTTCTGTATGTAGGTTAAATAAGCATGGGTGTGATAAATGGAAAAGCGAATGCAGAATAGATGAGAAAGAGCAGATGAGAAGAACAAAAGAACAAAAAGGATAAAATACATGTTTTAAAGAACTGACCATCTCTTTAACCTTCATAGTCTATGTTTTCACCAAGCCTGGAATCCAGTGCACATGTTCCCACACACATGCTCCAGTCACAGCCCAATCTACCTAGGCAGGGCTTGAGGAAGTTGCTTCATGAGAGATACAGGTTGTCTGTCAGTTTGCAGGTTTATAAATTGTTCTGCCTGTTTAGGTCTTTCATCCAGACATGGGAACACAGCTCCCAGTTTGATTTCTCTTACTGGCAAGTATCCATCCTCCAGTCCCACCTGTTATGCTTAGCCTGCCTGACACACACAGCAGACTCAGTCCTAAGGGCAGGCTGACAAGGGGCTGGTGCACACTTGCATTTCCTACCAGTGACTGAAATATATATACCAGCATTTTCTGTGGATGGGAAATGTAAGAGTACCCAAATGTCAGGAAGGGGTTTGACGTCAAGACTTTTAAATGTCAATACTCCACAGACAAGATAGCAACACCATTTGGACCTTTTCTTGTAATTCTACTCTTAATCCTGCCTCCAAAACAGGTCTCCTCTCATCATGTTTAGGAATTGTTGGGGTACTTCCAAATTCTCTTCTCTGCCATCTGGGAATGCTCAGTGAGTTTCCTCTGTACTTTTTGGGTGCAAATGGAATGAGAGAAATACACAGGGGTATTCATCAACTTCGAGTTTCGTCAGTTTTCAGCTTCCACCTTCTTGGACAGTTCAGTTTCTCATGACCCTTCCTTTTGCATCAACTACTAGTACAATTTACATGATGACTTGTTCATGTTGAAGATTTATTTCTGATCTTCAGATTGTTTGTGAAGAGGTCTCATGCTGTCTTTAACCATTTCACAAGCAACTGTATCTTGAACTGCTGAAAGTGATCTGGAGAAGTCACCAGAGTTGATGAAAGCACTTCTACTGAGACTTGAGAAATGAGACATTTAACTCTTGCAGTAGTGTAAGGGCAGTTTAGGAAAGCCTGAAAAAACAACTGATAATAGACCAACAAGCAGAAAAATTACATCTTTCTTCAGCTGAGTTCTGAACGAGATACTGAAAGTATAGTGTGGAGGAAACTGAATGGATGAGGCAATATCCAAATATAATATCCAGTGACATGACACTAACTGAATAAAGGTATTGTTAGTGATCATAACATTTTTATGTACCGAATGTATGGATATTTATCCAATTAAAACAATGCAAACTAGGTGTGTGATAGAAGATTGTGGTGAAGGAGAATGTAGAGAAGAATTATGCAATGTAGAGAAGATTAAACATATATATTTACATATACACATAAAGGAAAAGCTTCTTTGAACATAAAATGCTGGACAGCCAGCCCCCACGCCGTGCTGCTTGATCATTGGCACAAAGTACACCTGTAGCTTTTCCCCACTGAGTGCTGGTATGGAGACCGACCCAATGAACATGGTGTGCAGCTGAACTGTGCAGCTTTTCGTGGCCATGTCCTAGGTTATGACTATGGTCTGAAATAACTGACTGTGAAAAGGATGGAACATCTCCAGCACAGAGTGCTGACCAAGGGGAACCCTGTGCTGCCAACATGTTCCCAACCTTCACGCTCTGGAAAAGGCTGCTCAAAGCCCAAAAGTCGCCAGACCTGTGAGCCAAAGACTTTCTAGAGCCCCCAGCTTTTGTTTCCACCCTCCTTACAATGTGCATGGTCAGCTCCATGGATCTGCTGTATTGTTCACTCTCACAAGGAGACTCTGACCTTCTCTCATTAAACCAGCTGAGAACTGATTTCCACACTGCACCAGCAGAGCAGAGCAGCAGACCTGCATGCAGTGTTTTGTAAGGCTGCTACTAAATGACACCGTATAGCCATGTAGCAGGTTTTGCCTCCCATACTCACTGTAATGCAGTTTCTTTTGAAGTGCTGAGCTACTATAAAGATACCAGTCTAGTTAAAGTAACAAATAAAAATCAAGCAGTGTTTCTAGTTGGATTTGGTATCTGATAGCAGCTCTGAGGAGCACAGCTCCCCTCTGTGGTTGACTAGCAGGGCAGTATCCCTGGGTTCCACAAAAAATTTGCACCACTCATTGTATTAATCAGTTTTGTGCAGGTCATGGCTCCTTCCACACCTTCTCATTTGTCACACATGAAGACATATGGCTCTTGCTCATTACTGCTTTGTGTCTTCCAAATTCATGCATGCGTCCCGTTGCCACACCACTTGCAAGCTGTTGTTTATTAAAGCAGTGGGACACAGGTGTTTCTTCTGCCTTTGTGCCAGCATAAGCAAGCGAACCATGCAGAGATGGAGCCTATCTCATGCTCCACTGCATTTTTGCTCACAAGCTCTTTGGGTTTTGTGTGGCCTCCATGGACACTTGCAAACCAGCTTGCTGATTAGAGGAAAAAAATCCCCCTTCTTCTGAGTGAGTTCTGCCAGGTAATCAGAGCAGGTCTGAGGAGCACTAAAAACATCCTGTGGTTCTGCAGTTCTGTAGAGAGTGGCTGGTGGACAATCATAGAGGAAGGAGTCAATGACTCCATGTCTTCTGAAGGTATTGTGCCTCCAGAAAATTTGTCAAGTGAGTAATAGCCGAAGAAGAACAAGAGATCCACAGAAACACCAGGCAGAAGCACCCAAGTGACTCTGTCACCTCCACCCTTTGCAGGTCATTGGATTCAGTAAGTTTTCAAGGTTAGAGCTCTTCTTTTCTTTGCTGGGGGAAAATCTCCTCCTTGCTGAGGGAAATATGTGGCAGTGGTTCAGGATGACGTCTGTGGGATTTAATGTGCTTTGTCTTTCTCATGGGTTCCTAAAGCCCAAACCAGTGATTGTCTTGAGAAAACAATCAGAATCTGCAGTGCTGCATCAAAAATGCCAATTAAACAGAGTAGTGGGAAGGAAGAGAGAACTTGATAGGGAAAAGGAATATTGAGAAGAATGCAAGTTGAAATGGATTACCTCGCTGAAGGAATTTAGCAGTTCCAGCCCAAATACTACATTTTATCCACTCTCAACAGGATATGCTACAGGGGAGGAAAGGCGGCTCTAATGGCTGATAGATGTTTTCTATGGTTTCGCAAGGTATTTTGCCTCTGTTGGTCTGGATTTTATACAGCAGCCTGTCTAATGAAGTAGTTCTGCAGTCCTTTCCAACAGTTTTGAAGTACATCATGTGTTGATTATCTCAGTTGAATGGATCTGAGTTCATTTATAAGTTGCTTTGTTTTGCCATTTTTTTTCATGTCTTTGTTCCTCCCTTCTCTGTCTAAAGCACACAATTTGTTTGTAGAGGGAAAAACATATAAACAGTGTGATTCAGTACAATAAAGAACAGCTTGCTAAAAATGTGCTTTTGGTGCATGCGGAACACAAGCTTTTCCTCTTTCCATCACGCCGTGGTACAGAACGCATTAGTTGAGGTTGCTCTGGGAGTTCCATTTTTAAACCCTCTTTTTTTCTTGTTCCTGTAAAAGCCAGAAAAGTCTTCTTTTCAGTTGAAATTATGTGTGTTTTCCTTTAAGCCAAAGACAATATTTGAATCAAAGTCATACACCTCTTTGTTCTATGGAACTCATGAAACTTATCAGAAACAAATCTTTCTGAAATGATCAGTCAGGGCATAAAAAATCTCTATTCTTTTTTTCATTTCTTCTTTTTATCCAGCTCAAAGGGAGACAATGAGAGCTTTTCTATCTTTCCACTGAAACACAATCAAATCCCATCCCTTCAGCTGAAAAATTGCATGTGACTCGTACTTATGAGCCAGGCCAACCTGTGGTTGCCATTAAAGTGGACTTTAACTCATGAAGAGTTGAAGCAACTGAACATCTGTTTAATACACACACAGTCATGAGTATTCACTGAGTGTCAGCCTATATATCTGGAGCTGCACACTGACATAAATACATCCAGTGAATGTTTATTATGAGGCAGGGTTTCATTCTGGAGATCTATCCCTGCATAAGCCTCCTTAAAAGAATACAACTCTCCTAGCATCAAGACTGATGTGTTTGAGCCTGCTCCTATGGCTTCACTTGCCCAGGCAAGCTGCAGAGGCAAGAATGCTTTGAATAAAAAATTCAAAGCTAACATGCTTTGAATAACAAATAAATAATGGCATGCAGGAAGGGATGCAGCTCTGACTAGGAATCACCCAGCCACCGGGAATGGTTTGCATGAAGGGGAAAGGCATAGCACTGAGGCCGAGGGCAGATCTTGGAGCTAGGGAGGGAACATGGGTCCTGGAGCACCCACCAGCCCTGGCATCTCCCATCTCCCTGTGCCCCAGGTGTTCTTGTTTCCCAGGCAGCAGGATTTGCCTTGAGTCACAGGGACAGGGTGTGGAGAGTGAGGGTGGATGGACAGAGGTGGATGGGGTGGTGGATGGAGGGACCGTGGGCCAGAGGCTGTGCTGTGGTGGTGCCACCACCTGTGCGTGTGGGTGCGGTGCTGCCTCCTTGCGACAGCCGTCCCCTCTCCCCCTGCAGGGCTGCATCTGTCACACGGGCAGGGCTGGGGACACGGGCCATGGGGAGCTGCGCTTCAGTGAAGACAGACATTTCGTCTGGACCCCTGACGGCAGGAGCCAGCAGGGCTGGTGGCTGCAGCTGGGGAGAGTTGGGATCTTGCCAGGCAGTTTGACTGGGCTGGGGAGAAGGGAGAGGGGAGCAAGGCTGCCTTTGCTGCAGAGTGGGGATCATAGGTTTTCTTTGAGGGGAAGAAGACAGGTTACATGTCAGATCTGGAGGAGCTGGCTAGAAGCTGGGATACAGAGCATCAGGTTAGGCCAGAACAGGCAGCAGATGCCAGAAGCAGAGAAAGGGCTTGAATGCATACAAGAAGAAAGGGGAACAGGCACTAAAAATATTACAAACCACTGGTAAGAGAAAGTATTTTAGGGCCTTCTGTTCTTTCTTTTTATAGCAAAAAAGAAAAGAGGACAGACTCTGGAAATAACAGCCCACATATTTTCGGACAAAGGAACCCATTTCTGGCCAAAGGCTAATGGAACATGGAGGTACTGGTGCAGGAGCTCCCTAAAGTCAGGGACATCACAGGATTTGAACATGGACTATATTTTTGCAAGTAGTCAAGGTGGTTCATGGAAAACCTCTAGTCTGATAAGTAGCAGACTATTCAGAGTTTTCAGAGAAAAGCTTACTCTTGTGAGATTTTCATCTAAACTTGCAGATGTAAGAGGCTGAGGTGGTTTATAGGTACATTTTGAAAGAATATCTGATGTTTGTATGCTTACGTATATGTAGCATCATCCAGCTGGGTCTTTGCTCTTCTCTGGCAGAATCACTGGGATGAGGAACAGCTTTTGCTGCTGCGTAGACTCAAGGAAAGCAAACGCGATCAGATTCATCAAGCTGTTCTCTTAGCACAGCATGAACTTTAGCTCTAGAGTTTCTGAGAATTGATCAGCCAAGTCTCTTAAAGACAGAAACCCGTAGGTAATTAGGAAGATGGCATTATTCAGAAGCCTTTGCTTTTAGTACTCTTTGCTGAACAGTTGGGTCTGAGTAATTATAACCCCTGGAGGATAGGTTTCAGTGACTGACAGTCTCCAGTGACGCTTTGGCCTTCATCCTTCCAGCTGCACAGAGAAGTGAAACTGCACACAGAAGCAGTTTTTGTTTGAATTTGCAGCAGCAGGCATTTGTGTGTGTGTGCACGTGTGTATGCCTGTGGGTTTATTCAGGTTTATCAGTTTTAAATATAAGACATAGGTTGTGTGTACAACATTTCCCTTATGTCAGCACCAATGCCATTTTTGGAGTCTAATTAACATACCATGTTTCTTTAACTCCTTTCTCACTGATAAGCTGCTGCGAAATCTCACCAAGTCAAGCGACAAATCCACTAACTTATGTGTACCGTAAGTACAGAATACAAACCAAAGGGCAGGCTTCTATTCACCTGTTCAATGGAAGAAAAATATTTGCCTAAGTTAATGGACATATGAAATTATGCAAGTCTCATGTATATGAGAAAATCTTTAACTATTTAGCAATTACGTCTTTCTCAGCACATCATTTATAGTTAGAAATAAGTACTTGTGGATGCTGCTGCTCTGCAGTTTACTGCAAAGAATTTTCATTTTGGGCAGAACCAGACACACTTCTTGTTTCAGTCCAAGGTATTTGTGGAATTTTCACCATTCTTTTTCTCTGAAAAATCTTTGAGTTTTCACATATTTTCTGTTGAGCTATTTGATGTTCTTTTCCTTTTTAATTCAAAGTGAATTTTGAATTTCCTGGGTTACAAATATCTTTCTGATATAAGACATTACCCATCAGGTTACTGCTGTGAATATCTAACCTCAACAGCAGATTAGGTGAGAGGATTGTTTGGATTAGAAGCTGTTCATTAGACTTTCTTTTCTCATGTTAAACTAACATCTGTGTGGTTTTTATTTAAGATTTTATAATATCCTAAACAGTGCAGAGTAATTTCTTACCATGAAGATGTTTTAGATGGACAGATTGCAATTACATGTGAGCTGCCTAAGGAGCCATTTTGAGACTCTTTATTTTAGGCTAAACTATCTGATTAAACAGTCATCAAAGTGAGAAACAAGGACTTGGACTCATAAAGCAAAAGCCAAAACTGAATCAAAAATTAAGTCTGTGGAGAGGTGGAAATTTGCTTCTGTAGCTGCCTTGCAGACATTTGTTATGTGTGGACTTGGCAAAGGGGTTCATGAGGCAGAGGCAGCTCTGATCAAACAAGTCCTCAGAAAAATCCAGCCACATGAGTAAATTACATTACCTTAGCAGAGCAACTGGCTGTGAGGGCAGTATGGGATTGTGTGAATGCACCCCAGAAATGCACCCCATGACAGTGTGGAGACAGGGAAGGTGAGGCTTGGTATTCTGAGGGAATGGAAAATTTTATCTGAAGATGTGTAGGTAAGGTAAAATACTCCTTCCTCAATCAGACTAAAAGGTAGCAGCCACACATCCAGCCTTTCACGGGTACGAGCATTTCAGTCCACCCACAAGGATGTGTTTACATTTCTCTCTCTCCATGATCTCTGTACTTCATGGGGGCGGCCTTCACTGCTCCGTAGAACACAAACTCTTCACACCCAAGACCATTTTGTGTGGCTAACAAGCATCAGTACTGCCCAGTCAAATACCTCACAGCTCCCTGCAGCACTTTCCAATCATGTAGCATAGGAATGATGTATTATCCCAGAGACTTGCACATGCTGAGATCTCAGCTTCCCACAATACCATTTTCTCTGCATCCATTTATCCCTTAATTGCTGTGATGCCACATGAAAGCCTGTGCTCTCCCACATTTTCTCTCCTCATTGAAGATGTTCCCAGTGTATTTATGTCCTTCCTACAAACACAGCACAGAAATGCTTTTTTGCATTTGCTCTGCTGGGATGGTAAAATCACAAACAAGGGGTGCTGGTCTGAAGCCAGGGCAACAGAGGAGCAGGAATGGGTGCTGTAGCCTTTAGGCTCACAAACAAGGCAGTTATTTGAACCTGATGTTTTCTGACTTTCTGAGGCCATCAAACTCCAGGTTCATATTATGATGCAGGTCTAGCTAAAGACATTTTGTACGCAAATTAAAAAAAAATCGAAAATTCTTCATGATATTGTGTGGGGTGATGTATATTGTGGTGGTCAGGGTCATTAGAACCACCAGAAAAGACAAATGATATCAGGAAAGGGGCAAAACAAGTTAACAGAAGGCACTGTGTGGGTAGAAACATAGAGGATAGAAACATAGAATCACTGATGTTGGAAAAGATCTTTAAGATTAAGTCCAGATGTTATTCAAGCACTGGCCAGACAGCTACTAAATCATGTCCCTAAGCACCACATCTGTACATTTTTTAAATACCTTCAGGGATGGTGACTCCATCCCTGGCCATTCTGTTCCAGTGCTTGACAGCCCTTTCAGTGAAGAAAGTGTTCCTAATATCCAACTTAAACATCATCTGGTACACCTTGAGCCATTTCCTCTTGTCTTGTCACTTGTTACCCGGGAGAAAACACTGACCCTCATCTTGCTTCTCTGGACTTGCTCCAGCACCTCATTGTCTGTCTTCTAGTGAGGGACACAAAACTGAACACAGGATTTCAGATGTTACCTCACCACTGCCAGGAGAACGCTCACTTCCCTGGTCCTGCTGGCCTCACAATTGCTTATACAAGTCATGATGCCATTAGCAGAAAAGATCAGATCCACCTCCATGCCAGCACTCTGTAGGTCAGGAGAAAAGAGGAATTATTTCTTCAGCTGCCAGGCCCTGCCTGAGTTTGTTAGGTTCTCTGATTGGTGTGAGGCACAAAAGCAAGTGCTCAATCCTGTTCCAAGGAATCTTCCATTGCTCAGAAGACCCACACCTACACAATGCATAAGCTTTGAGGAAGCCCAATAGATCTCCCTGATGAGTAATATTGTTGATTTGCTTGTACAGATGCTAGCAAACACCTTAAAACCTCACTGGGTGATTTCTTGTTGCCTCACTGTCTGGTTTAAGAGGCTTCCCACTTGCACATAAATTTGGTTGTTTGCTTTTGGTTTTCTGTAACCATCCCTTCAGCTCATTACTTGTCTACAACCAACAGCCAGCACTAGACCAGGAAAAGTTAACCTCTTAACTGTTTGTGAATCTTGTTGGGAATGTAACTCCCTGAAGGAATTTGACATTCTGTTTTAGAACACTGTTGCTAAAATGTAGGAATTTTCCTCTGAACTATTCCAAATCTCACTTGATTCCTATTGACAGTGTCTTTGATCTAAGCTGCCAAAAAACGGTTATTCATCCCACTGAATAGACATGGTTTCTGTTGCCTCTGTGAAAAGACTTAGAAGTGCTGGTCCAAACTGAAGCAGCTGCCTTAGGTTTTGCTTGTGGCCCAGTCACCAGAGGTGGAACACGACCATTTAGATGCACCCTCAGAAGAAACAGCCACACTGCACAAAAAGCAGAGGTCTTTACATAGGCATCCAGCAGAACACTCTTCAGCCAAACTGGGCAATCTTGTTTTACTTGCCGAAAGATGGACCAAATATTTATCCCATGAGACTGATTCTACTATTGAATTGTGGTGACTACATTCACTAGTCAGAAGTGGATTAAAATGTAGAAGATCAATAAATATAGTGATTTCAAGTGACCTGAAAGCCTGGATAGTGTTCACAGGATTTTGAAGGACAAAAAACTATATATTGAAACAAATATATGGAAAAGAAAAACCAAGTGGTTTAATGTTACTAAATGGACTCTAAGTATTGCTGCTGTCTTTGCAGCAAATGACAGGAACTATGAAATTAATTTAAAAGACAGTATTTTCCCTGTCTGGATTAAAGCTGTACTATGTCTGTCAACTTCCCTCATCATCTTTTTGAGAAGCAGGGACATGCTTGCTAATCAAACCCTCGAGGAGTAAGTTTCCAAGAACTACATACACAATTATCTTAAGTGTGTTGCACCGCACATCCTAGCCCCCCAGCCAACTCATTTGCATATCTAAATGCCATTTTCTGTCCCTTCTGAATAAAACCAGTCCTGGCCAGACAGACACAAGAGAGGAAGGGTGCTATTAAAGCGACTTCTCTGAGCCCTCCTATAGGAAAACAGCTGCTGGCATGGGTGCTGGTGGAGGGGAGAAAGCAGTGAGGTTGGCCTTCAAGCCACAAAAGGAATTTGATTTTGCAGATGGTGGTCTGGGCCATTATGCCATTCTTTGGTCACGGTCCTAGAGCTCTTTGAGGATGCATGCAGAGCAGCTGGAAGACCACAGTTTTGCTGACATATATGCAGATTCCTCCAGTGGAAGCTGGAGGAATAGGGAAAGAACAGGGCTGTGGTCCAGCACTAGCAATGCCTGGCAGTCCTTCAGGGCACAACAGGGAAGCAGGCAAAAGCCCCTGGAGAGTCCCCACAGGACACAGTGTTTCTCCAGGGCAGTTCTTCTGCTTTGAGCCATCAAGCTGTGGGGGATCCCAATGTTAGGGCAATTGCATTGCCACACACTGGAGGCAATTCCAACAGCCATGAGCAGCACCACACAGTTATAGTTTAGCTGCCCCAACCCCTGTTTTCTAGAAACCCCGTGCTATAGGTGCTCTCCCATCATGGTCTCTCTCATGCCTCACCTGGATGTTATTAGCACAGCACCCTGTGTTTTATTGGCACATCCAGGCAGCTTATACCCCCTCCTATGTGTGCTGCTGGCTCCCCTACAGCCAGCCTTGCTTTCACCTCCTCAAGCTCATCTCCTGCCATCACCAGCCCCCAGGTGAGCCTGTTAGAGCCAAGGTCTATGTCTTTGGAGGGTCCTCCTGTCCCATAATGACTATGGGAGCAGCAGCTCCCTTGTATGCGTCACACCTCACAAATGCTGTTCTTTTCTCTTAAAAAAAAAAAGAGTATTTTTTTCTCTTTCTTCATTCTTTTTGTTACTATTTATTTATTTTGTATTTGGAGGGGAACACAGCAGAGAAATACAACTGCATTTGAAAGGCTGTAGTGTTATGAACTAGACCCAAAACATGCAATAAGGGCCCTCTTCACTTCCCACAATTTCATGAAACCTCCATCAACTCTTATTTAGATATTTTATTAGGTTATTAAGCACTTCTCAGTCTTTTAGCCAGGTACAAAGATCTTTAGTACCACTTAACCAGAAAAAGAGTGGATCAGTCTCTGTGGGAACCATCTTTCTCTGCCCAGTTTCTCCCATCGCTTGGAGTTTGTATAATATAAAATAGTCTCCCTTGATATGCTTAAGATTCCACACTATCATGTTCTAGACAGAAGAAGGGACTCTGAATTGTAAGTTTTAAACACTCTATGAAGTACAGGTAAAGTTGTCATTGTTTTTTGCTGTATGGAATGGTAATTAAATGTGCTTGTGCATATATATATTCAGTGTTGTTGTTATGCAAAGCTTCAGCTGAAAATTTTGCCCTTCTTTTTGCCAATTTTCAAGTCTATTCTAGCATCTAGACTGATGAAAATCCTAATTTGATTCAAATAAGATGGACTCAACATAGAATCAAAATTATTAACACCATATACAGTTTCATCTCTTCAGGGACTGAGTTTTTATTTACATTTGCATCAGTCCAGTCTAAGGAAGAAAGACATTTTAAAAGTCTTGCTGCTTCTGTCTGTTCTGGGTCTCATTATCCTTCTTGGAATCCAAACTTCAGGGAAGCACAAAGTCCCTTCACCTTTCCCAGTGCTGTCAATCACTTGTCATTAGTACTTTTTCATTTCAGGCTGCTATAAATTCTGGACTTTGCTGTAAAGGTACGTTATTAGGTGTTGTGCACGTAAGGCACTGTACACATCAGCGGTGAATCCATCAGCAGACACATCTGACCATTAACTTGATAAAAATCCTCAAAGAGAACAGTGCATAGTATTAAAATGAAACTGTGCTGCAATAGAGTATTTCCAGCAAGAGATGGCTGTCATTTGGCCTTGCATCTGTATGAGCCTGTATACTCCACCAGCTCTGGCTGCTGAAGTGAGTAGTGATAAAAGATTTATTTTGAGACAGTACATTACCTTGAATAGCATCACAGTCCTGGGTACCAGTGACAAATGAATAATAGAAGTGCTTTTTCTGCCAACAGCCTGTATATTTGTCTATTGCATCTCCTGCCAACAAGTTTCTGAACTAGTGTTTGTGAATCTAGGGTGTGAATTTACATAGAGTATGAATAGATATTATTTACTATGGCTTGTTTTGCAGATGCAATACATTTTTATACTTTTATTTCTTAAACTGTATTTCTCAGAAACCCAAAAGAAAGCAAGAAGTCTTTCATTTGATTTTTAAACTGAGGAATGCAAAGTGACAAAGCTGATCAGTCTTAAACTCCACAGTAAATCTGCTTTTGACTTTAGAACTTAATATCCTTACGCAAGTGATTTTTCCCTTTAGTATGCAAACTGGCAGCTAACTTGCACACAGGAATTACTGCTTCACAAAGGTGACATTTTCTGGTTTGTGCCAGAAAACTCTTGTTTCTATCCCTTATCACCCAGCCTATGCACTCAAGGGAGATCAAACGGTGACGGTTTAAGTGAAGCCCAAACAATGTTACTCTGGAGTGCTGTAGGAGTTGAACCCCCACTGCTATTGACCAGTGTTTGTGCAGTATCTGCACCATCTGCCACCCAGCCAGGATATAGCTGGATGAGGGAAATTGAGGCTACATCCCTTCTTGAGACCTGGATCATGAGGTGGAGGCAGAAGGGAAAAGATTAAGACCAACTGAACCGTGTCTGTTTCCCATCTCTTTCTGAAGAAATGAGAAGCCTTGGAGAAAATAAGGGAAAATTGGTTCTTACTCAAGGGGACAGACCTTGGCAAGGCCAAAGAACAGGTTTGAGAAGCCACTGTGTGCCCATGCCTCATCCTGTGCAGTCTGCATAAGAGCTGACTGCACTTCAGGCCTTGATAATTGAGACAGCTCGAGACAGGATTTTTAGAAATGAGTCTGACATACCACGTTCCCTTGGTGATGGCCAGTGCCAAGTCACATTGACTTTTGATGTTTCCCTCCCTCTCTGGACCTTATCCCAAGGTCATTTCAAGGGGAAGGGACCAGGCTTGTCACTGTTCCTACCCTGAGGAGCTGATCTCTGTTCATGTTTGTGAAATTACTTTCTCCCTAATTATTGCTGTCCTCTTAGAAGGATGGTATATTTATTTCAATTGAAAATCACTGTTGTTGAAATCCCCATATTGTTTGAGCTCCCACACATATTGCTGGCTATCAGTTTGTGTTATACATCTCTTGATGACTTCAACTCTGACTTCCAAAGCTGCAACACTGTCTTTCTGTTCCTTTCCCTTGCCCATCAGCTTCTAGTTTCTTTACTCACCCTCTGTGCCTTTCCTAAACTCCACTCTGAGGGCCCATCATTTTCACTTCTCCAACCTAATCCCCAAACAGGCCAGTGGCAGACCCACAGGAGAGCGGCCACAGGGATGGAGTGAGGAAGTGGCTGTCACTGAGTAAAAATCTGCATGGTCAGGCAGTGTTGTTTTCTGATGAGGAGAAGCTACACGATTGTTTTTTAATCTTGTCCTAAGTAAGACTGCCTGTAGCACACAAGCCTTGTCTCCCCTCAAAAGCTTTTATCATACATGGAGAGCTGCTAGGTCAGGGATCATGAGATGTCTGATTTATTTGACTAAATCTGCATAGCTTTCAAGGCTTCTGTGCAGATGTATTGTGTCACTCATGTCCCCTGGGTTGTTTTTTTTTTTCTGTATGAATTTTGATTACACATAAATCAGCACAGTATTTGAAGGAAAAATTGTGATGAAAACCCCAACAAAACAGCATCGGTGAAGCTGACTACACTGCCATTGATTTCAAAATCAAATTTTACAGGATAGCAGATTTGTGCAAGTCTCTTACTCCAATTAGACTTCCAGTTCAGTGAGCACTGTCAGCAGAAAAGAAATGTGTTAACAGTTCAGCAAATACTGAATCACAGTGGACACCTTATAACTAGCCCATGTTGTTCCAATGTACAGAAATTGGATGCTGTTATTTTCCCTGTGGTGATGGGTGACATAGTAAACTAACATCAAGACACAACTGTAACAAAGTCTAACTGAGAAGAACACAGATTTTAGTAAGTGTTAGGTTTGAGGAGGGATTTATAAAACTGCTGCAGCAAACTAGTTCACAATTGGCATTTAATAATTGTGCAGAGAGAAGAGCATGTCACTAAGTATAGCAATGCCTCGGACTCCACAGCCATGCCTGATGCCAGAGAATAACCCCAGTCTGCAGGCCAGTGCTATGGATTTGTCTCCAGATGTCTTTATATTTGACCTATGTTCCATATTGAAGAGCAAATGAAAGGAACAGCTCATGTTCAGACCATCTTCCTTAGGTCCCTGATCTAAATTAACCCCACTCACTGGCAATAGAAGAAAGTTACTGTTTGATGTCTCTATTTGCCCTGTGTAAAAGATGAGACAAAGTGCTTTTTCCTTCTGTGAAGACACTGCCTCTGTCAGAGGAGCCCTGTTATGCTGTGGCAGCACAACCTGGCCTATCCCTGTTCCTGGAGGAGAATGAGATGCTTGCACCATCTGCTCTAGAGAGGATGGCTCTCTCAGTCACAGGGGGGGCCAAGGACTGCTGCAGCCCAGCTCACAGGTCACTACAAAGTGTAAGCCCAGTCATGTCCTAAACTACACTTTAAATCAGATCATCCTTTGGTCTTCCTGTTTATGACAGTCCACCACAGAATTTAACTGCTGTGATTCCATAAAAGTCTTCTTGTCTCCCAACTAAATATGCTCCTGACTGGGAAATACTTGACATGATCTGTAGATGATGGCCAAGTTCATGTGGTTCCCCTGCCCACTGCTTCCCCTTACCCTGTCAGAAGCAGAGTTCTAGGCTATGGGCACCTTGTGCAAAATGCCAGGGATTGCTGGGAGAGAGCTGATAACAAAGCTATGATGCCCTACAACAGGACTTATTCCCTCTGGAGAAGGGATTTTTTTTTTTTCCTAGGTCTCGGTGATGGGGTGCTTCCTGGCTCTCCCTGCCCAGCCCAGCCATGAGGTCCTGCAGGGCAGCAGGAGGATAGCAGGAGCACCCTGTGGGTTGGGACAGCCTATGACACATTCTGGAGAGGACAAGGAAAAGCTCTTTGCACCCTTATCATCTTTGCACATTTGTTCAGGGATCTGGCTATAAAGACAGATCTGTGTTATCTGTTAACACATCTGGAGGGAAGAAAAAGATATATTAAATTCCCATTAAACTGACAAAACAGCAGACGGTCTGCCTCTGCTGAGAGTCTGAAACAAAACCTGAAGCTACTCTATCCTCTGTGCAAACTATAAAACCATGAGAAGGATCCTGACCCCCTCTCCCCGATTTCCCCAGGGCTGCCACTAGGAAGCTGAGCTGTGCTACTGCCACTGGCTTACCTAAAGGCAATGGAGATCTTCATGAGATCCAGGGTATTTTTAAAGGCTTAAAATAGGCCACAGCTTGGCCAGAAATCTAAATTAAAAATCTGTTTCCAAGATTTTGGCGAGCAGCTCCAGCCATCACAATGGCAGGCTGGAAAGCCGGGCACACAGCTGTGCACACCTTCCCATGCCCAGGGCTGGAACATTTTAGCTGGGGAAGTGTGGGGGAAACTACAGAACCTACAGAACCTACAGAAACTAAAGAACCCATTAAGAAAGAGGAAGGCTTGAGAAATCTGAGGGAGTCTGGGAGTTTGCTTTAACAAAAGCAAAGCAGTGGGCTGCAAAGCCATTCTGGCCCTGTTGTTAATCAAGGGAAGCATCCCGAGAAAACAACCCCACAGAAACAGACTCTGTAGAAATATTTTGTTTGCCACAGGGATGTCCCCTTTAAAACATATAAATAGAGTGAATGATGTGCAATGCCTGCCTAAGTTATACACTTTGGTTTTTGCGTCTCCTTCCCAGTGTTGTACCCATAACTGAGCTCATTGTTGGCAGCAATTAAGTTTTGCCTGCTTCCCAGAGCAGTGAATTTGGTCTGTTTATTGCTCTTGTCCTGTCCCAGATGCCTCCCTTAATCCATGTCCTTCAGGCAACTGTTCAGGCTTCAGTATCATACTGGCTGACTTCAGCTAGAGGGAATAACTGAAAGCATCATCATGATAAGGGA
This sequence comes from Trochalopteron elliotii, assembly GCA_024734555.1. Lineage (NCBI taxonomy): Eukaryota > Metazoa > Chordata > Aves > Passeriformes > Leiothrichidae > Trochalopteron > Trochalopteron elliotii. Next base: position 5,692,938 of record JANPWX010000097.1, on the reverse strand, counting down.
GTTCTGTGCGTGGAGAGACCAAATTCTGAGTAACTGGTTTTGGTTTGCTGTTAGCTCTGGCTAGCTGCTAGGTTTCAGCAAAGGTGCTATGTGCTAGAAACACCCATGCCATTTACTCTAAGAAAAGACAGTCTGTGGGGCAAAGTCCCAGAATTACAGATAGTTGCAAGTCACCCAAGTGTCGCCACTCCTAAATGTGTCTTTACTGTGCAAGAAGTACACGAAAGCACAAAACAGAGGGGCTTATTTGTGGAAGCAGCTCTAAACAAATGCCCTGTCTTACCTATGTCCTTGTACTACCATGGTTATAGCAAGACTTTTGTTATATTTTAGTCCTGTCATCCATTTGCCATTCTTTGGGTGTAAAAGGAGAGGACTCACGTGCCCACTGCATGGCTGCACCACATGCAATTGGAAATAGGTACATGCATATCTGTGGAAATTTCCAAGGCCAGTACACAAGATGTTTCCTCTTCTCTTTCATAAAAAATATATCTCTGGCAGCTTCCAGACACAAAGATCAGTGTGAGAATCAAAACAATCAATTTTAAACTATTATATGCTTTTCTTTTAATATTCTCAATAAAAGCAAGAAGGCATCATAAAAAATCTTCAGTAGGATGTAACCAATCCTTATAGCCTATGAGAAGACACGTTTAAAAGTGCAGAACTGTTACAATTTATCTGCTTGGACAGAAAGAATCCTTGAAAAGCAATAAAAGTCTGTAGAGTGAGCTCTAGTGTTGAAAAGTAGATCCGTTCAAAACCTATGATTTATTTCCTGAAGAATTTCATCCATGTCAGTCCAAATATTCAGAGGCATGCACATGCACACACACACAAAAATATCTAAGCACTTTTGTTAATATGATATTTTTTATGACTGTTTTTCAACAGAAAGATTCTGGACTGCTCCACCAAAAAGCTCTTTTCTAATCAAAGGAAATTGCAGAGATCCCCAACAGTATGAAATGTGTTTGCAACAATCCTTTATTATTAACTCCTGATGGTGCATCTCTTTCATCCTATTCAATGAAGTCTTTTATAGATTTTGATTCTTCTCTCTTGCAGCAGGCTAATGCTTCTTGCTGTAGGCTTTGGATGTGCACCCTTTTGTTTCTGTGTCCTTCTACGTGCTGTTGCTGCTTCTATCTAGTGATTGCTCTTGTTTCTAGCACTTTAGTAAAGATCAAACAACCTATTAATTTTTTCTTAACTCTGCTGTTGACTCTTTTTTTGCCCTTAGAAATATCTCTAGTATCTATCACTTTACACAACAGCCCATTTTCATAAAACCTGTGAAGACCATTGGGTCTTCAGCAGACTTATAGCAGTCATATCTCACACCTCAGGCATATACCTGATTGACTTCCATCTTTTTTTTAACAGGACACTTCTTCTTAGCCTTCCAGCACTTCACACCATCTATTTCCTTTTCTGTTTTCACATTATTACCTTTTCATTAGCTTTTAGAACTTCTCAGAAATCATTAAAATTATACTTGCCAGCTGTGTATCACCTTCAAAGGCCTCTATGTGATCATGTTTGAAAAGAATGTCAACCTCATCGCTGAAAAATCTGGAACACCTAAAGGCTCTGCACTTATCAGTGGGTCTACCTCCGGAGGCCAAACTTCCTGCAGAAAATCCCACACTTTCTGCTTCACTGCTGAAGTTATGAACCTATTACTTTGGGAGAAAAATGTGGCCACACTAAATGTGTAAGGGCATGTTCCAAAGTGTAATGGAACAGCTCCCACTCAATCCATCCCTTTTCTATATTATGAGAAAGTCTTTTGAACAGGGCAGAGGTGTCTAAGCCTCACATATATCGAAATAGGAGTATTTGTCCTGAACTACCTTATTGTGCCATCTGGTTTGCCACTAATTCTGGGGACCTGACGGGGTCTCTTAGCCAAACCAACCGTAGTTTTTCTTTCCTCACCTGGGCTATGTCCAGGCATCCTACGTGGGCTTTTGGAACAGACACAGGCATGCTGAGCTATCAACTTCCAACATAATCATGAATCATAACTGTAATTGAAGGGGCCTTTCCTACCATGAACTGAAGATAAGGCTGTGGCGACCAGAAAGATTAGCTCATATTTACCCAGTGCACAGACAGCTACACCACTTCAATGACGCTTAGTATCTCCACTGAAGAAGATTATGTGCAAATCAAAGAAGCCATTTACAAAGAATTTATAGAACTGTTCCAAGAGATTGTAATAAATCTTATGTCTCTTGCCTAGACAGAGCTGTGCTGGAGATGATTCAGGCCGATTTGACAGAAATGTCTGTCAAGATCACAGCCAAAGTGGCTGTTAAAAACCACTTTTGGCTAACTCGATTGCCTGCTACTGAACTCCAGTCTCCCAGAGGCAGTGCTGCTACCCTTTGCCAGGAAAATTGCTTCTTCCTAGGTCACCAGTAAATCTCTGGTCTGGGAGTCTCTAGGTCAACTGCATCAAGGCCGCGGGACATTGTTTAGTCAGGTTGCTGTGCTGTGGCCCCTCTCCTGCTCCCATCCTAGTCCTGCCAGGTGCCCTTGGCCCCAGAAAGGGCTGTACATCTTCCAGGAGTGCCTTTTGCATCCAGGTGAGAAGTGAAATCACTCCTTCCAGCAACATGGAAAAAGAAGCCATGCCTGCACCTTACTAAAGAAAAAACACCAAAAAAATTTTTTTCCAGTGTTAACAACATTGACATCAAGTTTTGTGGCATCTTATAAGCTTCTGTTTGGTCTTTTTTTTTTGTCTTTGTTTGATGATGTGTTTGATTCCATGAACCCCAGATTGCCTCAAGAACTTTTTTTCAGTAATTCTTTTGAGAGTCCTCAATGTAATTCACAAGTGACCATTCAGATGTCAGAAACAAGCCTCAAATACAGTCGTTGACTGTTTCATTATGAGTCCAGTAATTCATGGTCTTAATTCTTCCTCAATTCCCTTCTTTCCTTCCTCATCACTCCAGAGCAATGTCAAAATCCAATTGTGTTGCATGTGCAGTGCACAGGTATGTTGCCAAAAACTTGTGACTTGGAGAAGATGGTGACCACGGGCCCACAGGATGTACCATGACCAGGGAAGCTCTCTAGGGGGGGCAAGCATTTCTGACAATATAAGAAATGGCTGAGACTGTCTAACAATGTAATTGTCTGTGCTGGGGGACTGTGTAGACATGGATGAAAAATGAACTGCACAATTTGTGTTCTGTATATCTCTGGGAGCACTCTTGTCTTTCTGCAGCATTAGAAGCCATCCCTCCAAGTTCAAACAAAGGCAACCAAGGGCAGGATGTCTATGGGGGTGCAATCTCAGACCCTGATGTAACCTGTGGTATATGTGCTGAGTAAATTTGTGTATCAAGTATATTGTATGTCATAACCTAAAATTGTGCTGCAAGTTCTGATTTCCAAAATTGCAAAAGGCATCTCTGACTACCGAGGCACATTTGCAACTGTAAAAGTTCTCAAATAATAGCAGGGCAAAACCAAGATTTGCAACAGAAAGAACAGTGCTGAGCAGGAAATGGCTCGTTCAAGGGTGGACCCACCACTTCTTGGACGATCTGATGATCTGATACGCCTGATATGGATCTAGGTGGAGGAAACCCGGAGATTGAACGGATCAGCATCCCAATGCCCAGTTCCAGGAACCCAATTCAGACACCAGACCCTGCCAGGAAAATCTTTCAAAAACCAAACAGCGGAAGAAAGAAGTACATGAATATGCACACTGAACAAATGCTCACAATGAACTCGCCTCAGGACAGAAAAACTGTATAAAATCTGTACTCTGAAACCTGGAGTTTGTGGACGAGGTGGTTCAGCTCCATTGAGGCTTTTCCTGCATTCACCAAACACTTGATCAATGTTGCATTCTTTTATTGTGGCTGACTCAGATTGATTTGGAAATGGCAAAATAAAATACTTGATATCAAATTGGCTACTAATCATTTATAACGTAACTCGCATTTTGTTGTGACTGCTCTCAAAACACTTTTTTTTCAAGTACATTCCATTCAAACAGCTTTCTGAAAACTAAAATGTATGCACAGAGGCTTCAGCTTACCTTAGCAAACTCCCCTTGCACAGAGAGGTTGCAGCTCTGTGGCTGTGCATGTCCATCTGTGCCTCTCCTGTGTAAAGGTGTCCCTCCAGCCCTGATCCCCAGCAGCAGCACCAAGCAATCTTTTCTGGGCAGTTTCACAAAAAAAACAGTGCTTAAACATACCTGTGAGCAGCTGGTGAATCTGGTGGTGTTGCACGGTAAAGATGTTTGAGTTTTATGAGAGCACAAAGAAGCCTTAAGGAATATGCTTGCAGGAATTTTTTGCTGATATAGTTTGTTTTATTGTTTCCTAATTGGAAGGAGGCCTTGTTATCAGCATTTATGTCCAATTGCACAGATTGGTCACCTACTGTGAGGGAGCTACAGCTCTTTATATTTAAAGTCAGACCTGCTAATACCATTATTTTTTGAGGACAGCCAACAAAAATACCAAAGCTGACTGAGGTTAATAGGATGGTACCTCCCGTCAGCTTTGGCCTCCAGCTATAAGAAGCTTTGTGGTTACTCAAGGAAAATCTTTCAGTTTTTGGGAATTTAGACTCTAGTTTAAGTGGATGTGAAAGAGAACAGATTTATGCCACTAAGGGTTATTTCAAGAACAATGATGGTTTCAAGAGCAAAGTCCTGTTTTCACTTCCCAAACCCTTCTGAGAACCTCTGCTTAAACCCCAGGTGACTATCTGAGATGCAGTTGTGAGGGACTTCAGAGATACTAGCCAGTACACAACAACATTGTTAACTGAGACTGATAAAAAGATTATTCTGTTTCCAGATGCCTCTGTTTCCAGATACATTTCCTGCATTTTCAGCAGGATATAGTGAGACCAGGATCCCTTCAACCTTGGTGGGTGGAACACAGTCAAAAGAATAAGCCCCTGCCCTGGAGGACGGGTGGATCTCTGATCACAAGGCAGCAAGGAATGAGGATCAGTGATTCATTGCATTTCTTTGGAACTACTCAGCTTTATTAGGAATGGCCAATCACAAGCAATGAGAGAAGAAGCTATTTTTTTGATATAAGAACAAGGGAGCTGATACTCCCAGCAATTGAAATTAAGAGAAACTGGAAAATATTGTTTAAATGGTATCTTCTCAAAAACCTTTGTTTAATTTAACATTAATGAGTTAATCAGACTCTTTTTTTAATAGATTGTCCTCAGTAGATTTATCATCTTTCCCCTGATGCATCCAGGAACATGCTGTATTTACAAATTCAATGCTTATACATAAAATGGGAAATATATGTTCATTAACCTGTTACACTCCACTTGCAGGGGGAGAAAAATTTTTTCTCAATTACCAGGTTGATTAAAGATTTTTTTCATTTAATTGAGTGCCTGTGTGCTGTCTACATGTGTGATGGCAGAACCCCCAAATAGAATGTGAAATAGGGAAGTGGCTGGAATTCACCAAAGATCACTTCCTATTTGCATGCTTCTGTCTGAAACAGGTGTATCTGGGGGGAGTTATTTTGAGCTTAAGTTAATGCTGACCTCAGCTGAAATAATTTGCCCTCTTGCTCTTCCTCTCATACAGAGTCAAGAGGGAGTTGTCTGACTGCTGAGTGTGATTGTACACATCTGTCAACAGAATTGAAGATATGAATGCAAAATGTAGCACTCGGGAGTGCCATGTGGGTTTCCAACACTCCCTGAAGGACACAGGGACCATAAACCAGTGAATGGATTACAATCAGGCATAAATAGAGCATTTTTATCTGTGACAGATGTAATCCTGCTCCAGCAATGTTTATGCTATTTAAAGGAACATGGTCTCTATTTCAGACTGGCTCTCTGAATTCTGGGTGAGGAAAGAAGTCACAGGCTTTCATTCCATGTGAATAATTGTGAGGCTCCTTTGGAAGTGGTTTGGCAGCTTTGTTTTGGAGGGGGCTGGCCCTCACCTCTTGCAGGGCATGCCCCCCCCAACAAGCACAATGTCACAGAAGGAACCACAAGCTTTCATGCATGTTGCCACTCCAAGCAGGAGAAGCCCTGCTGTGCTGCCCTGCTTCTCCACTTGAAACCTGAGGCACCACAAGCCAGCCAGGCAGTAAGAGAGTTACAAGAAATAATATCCCAAAGCCAAGAAGCAGGTGTGAGACACTCTTCTCACTTGCACAGACATATGCTACAAAATGTTGCAACCTTTCCTGCATAATATCTTAATGCATAGTCATTAAGCAGGACAGAGTGGAGTGTGCACACATGAAAAACATCTCTTATTTGTAGACAGGAGCAAGTACTTTCCCTTTAATGCTGGCATGTGCAAGGAAATACTGATATGCCAACTCCAAACTGCCAATCACAGCCTAGTAAAAAGACAATCTTGATGAAGGCAGAAATTTTAGTGGGTTTTAGGTTGGAAACAATTTTTAATTAATTTTTCCCAAAAGGTGGCACAGCTGGATTTTGCAGGACTGTGTCTGGATTTCAATGCACTGGTAAGTCTTACAGTGGAAATAAACTGAAAAAAGAAGACTGGAAGTTAGGGCTGTGCAACAGGTAACAAAAGGATTTGGCATTGGGGTAGCTTACTCCTTTGGACAGCCTCCAATGTACCCACAGCTTTTGAGTCAGGAGGAAAATGTGCATGTCAAATATCTGGGCAAAAGTATGTAGCTGAGTGGAATACTCATATGAAGAAATGGCCATATTCTAACATCTTTGTAGTGCTGGATTATTTTAATTTTCACTAAAAGTAGATCCTGATTAACTCCAATGAAATGTAAGATCTTTGAGGTTCTTTAGCCAGCCAACAGGCAATCAGGCACTGGCTTGCATGGCAAACAAAATCACAGAGCAGCTGATGGCTGGGGTTTAAGGAACCTTGAATTGTATTACCAGGAAAAACTGGTAGAATTCAGGCAGGACAAAATAATTCTATCACCGAAAAGACTAATTGAAAGAACTATATTGAAAAACATCTGGTTATCTGTAGATTTTTGAGACATTCAGGATTTAAGTGAGATTCAGAATGATGCATCTATTAGTATTGAAGTGAAATTTCTTAGCCCAAAATTTTGACTGATTTTTTTTTTTAAAAAAACACCATGAGCATTTTCAATGTGGTCTGTGAAGTAACTTTTCATGGGAAGTTTAATTTCTTGGGACATTGAAAAACTAACCAAATACTGCTGCAGAAAATGGCCATACATCTTCATAGAGATAAATTAGATAAACTGCATGGCACAACAGGCATTTTTCCACCTCTGTCTCCATTCATCTTTAGCTACAGAGACATATCATACTGGTGTAACTATCCAGTGATTTTGTAGACTTGATCTTTTGACACAGACACATAAATACACCTTCACAGATTCCTCTCTTTCTCTCGGCCATTCTAGCTTAGATTTTTATACAGGTCACAGCATGTGCTGCTGTTCTCTTCCCAGCTGGGGAGATGATCAGTGACTTTCAGGTCAAATAAATTCAGTGGGATCCAGCAGCAAAAATAATGTACTGACGCAAATCCCAGCACATTTATTCAGCTGCCATTGAGCCCATGCTCAGGCTCAGTCCTGTTGCTTGCATTGGCCTTTCCGGATATGTGCCTGCCAGGACAAGACATGGGCAGTGGAACAACATAGCCTCCAGATGTCACATTTCTTCCCCTTTTCTCAGCCTTTCACTTCCACTGCTCAGATCCCAGATGTGAAGTCTTGGGCTTTCCCTCTATGGTACTCGGAGAAGCAGAGAAGATATTGCCAAGGAACCACATAGCTCTTTCACTCTCCAAGGGAGCCAGTGGAGCCAGAGCTATATGGTTCCTTCCCTTTGCATGTTGTAGAGCAAGGACAACTGGCAAAAGAGAAGGTTTTCCTCAGGTCTATTTATTAAAGATTAGGTTTATGCAGCATGAGCTATAATTTACACATTTTCATGGTGGCAGTACTTTTACTGACTGCAAAGTTTTCACGCAATGAAATAGGTAAACCTTGCCATACTTCTCAACTTCATGAGCTGCTTCCCAGTGTATCTTTAGCAAGTGACACCCTATTGGCTTGTAAGACAAGGAATTTGTGGATGACTCTTGCTTCAAGGGCAGTTCCCAGGTAGGCAGTAAAGGAAGGCACGACACATACCAGTTTCAAAGAACAGTGTCCCTGTCCCCTGCCACCCATCCAGAGCAAAGCACACTCATTCATCTGCTCATACAAGCCAGCCCATACCTGGTTTTCTCTGCTGTGAGTGTCAATGCACTGAAGTCATTCCATAACTCACTGTTGTTCATAGCACTGGTGCATCTTTCCAGCCCCTGCCAGGGAAGGAAAGGCTCACTGGACTTGCCACAGTTTGTTAATGGCACAAAGTGTTTGATTTGTTCCAAGCACGAGGGCATATTTAGTACAGCCAAGACAAGCTGCAAAATTCTTCTGTTTTTTTCCATGACCTGTCATCACCTGCCTTCTAGCCAAGATGTGGTTTGGAAGAATCGGTGGATAAACAGCATGTGGAACAAATTATATTGGGAAAGAGAAGAAATCTGAAGCAGTACTGCATGCCATGCTGGCCCTCATGCAGGGATCTTCTTGCTGGTCTCTGTGGGCAGTTGGGGAACAAGAAATGTTTCCTTTACTAACATTACCCTGTGCTCCTCTGTTTTATCTCTAAAGTGTACCTGCTAGTAAGAAGTGATGATTTTAACACACATGGCATGAAATCAGGTTTTGCAGGAGGAAGAAAAATTCTCCTCTCAGAAGGAAAGCTCCAAGCCCATACCCAGCCTCCTCTAGTTTGTTTTCTGTTTGTCGCCATGTGCTTATATGTAACCTGTGCATGTAACACAGTTGCACATAACACAGTAGGGATCAAACTGTCACAGACAAGCTTTTAAAATCAAGGGTTTTTTTTCTTCTGAATGATTCAATTTCTGTATTTTATTTGATGAGTGTTGAGAGTGCTTTTTTTAGCTTGGATGGTTAAGACAGAGTTGTTTTCTTGCCTTCTTTCTTGTTCCTGTATGCTAGAGAAAAGAGCTGAGTTTGATTTCAAACAACGTAGAACATTTTGGTGCAGAATTGCAGCAATAGAATTTAAATTAACAGTTTCATTAAATGCTCTACATTAAGATCATAACTTAGTGTGTAAAATCCACTTCAAAACTCACTTAAGCTAGTTAAACTGCTCATCAGTATCAGCATGACAGGAAAGAGAAAAATAACAAAATCACCTGTGCCTGATTTCCCTTGCCCCTGTGTAGGGAATCAAAACCGTGAAGTTTCCCATCACCACCTCACTATCAGCTAACACTTCCTTCTCCCTGCCAGACACACCACAGCAGGGAAAGGGTCCCAGCATTCCTTCTGTGACCCACGCACACCACAGCAGGGAGGGAATGCTGCTGAGGTAGGTTGTCAGGGATCAAGCTGATGCCAGGATGGGTGGGAAGGATGGGATGGAGAATGGGTGTAGGGCAGAATGGGGGTCTTGGAGGGAGGTGCCCAGCTCCATGCAGCATGTGTCACTCAGGAGAACAGGGCTGATGGGCAAGTGTGGTCCTAACCACGCATCCAAAGGGCTGGGTGTGGGGATCAAGGGAAGAACACCTGGGAATGGAAACCATTCCCATTCCCCCACCATTGCTAAGGAGCTGTGCTTCCTGATTCTTATTTTCTGCATGACTGTTGTGGCCAAATCCTGAAGTTTTTTTGCAGACAATAGGTGAGTACTCTCTGGGCTTGGCTGTCATTTCCCCCCACCATGAGCTTGCATGGTCCTCAACATGTGCTCATTTACACAAGAAGTCAATGAAGTTGCTCAGGAAGGACGAATACGCTCAGTTAAGATGAAGTGCTGGTCTTTCTTGAGAGTCAGCTTCTTCCTCGCCTGGTTAGAATCGCAGTGGGAGAGTGACTTTCTCAGCCATGCTCAGTGGTGTGTCTGCAATTGTTTCTTAACCTCTCTCTACCTCCAGGACCATGAGACCAACTAATATTGGATCCCTAGGGGGGAACTTGCTCTGTACAACTGTCCTTTTAACCTTTTAATGCTCTTCCAGTTTAAGCAGTTTGTGGCAAGACCCAGACTTAAACTGCAGAACGCAGATGTCACAAATTGCTTTTCAATATGCTCTGGTGATGCCTGGAGCTGCTGACAAGACCTGAAAGGGTGAGTTTTAAAAGAAGGTTTTAGTTTGGACAGGCTTTAAACTGCTTTCCTCTAGTACAGCATCTGGTCTCACATGAGTGATGAACTGACGAGTAGAAAGAAAAAAGGAAAGTGCTTTCCTAAAGAATAGGTTCATGGCCTGTGAAACTCTTTGCCAAAAGATAAAAGTAAATGTTATAAAGGTACTAGCAAATCTGAAGAAGATTGGAAGCCTCCTTCTATGGCAATTTTCAAAGAGAAGTAAAGAGAATATGTGAAGCAGGGCAGTTGGCAGATGCAGATTTAAGCTGTATCCCTCCTAAGCAGTCCATGGAGGTGACTGCCAGATATGGGTATCTGGGTAAGACAAATGCTCCCTCCAGTTGGTTGTAACAATTCCTGCCTCCTGAGGGACCTTTGATGGCTCAGCCAGGAGAGAAAGAGCCTTCAGAATGCCATCTGGAAAAGGCAGTGCTCCTGCAGCAATATCATCACTAAAACCAACAAGAACAAATTTAGGAAAAAATACACGTCTTTGGTTCTCAACAGCAGAGCAGCAGAGAATGCAATGAAAAAATCCTTCCTCCTGTACTGTGACACGTGCCTTGCAAACATTGCCACAAAATTCTCCATCAAAGACACTGGGCTTTAATGCAAGGAAAAAATGTGCCAAAATTGCTTGGAGGCAATTACATCTAGTTTGCTTATTATTTTCTTTATAAATGTGTTCATCTTGGTGTTAATGTCTGTGATTTTTTATTCAGGTTGTATTCCTCTTTTAATTATGGGATGGTCTGTATTTTATTTTAAAAATAATGCTTTTCTTTCTTCCTCCCCCCATTCTTCTCTTTCCACCCAAATTTCTGGAGATGCATGGGGTTACTGGAAAGTTCTACTGTGCTTATTAAATTTGACATTTGATTTTTATATTAATATTGATATTTTATAAAAATTTGGTAGGCATGATCCTAGGGCAGATGTCAAGTTATAAGCCAGTTTTTTCCTGAAATGCACAAATCTTGTTGTTTTCCACACCAGCATTTGCAGACCAGTCCTCCAGACTAGGAACACCTTGCTGACAGGTCTGTATGTGAAGGTGTAAGTTTTCCCTGCCAGCTGCTGCTGGTTCACTGAAGCTGTATTTGAGCCACCAGATCCTAGCTTGTCCTAAACACAATGGAGAAGTGAGGATGCAGGACACGACTACCAGCCTGCCACCTCCTGGTGTTGGCATGGCCTCTGCCACTTTGGGAGAAACAGAATCACAGCACGTGTGACTCAAGACTTTGGGGCCTGCTGAAGGGATTATACTTAACAATTTTGGATCATGCATATCTAGGACTCGGAGAAGGACACAAAGTTATACATCTCTCCATGTAGCAGAAACAGGCAAACCCTCTCCACAGAAACAAATTCCCCCAGTCTCCAGAGGGAAGACTTGGCTACCTATCTTCTCATTTTCTGTAAGGGGACCCAGCTCACATTGTACTTTCCCACATGAGCCTTTAAGGCAGGAGGAGGATACCCTGACATCTGCACCCCGCACAGCAACTCACAATTGCATCCAGGCACCACCACTTCAGGGGCCAGAAAGCACTGCAAACTTGAAAGCATCCAGATCATATGTGGAGTTTGGAACAAAGGGAAAGTTGGGGATTAAAGGAGATGAACTGAGAATACCTCATTTGGGTAGGCTACCCAGCAGGGGAAGGGAGCTGCCGGCTAGCAAAGGGTGTCAAAGTGCATAAATGCATTGGCATAAAAGCAAGGCAGGTCTCCTTATCCCTGACAAAACCAGACCTCTGCCCTGGCTGGATACAGCTCTGTACCTTCTTTCTGACTGATGCTCAGAGGCTGTGTGTTTCTTTATCTTTTAAATTCAAAATCTCTAGGATAAACACCAGGTAGCACGTAACACCGTGTTTATCATGGCTTCTTCTGTGAGCAGATTTCTTAATTGTCTCGAGTGATGACTGTATATTGCACTAACACTCCTAGTCCCCATGAGACCTCATGCTTGCCTGGCTTTCCTGCAGGGGTTTTCTCAGAGCAGATGGTTTTGGTCCCAAAGGTGGCATTTTTTTCTAGCAGGAGAAACAGTTATGGCCCAGCAGCTGAGCAGTCCCCAAGGCAGGTGTGGGACTGTCTCTGGAAAGAGCCTTCTGGCAGGAGTGGGAATGGATCATAGCTGGGGCTGCTGCCTAGCAAGAGAGCAGAGGCCTACAAGACAGGAACAAAGCACAGCAGGCTAAGCACAACCCTTTCCTACAATAGCACATCTGAACCTTCAGCTTATTTTAAGTAATATTTTGCGATAACAAGAAAACCTTGATGAGCTCTCACTCCATCCAAGCACTTCACCATCCTATCCTTCACAGCAGCCCTAGTTAATCAGGCAACTTTTATGTATAACAACGAACAACCCTTTCCTGGAATGATTTTCTGTGCTTTGGTGCACTTTGCTTTGTTATATTGGACAGCACTCAGAGAGACAATTATACCCACTCTGCAAATGAGGAAGATGAGATACTAAAACGTTATGTGACCATGTCAAGACACAATCACATTCACAGAAATAGGTAAGAAAATCCTGACAGCTGTATAAGGTCACTTGTTCTTTTTTCATGACACCAATGGTAGCTCATTCCCTAGCACACTGCATGAGGTGGAGACAATTATTACTGGTGTACTTTGTTATCTGTAGTTATTTCTTATAAAATGGGCACTAGCAGAGATCCACCAGTCTTGAGAAGGCACTGTGTAAATAATTATTTAGCCTATTATCAATGGTTATGGTCATGTGGGCATACACATATTTGTACATCTGACGAGCTCTGCACATGGAAACCACTTTGTGAACACACAAAGCAGCTGCTTTTGAAGTGTCATATTTTAAGTCAATTTTTTTAAAAGCAAATGTCAAAGGAATGCCTCCTCAAGCCCCTAAAAAATTAAAGTGTACATATTTTGACTAATCTCTTGCCAAAGTTTTTTTTTTAATTGGCTTTTTTTACATTTAATTACCATATATAAGTGCAGAAATACAAGTCAAACCACAAAAATCCCCTTATTTTACTTCACACTCATAGTAAGTTACAGTAAAACTGTCAAATGCATATATTTTTTAACAAATTTGGAAGCCCTCTGTCTTGAGCAGAGATAGTTACATTTTTGCATTGAGACCACTCTGCACTAAAGCTATTTCCCCCCAAACCTCCTATTCTTAGACTAGAAGAAAAACTTTGTGAGACTCTCTTTCTTAAAAATAGCAACAATATGTGCTCAGTAAAGCAGCAGGGGTGACCACAATGGTTTCCGACAAAAATATCTGACTTGTATGTGGCAAAGCATTTCCATCAACATTTTGGAGGCAAAGTTTTGGGAATGAGTTTGACCTCTGACTTACACAAACTCCAAACTTAAAATGTCTTTGGGTGCTTACCATTGCAATGTTCCTGAGGTTCATTTCAGGAATGCCAAACACACCTCATCCTTGTTGGCACCCTGGGAATTAGGGATGCTTCCTGCAGGTTGGGCTATGTTGAGCTGGCAACAACTCAAAAATCAGTTGCCTGCTAATGGGATGCCACATCTGATCAATTGATCCTGAATTTTAAAGTCCGTTCAATTATGAAGCTGTTGCCCACCTGATCCTGTCACTGCCTACAGCATGCCCTACCACTAACTTTAATGGCCTTTGAAGTAACCCAAGGGAGGGAGTTCTGGACCATAATACAAGCCTGCCCTCAAAGATGGAAAGGATGGAAAGGCACAGCCTCTCTGTGAGCACATTAGAGGTTTAACACTTTGATGACCTGAAGGCAAAACTTGCTGTGGAAGACTCCAACCCATGGCTCTGTTGTAAAGGATGTAGGGAGTGGAGGGCAGTGGGATGCCTATGAGGGTTAAGCCGATGTCCTAAGAAACAAAAAAGTACAAAATTGTGAGAAAGGGGCTTTAAAGAGGAGCAATACATGGCAACCTACATCTACCCCAAAAATGCAGTGAAGTGTGTTGTCTCTGATTCCTATATAGCCCCACATTCCTTCTGTTCAGTGGTCACAGTGAAAGCCTTACACAAATGTGGGCTTTAAACTCGTTGTGATGAGCAGCTCTCAGCAGCCACACACAGTTGTCCTGGCAGGAAGAGGGAAACTCCACAGTTTTAAGTAGCAGTCAGCACCATGGCTGGAAGTGGGTGGAGTGTGCCACATGGGGATAGGAAGGGAGTGGCCTTGGTGGTGTACTTGCCTTGGAGTGATGGCTTAGACCACTGCCTGACACATGGATATAAAAACAGGCAGCCTTTCCTCAGGGCCTCATTAGCAGTGGACTAAAACCTGCTCCAAGCACCAGTGGAGCAACTTTTTTTCCCCAAGGCATTAAAGGTTTGTTAGTTATCATGTTATGCTGCATAAGATATGTAGTCCTCTAGAGCAGGACAAAACCATCCTGGATGACAGATAAGCAAGCTTGCCTGCTCCATGCTTCCCATCCTTTCTGGACAGATGAGTGTGTCTCTAAACCTGTCTAACTCTTACCACACATGCAGTAGTCCATGGGAAGAGAAAGTTTAACTTCTTGCTCTGAAGTGTCCTCAGTGAAATTAGTGGAAATAAGTTTGAGCCATGGGGTCTGACAAAGGTTGCAGCAGCTCCTTTCCATTACTTCTGAGGTGAAGATTCCCAGAGTGTAACATAGCCCTGTAAATGGTGAGCAGAATCTCCTCGGGGTGAGGGTCCTCAGAGGAATTACTTACACCCATGCTGTCCAGCTGTTTGCTGCCAGCTGTGAATTAATGTGACATCTCACTATTTCCAGCTCTTTCATCCAGTCTTGTGATAGCTGGTAATTTAATCAGGGTATAGCTGTGGAAACAAAAGGGCTACTTTCTAGTTGCTTCTTTTTTTGTCCAACAAACACATTTCTGATTTTCACAAGAAAACAAACAAACAAACCCAAATAAAAAATTATATTTGACGATAATGAAACCTTTTGTCTGGTTTTGTGGATTTTGAATCCTGTCTAGTGGTTTGGGGGAGAGAATTGGCAGTTGCAGGACGAGGAGGAATGCAGCTAGGCAGAAAAAACACTCAGACTTCCTGGGAGAACTTCAAGGATTTTGAGAAACAAGTCCATTTCACATTAACTGCCCTTGCACAGTGGTTTTATTTAATGCTACAGCTATGTCTGTTGATCCAGGGTTATCTTGTCTGGCTAACTGCTTAATCTCAACCTAGCAAATGTGGGTTTGTGGACTCATAGCAGCAGATGGATACCATTGTTTCAGTAAATCTTTCTTACAATGTTTGTCTTTGTTTATAGTGTGAAGGAAGGGATGCAGAAGGAAACCAGAAAACCAGAGATTTCAAGGACTTTGAGGATTAGTCATGGAATAATGAATAGATTACTCATGGAATAGATGCACCACAAATGTGACTGAAGCTGGTGGGTTACCCACCATAGCTGCTGCAGTGGCCCATCTGCAGAGGTGCCTCACAGGCAGATCTTTCTGCTGCTGGACATCTCTGTTGCATCATGAGGGATGAAGAAGAAGACTTGCAGAGCAGACAGGTTGCCCAAACTATCTGCTCTGTTTAATTAAGACTTTTGACATTAGATCAAAACCAGTTTACTTAGATGTGATTTTTTTAATGAGAGTTTGGCTGGAGGTATTTATTCATTGCTCTGCATCCACCATACATTTCTTCAAGAGCTATGCCAAAAAAGGCATCAGTGAATAGATAAAGATATATAGATAGACAATTGAGAACTGATTATAATTGCTTCAGTATATTTTTTCACTCTTCTGACTTTAAAAAAAAGGATTTTGAAAAAAACAAGAGAAATAAATCAAGCTGTGAAGGGGAGTTGAAATCTCATAGTGGAAGCTATCATCAGCCTCAGCTCAAACAAAATGCACCATAACAGTAGCCAGAGAGTCAGAGAAGATGAGAGCTGGAATGCTTCCCTCTTTGCACCCAAGTTCACTCCAGATCCAAGACTCCAGCTGCTTGGTAACTGGTGCAGTGCACCCCTAGGATCATCAGTACAGGAGATGGCATCATTTTGTACAACAATAAAATTCTTGTGGCCTGGAAACCTCATTTCCAGAACGATAAAGACAATTTCTGGGTGGGGTTGTGTATGATCCTAATTCCATTTAAGAGATGTGTGAACTTTTTCTCTTTCAATAGAAAAGCTGAAGTAACCATGGCTAAGGCTAAAGTACCGATATCCTCGTTATGGGGCAGTCATGGTCTATAGACCCACTGGGATATTTCCAGCTAAACCCATCTAGATTGGCACATCCATGAAGCAGACAGCTACAAAGCTGGATCTCAAAAGCAGGATAAGCTGTTGGACCTCCCCTGGTCAACAGAGTCATGAGCACCTTTGTGGCACATGGGCTGCCACTCTGAGTGTGCAGCAGTTCAGCATGTCCCAGCCACTCACAGGGAAGAGCAAAAGCCCCCTGTGGCTGCACAGGCTGCACCTGCTATGTGTAATGGACTGGTGGAAGGCAATTTCAAAAGAATAGAAGTTGTTCTGAGGCCAAACACTGTTTCTAAGTCAGTTTTCTGCTTATAAGCAGGTCACACAGATTCCACATCAGCATGCCCTCCCTCTAAGAACCTGGGAGGCTCATTTCAGAGAGACTGATGGTGGCTCTTACAAGTGGCTGAACTTGCCTTCCTATGTCCGCCAGTTGGCCATGACCCTTTATTTTTTTTGGAACTGAGTCAGGTTCCTTGCTCTACCTGTCCTTGCTGAGAACATTCTCGAGGTGTCCAGCAGTACCACAGTTGGGCTGTGTTTGTCATTCCCTAATGCAGCTGACACTGTGATACATTTTCTGTCAGGTGAAATTTAGAGGCACATTAACCTGCTTGACGGGAACAGTGAGTCACAAACAGCTCCTGAGGAGAAATGTCCTCACTGTGGAAATTGTTTCGGGATTTCTTAGGCTGCAGTTTGATACACCTGCTGATTATATGCAGTCTCACAGATATTTCCCCCGATGCAAAAACCTGTAAAAATACATAACCTTCCTAGAAACACAACTGATTTTGTTGCCTGAATTTTCTAGACATTTCTGTCTTTCAACAATGAAAAGAAAAACCAGCCTTGAGACACTTTCTTCATGCCCACTATTCTGCTAGTAATTTCAGAATTGTTTGGTCTACATCATGAGGACTGGTAGTGGCCAGTGCATCTGCTCCAGAGTCTAATCAAGACTTAAGAAGAAATTACCTTTATCTGGCTCTTCTTGCATATGCCTGTGTGTCCTGCAGAGTTTCCAGAGCTGCTGGCACTGGACTTGGATATGCTGCCACCCGTAGCTGTGGAGGGGCCTGGCTTGGCAGCTTTGGTCTTTGCAGCTTGGCAGGGCAAGGGGGCAGAGGACATGGTGCCCTGGGGTCCTGGCTGTGGCACTGTGCAGGGACTCCTGCCAAGGATTGGCTCTTTCCCAGCTGGTGCACTAGTGAGACATCACCACTCAGTTGATTTCTGACAGGCTCTCCTGGAGACAGGCCACTTCCATCAAGCCCTGAGAGGAGCGTGGGACTGATTTGAGCATATCAGGCAGCTTGGGAAGAGCAATTGGTACTGCTTATCTCCAGTCATTTGCTTTAGAGGAGTCATTACTAGCTAGCTATTGTCAGAGATGCTTGAAATGACAGTCAATAGAGCCACCGGTATCTTTAATTTTGAGGTGACTGTAGTTGGAAAGAAATCTTTCTCCAAAATCTCATGTTTCCTGGTTCAGTTTCATCTTCTAGCCAGTAGTGGAGCCAAGCTGCATTAATCCCTTCTTTCCTTCTCTTGCTCTCTCTCATTCTATGTACTTGTATGGCTTTTGTCACTCTCCTATCTAAATGCCTTTCCCTCAAAGGAATTTAAGAGTAAAAATAACTATCTCCTTTCCCAGGCTGGAGAATGCCTCCAGTTTATAGTTTCCTAAAAGAGTGCTGCACATAGTTTATCCCAAAAGAGCTCTGTTCTTTGACATGTGTATGTGATGGGAAAGTTACAGCAAACAACAGTTGAAGGTAAAGAGAACAGGGAGAAATCCTAGGACATGGGCCTGGTCCTAGACACAGAACAGGAATGTCATCTCTGTTATGTTTGTGTAATCTTTAATTACACCACAAATTATCCTAAGGAAATATTTACCTGCAATAGTGCACTTATTTAATTCAAGTGCAGGATGTTTTGGAATGTATCAGTTAATTCTGTAGGCCACTATGAAGATCTAAAATGCTATGCCTGTGCTAAATAGTAGTAGTAGTGATAATGTGGTATTAAAGCTGAATTGAATAATATAGTAAAGATGCTGCAGAGCAATTAAAAATAAACAATTTCTTCCAGTTGTTTGGGGGAACAAGCACAGAATGATTAATGCCTCCTATAAAGAATTAGCAAACTGTTAACTGCTGTAGGGAGATAAATATTTCTTGGCAAAACCCCCTTCTATAGATAGCCCTGTGCATTAGGTCCTTTCAATTAAATTGAACATGTTTCTTTTTACAGATTCTTTACTGCCTGTTACTGATGCTAACAATTTCTATGAAGAGAATTGTCAATCCTAAGTACTTGAAGGTAGTGCCACTATGAAGGAATGCCATTTGTCTGTAAAGCCTGGCAAGGTCTTGAACAGAAAGATCAGGACACATATGCAACGACACTTCCAATGTAAGAAGGTGCACTTTGATCAATTTATACCACCATTTTTCTATCTTTATAGTCAGTTCTGTTTTGTCACCCTGGCTTCTTGGGAAGTAATGCAGGACCTGGTGATGATCCCGTGTATGATCCCATGTATCCCAGATGAAAAGCTCCCATTGGCACCAGAAGTATATGCAGGGTGGAGGTGGGGTGAGGAGGTGAACACAAGATGCAAGGAACATTTTTTCTGTGTAGCCAGTATTTTGTACTAGCAATGACACATTCTTCAGAGGAAGGTGCAAAGGACTGTACAATGGGTGTTTAAAACAGAGTGGCTGAAGAGACAGGCCTCCAGCTTGGATTTTTAGATGCTCCTTGATGCATAACTCCACTGACTGCAGCAAGTGATAAGTTAACAGCACAGTTAACAAATACTTTTGATCACCCATGTATAAAAAGAGCCTGAAAACCTTAGAGCACTTGTTTCGAATAAAACATGGGTGGACTATTACACGCTATTTTATCTTTAATGGAATTCCTATTTAGAAAAACGTGCTTTTTTGTATATGCCCATTTGCTATGAGAGAGCATGCAGCACACGGAAGAAGAATTTTCCTTGGGTTTCTCTGATATGTAGATGCCTGCTTAGTGGCAACATACACTGTTTCTAAGGTAGCCAAAGCCTCAGGTGATTCAAATTTGAAGGATGCAACTGAGCTGACTGATGTGTGTAAGAGTGCATCTGAAATCAAAGAGTTCATCCTGAAGAGCTCTGCCATGTATTCCTTTCAGGGAAGGCAGGGAGGAACCTGCATTATTCTCTGGGAGTGCACAGCAAGCTCACCAAAATTGAATTAAACCTCTGAAAGCAATCTTTAGCCTGTTATATCTAAGTGGCTGAACCCTGTGTGAGGTTACATACAAAAAGAAGTTATTTTGCATTAGCAAAGCAGATCAGATTTTCATATTTTAGTCTTTGTTGTGACCTCGGCTAGGCATAAAACCACAGCAGGTGAGAACTCACTGGGGCATGCTTCTTAGGGAGAAATGAAAGAGAGTGTGTGTGCGGCGGTGTCCACTTGTCCAAGCACGGCTAGCCCTGGCACCGCTGCAAGCCAGTGGGACTTGGCAGCCGAGGAGCGCTAGTGTAACTAAGGCATGGAGAAGAAAGGAGGGACTCTCCAGAGGTTAGAAAGAACCAGAAGTTTATTCAGTCCAGTTTATCTCCTCGTGGGCGATGCCTCAGGAGAGACCGCTCAGCCTTCGAGGCAGGCCCTTTTAAAGGGAGGTGGGACTTAGGGGAGGGTTCAGCAGAGAGCCAATAAGGTGTAACAGGGGAGTGGCTGGTAACATAACAGACGGATACATTAACGAATCATGGGGAAGTGGGAGGGGGAAGCCAGGATCCTGTCCAATCACTCAAAGCCTCTCCTAGAATCTTCCAGACTCAGGGAGAGGCCCCAGAGTGATGGGCAGGACCAGGGGGTTACATAACTTAAGATTGACAGTTAACTGTCATTAAGGGATAACTTAATGGACCAATTAGGTAAGGTAATTGGTAAGGACCAATCAGGGGACTAACTGGGGGAGGATAGGGAGAAGTCAAATACAAGTAACAAAAGGGGTACAGAGAGCAAACCAATTTACAATTAACTTCAACTTATAAACTCAGTAAAATGCACCCCCACATCTCCCCCTTTTTTATTTATTAAAAAGAATGGAACTGAGGTTGAGGAGCAAGGTATTCTGATTTGGGGTACAAGTCCCCCAACCACTGTTTGTTGGTTGGCCAGTCCTCAAAAGGAACTGGACATTGTCCATCTTGCTCTGGTAGAAAGTCCTCATCTTCCTCCTGCGCCTCAATGTCTTCCATCTCAATCTCCTCCGGCGCGGAGGGTTCAACATGGTTGATGCTTGGGGAGGTGGTGGCATTAGAAATAAGTCTATAAAGCAGTCTTTTACTGAGTCCAAACACAATTAAAATAATTATAAGAATAAACAAAATTAAAAGTCCAGTTTTTATAATTGACCCAGTCCAGCCCAAGAGGCCACAATTTCCAAAAAGCTGGTCAAACCAGTCTCCAGTTTCTTTCTTGATGTTGCTGACGGTGTCCCAGATTTTATTGATGGACTTGCAAACGTCCTCAGCCTTTGATGATAAATTGAAGCAACAGAGACCCTCGAATTCCTCGCAAGAGCGTTGACGTAGAAGGAGGAGGTAGTCAATTGCCGCCCTATTCTGAAGTGTCACCTGCCTTGTAACCTCCTCGTCTGACAGAAGGTCCGATAAGGCGTTGGAAGTTAAATTGACTTGTTTAGCCACCCACCATTCCAATCAGCCTAATTCACCCATTGCCTTTGCCACTGAAACCCAGGGCAGAAAAACAGTCACAGCTGTAGCTTTGGCCCTCGACCAGTGGATGATTTCCGAATTACAGTCTGGGTCAGGACTTGCCAGGTCTCTCTTTTGGACTGCTGCAGGCCTAGAGGAATTTTTGACTACCCAGTCCATAATTTGTGTTTTGTTGGGTGTAAACAGCCCCAACTTGCCAATTGTTCATGGACCTCCGGTGAGGCGAGAGGGGATGCCTGGGAATGCCCGGTCGCCACAAATCAAGAACACTCCTGACAGGATCGTGCACATGATCCACCACAAACCGGTGGGAATGGAAATGCAGGTGTACCCGCACCCCCAGGTGACTAAATGGTGAGGTCCCTCTGTCTTCAAGGTCTCCAGGTCTTTGATGAGGACCTTCGGCTTTTCCCGGAGAGCTAGCTGACCACTCCCTCCAAAATGCCTGGTGATCGGCAGGTTCAGGGACTCAAAAGAACAATTAAAAAAATTCAACATGAACAAAGCCCTGGCCAACCTTACCGAGGGGGGCTCATTTTTAAGAACCTGCTGCTGTTGGTGGAGGACTCTTTTTAGATTTTGATGAGTCCTCTCCACAATCGCCTGGCCCATCGGGAAGTGGGGGATGCCTGTCTTATGTTCCACTCCCCATTGCTGCAGGAAGCTGCAGAATTCCCTGGACCTGTACGCAGGGCCGTTATCGGTTTTCAGGGACTTTGGGATGCCCAGGAAGGAGAAATCCTGGATCAAGTGCTTTATAGCATCACCAGACTTCCCCCTTGTGCGGGCGGCTGTCTGCAAGCGAGAGACGGCATTGTGAACACCGCCGAGGACTGAGAGAGAGGACCGAGGACTCTTGATTCTGCCATTATGTGGGAGAAGACCCTCACAACCTGCACTCCTCCATTCCTGCACATTGTGGAGGTGGGCCAAAGCTCTTTTAACCCCTTCCCTTGCTTAGATCACTTTTAAAATCAAAATAGCACAAAATATTTTCAGAGTGAACTTGAGCCTTAGTTAATGTTGGTTCAGGGTTCTAGATAAAATAAGGCTTTGTTATTTGCTACTGAACTGGATTGATGCAATAAATAAAAGGACTTTATCCTAGAATAAGGTATAGTCTGGAAACTCTCCTCAGGACTTGCCTACATAAGAGTAGAGATTTCAGTCCCAGGAGGTGGATCTGCAGTCCTTCATTGAGCTGTTGACCTGAAGAAATCAGGATAAAGCAGAGCAGGCCCAAAGTACAAGGGCATCTAGGATGGCATGGAATTATTAGTATAATAATAACCTATTCCTCAGCATCAGCATTTACTAAGGCTCTTATTACCACACTTTTCTCAGAGAATTTTGCCCCTCTGTGAGCTCCAGCCATTCCCTGCATAACGCAGGCCTGCTAAGAGGACCCTAGCAGCTAGTTCAGGCACCAGGTCCAGTGGTGGGGCTTCATCCTGAACCACTGGCAATTGCTTATTTTCTTATATCTTCATGTCACAAGTATCCCATGCACCTGATCCTGTACCAGCAATTTAGCCAAACTTGTCACTGAGAGTAGAAACCATTTTGCTTCAGCATGAATACACTTAGTATTTCTATGTATAAGTATTCCTTAAATGCATTCTTACTTGACTCCATACAATTAAGCTTGCTATTTAATAAAAACTGACTCCCTCAAACCTTATACTTCCTTAATTTAGGAATGCTCTGGTGTCTTTAAGCGATGGGGGCTTGGCTGACATCCAGTATCTCTCATTTTGGGTGGACTTTTATAGAATACTGAAGTTGACTGAACTTGAAAAGAAAAAAGAAAGAAGGGAAAAAAGACATCGCAAAAAAACCCACTTTCTTTTCCCCAAAGAAATAAATTCACACTAGGAATTATTCCAGCAAAACTAAATCAGTTTGAATTCATACCTTTGTTTATGCCACTGTAAGTTTTCCATGTAGACAACACCATGTAGGGAAGCTACATTTTACATTATAATGAGGTTGCAATGTGCTAATCCCCTTGGACTGAAGCAATTATCACCTGACTGCTAAGTGTTAAATGCTGCATTACAAGGGGATTATTTTCTCTTTTGTTCTGACTGAGGCCTGGTCTACCCACAAATTCATCCTGGTTAAAAAGATTCAGGAGGGAGTTTGCATTTTGCCGCCTCCCAATCAGTTATGTATTACATTAATAAAACTGGACTCGATGACAATTCCCTTGATATGCTGTAATTCAATGCGGTAAAATGATTATTTCTCTGCTACCTGGCCATTTACCATTATTCTCTAGGGTCTGTTATTTGATTTTATTCACCTTTCATTTCGTAGCAGGACATTTACTCTTCCACAGCCTAGTTTTGAACCATGCATTGTAACACAGCTAAATAGTATAAATAAAGTGAGTTTGGGAATTTTCAGTCCCTGAAATGACACATAGCAAGTGTTGGTGCCACAAAAAGTAGGTCAACAATTGGTCTTTTTTTCCCTTTATCACTCAGTGCAGTCAAACAGTGCCAGGGGACAGCTGGCTGTCAAAGGTGCAGTCTTTTGAACCAGCTACAAACACCTAGGTCCCATGTCAATCTTCACAGCAGTAATGAAAGGTTGTTGCCTTGAGTGTCCTGGGTGAGTTTCAGTTATATTATTACAGTTTACATGTCTCAGTTTCCTTATGACTTATTTGTATGAAGCACTGATCACAAACTTTCTGTGCAGACATGCATCCAGTTCAGAGGCATCCCTCTACCACTTCAGAGCGGATTGTGGTTGAGCGATGGTGAGTGAGCTGTACCTGTGCACACACCACACACACACCAGCACACATCACTGCTCACCTGCAGTCTCACTGAGCACAGAAGGGGAGAGAAACACCCACTCCAGTGTGTTCTTCAGATCTTGTGTCCTGAACTGACCCTTTGCTGTTCACTTCAAAGCTAAAAGATGTGTCTTGGCATGAGCCTTTGCTCCCCACTCTGCTGGGTGTGCTAATAATACTGCTGGGCACAGCCCAGACCCACTACTCTTGAATGCATCTCCTCCTACCTTTTGCTCCACACTTCCTCAAGGCTGCAGACTGACATTTTTTCTGTAGCCAGGCAATACATGACTGTATACAGTTGTATTGGACTTCCCCAACATTTTGAGAACATAGCCTTACTTGGATGAAAGATACTGTATACCAACAACGTTCCCATCATTTGTTAGTTGTAATGTATCCAAAGACTCCTTGAAAGCCAATTATACTGCTCCTCTTGTTCCAAGGACTTGGAAAATTCATGTGAAGTATCTTAAATAAAAACAGAATTTTTGTGGCTGTGCAAATGCTTGTCATGAGTCTCAGTCCTGCAGACACTGTCAAGAAGAGAGTTAATGCCAGAAATTGTGGTAAAACCATCTTGAAACCCACTTCTTTTTCTTACTGGTAAGCTTTGACCCACGCTTAGTGCAATCAGTGTAAGACAAGCACTTTAAAAACAATGTATGACTCCAAATAAGTAGGTAATAGTAAGTCATTGTTTACCGCACAGATTCCTGTTGGTTTCATGGTGTTCACAACCCACGGATGCTACAAGTGCTGGTTTTACCCTTTGGATAACCAAAACATCAAGATTCACCAAGATGTACCGATACTGCTGTTTTTTTGTGGTGACATATATCAAAGCCCAGCCTGATTTAGGCAGCAGATAAAGATGCATTTGCAGTTGTTTTGTACCATAGGAGTACAGCAAGCTTCTGGCACTGGCTTGTCTGTCATCCTGAGCCATGGTACTACAAAATCAGCATATGTGATCCCTGAGGAAGCTCCAATACATCACAGTAAGTGTTTTTCTGTAGTAGGTCTCTGTGAGCAGGCAGCAGCAAGATGGCCTTGGCCCCTGGCAGAGTCCCCTGATGCTGCTTTTGTGGAGAAAGTGGGAAGGAAGAAAGGAAAGGAGACAGCACTGAAAAGAGAACAGTTGCTCAGTTATCTGTGTAAACTCCTCCCTCCAATTCTTGTAATGGAAGTGGTTCAGTCTCTCCTCTTTGGAGGACACCAGTAGTCCATATTGTGCACTGAGGGAGAAAACTGAGCCACCTCTGGCACAGGGAGAAGAGCAGAGGGAAACAGCCTATCTAAATAGCTGAAGTCAGTGAAGGCTTGTGGCAACATAAAACCAAAATCCAGCAATCCATCTAGATATTTCTTTCACCTGCACATTTCACTATCACTATTGTTTAATTGGAAGCTGACCCTCTGCATGTTTCTCACTTACAAAATTAGAAGGAACTACTACTATTTTTTCCACAAATGTCTTGTTACTTGAGTCACATCTGGTCTAAATCTAGTAGGAAACCAAAATTGGAAGTGTCAGCACTGCTGAAAGATTTTTTCTTCTGCTGATTAACGAGGGCAAAGAAACCCTGATGAGGTCCCTTTCATCTCACAATAAAGCCCAGAGCCCTATACATCATGTGTGTATTGCTGAATTGCTGCCCACTTGGGCTACGTTAATGAGGACTGCATTAGTGATGGTCATCTTTGGCAACCAAGCACTTACCAAAATTCTTAACCACAACAGATGGGAAAGAAGGAAGAGGATGGAGTAGGAAAGTCATTGAACCAGCTGTGATGGGGGCAGGAGGGAGCAGCATCTCTAAGTGATTCATACCCCACTAGTTCAAGTCTTTCCTGGTCTTTCAGGTCTTTCCCTTCTGGCTGTTTTGCCTGCACCATCATCCTGGGAAGCCAGGCTGCTGCTGGTGCTCCTGCCAGGTAGAGAAAGTAAGAGCATACGAGGCAGTGACTATTGTTGGGGCAGGACATTTAGCAAGGGCAGTCATTGTCCTCATGCTGTCTATTACTCCAGTGGCAGGAGTAATAACACTGGTTTTGTAGATCCCTACTTGCCTGGGAAACCTTTGGCCAGGCTTTGCTCCCTCCCTAGGTTCCCTGCTTCCCTCATACCTTAAAGCTGCTCCTCGGCTGACTGCTGAAAATTTCCAGAGCCATTTCTGCTGACTATGGGCTATAACTAAGCGCTTTTTCCTCAGGTTAAGAGTGGGGCAGATCATTAACATACTCCTTTGCTAACAGTCCTTTCAGATGACTGGAATTCCTGGTCAAACACGGATGAATTCATGGCAGTTTGTACATAACATGATCTCCCCAAAAGTCATCCTTTTCAAAATGGTTTTGTATGTCTGGAATGTGGCACTCATGCTCTAATCTGCAGGGACAGTTTTTAACTTCAGTCCTTGTAAACTTCGTGCAGACTTGTGAGCCTCTGACACTACTCAGAGACAGGCCATCATGCCGGAAATTGGGACTGAACAGCTGACAGCACCCCAAAGGAAGGAGTAGGGGCATTCATGGAAAAGTGACTGTAAGTGAGCAGTGAGCCTTACTCCAGGCATGTGAGAGCATTGCTGCAGAAATTCACAGGTCCTGTCTCTGCAATGGAGCCTCAGAAACTGAGGAGTAGGAGTAGGAGCTGATCATCAGCTCATAATGAAAGGTATTTGAACCTCCTGAGTTTATTTATTGCTCAGGGAAACCTTGTCCTTGCCCTTTTTCCTTCAAAACTTGTAACTATTAAGTGTTCTGTGACTGTGAACTTCCATGTTTTCAGGGTCATAAACTCCCTGCGCTGTTACATTATTGGAAGAAGCAGTTTTCCTCGCTCATGTCACCTCTTTTGCACTTAGGTCTGGGTGAGGTGGCTTGTAGTTGGACAGCAAAGTAAATGATACAGCACTAAAACAAGGAGATCACATTAAGCCATTGAGGTAAAAAAACAATGTGTTTTCAGACTGACAATGCTTTTCCCCCCTCAATATTGACTGTTACCAAACAAGGCATGCTGAGATACCATAATTGCAATTCATATAAATATCTCATGATAGTGGTGAAATATCCTTTGGTCAGACAGCAAAGAAGGAAGAAATCCTTGGCTGCAGATGCCCCAAGTATAAGTTGAATGAAAAACTGGTTTGCTTTAAATTTCAAAGGCCTATCACGTTGCAGTAGGCCTGAATTCAGATCTTTCTTCTCATTATTATTCCTCCTGAATTATCACCCAGATGCCTACATCTAGAGCCCTTTTGCATAAGACAGCTGCTGGTCAGAAGGACGTAGGTATTCTCTAAAGATACCATTTCTTAGGGATATCAACTCTTCTACAGTTCTCACAGGAGCCACGGACTTCCCAATTTTTGCCAGAGGAACTCGGAGCTCTCCTGTGTCAACCAGTCCTTATCTTAGGCTCTGGTTCAATAGTGCCTGTTGTGCACTGTTGGACAGCAGGTGGATCTGCTCTAGGATTAAAAGCAGAGAGGTCCAGAGAATGGATGGGAAAATGACAAGTGTTACGGCATTGTTATCACCTCCTCTGGAACTCGCAGGGTTCAGCTGTGCTGTCCTTCAGACAAGCCTGTAGGTTTTCTTCTGTGCCTGTTTCCCAAGAGGTCTTTCTTTCCTGGTAAGCTCTGAGAAAGCAACCCCTGGAAGGGGTCGGCACAGCTTCTGTGATCCTGATCTGCCTTGTCTTCCAGGAAAGACTGTGTTGTGAAGCAAGGTACCCATACCAGGTATCTTGGACTCTTGCTCTTTAGGTCATAAAACTTTGATTGAGGAATATGTGTCACATGTCACTCGATTCTGGGTAAATTCAACTATCAGATAAAATTTATGGGGAAAACATATTTGTAACAATGCAATAGAACACAAACAGGTAAAGTAATAAAAATCCTGCAGTTTAAATAATTACGGCAAAAAATCCTTTGCAGATCTCAGCCATTTTTAATTTTTATTTTTTCTTATGTTGGATGCCAGAATCTCCTTTTAGTAAGGTGGAGTTTCCTTATCAGACATAGCTGTAACCACCACTGTCTCCCCTCTCACTCCCTATTCACCCAAGGGAGGGAAGGGTAGAGGGCAAAAGCTAAAACTGTTTTGCTATCCCATCCCAAGCTCAGATACTCCAATTTTCACAGAGCTTGCTTATGAAAACTGTCTTCTGAACGTCTGTGATTGGTTTCTGGACTCTACATGGCATCATATAAAATGAGTTATTTGACCCCTGTCTTCTCTCTTTTTCAAGATGCGTTCATTAATATTTTTGATCTACATCTTAATCAACAAAATCCTAGCTCTGGAATACTCATCTTTGTCCCTGTCGTCTGCAGACAAACAAACCACTGTACCTGTGTAATTCTTCTCACTAGAATTATAACCATTGTTTTTTTGGTGACTGTTGTATAAAAAATTATGCAGATCATTCGAGCAACACTAAACACTACTCTGTACATTTTTCAGAGACACTTTTGATAGAACCTATCACAGATACTGTGTGAAAAGCCATCTTAACTTACACCACATGCTGGAAAAAAGCAGCCATCTCATTGTCTGCAAATGGAATTTTAAACAAGATGTTACATCTGACATTGCATTAATGTAAGAACTGATTAGTATGTGAATAAGAGTTACCAAAAAAATGGCAGAAATTAAAAATTATTCATACTTTTGAAAAAATGAGATGTGTAGGCACTGCACTCCTCCATTCTGTGCTCTGACACCTTCTCTCTTTCTCTTGAATAATCTAATAATAGCTGAAATTTCCACTCCAAAAAGCCCTCTGCATTAATCATTTGGTCTGTCAAGATCTCAGCTCAATTATTGTCAGTCTGCATCTCTGCAACTAGGAAATTACATTAAAAGTTGCTTCAAAGTGATGTCAGAGTGCAAGAGTTGAATGGAGAAGGGGAAGCTGGGCTTCACTCTGTATCAGCAAAGCATCCTCTCCAGGACAGTGCTGAGCTGGGATGCAGTACTGTTTCCAAGGGAAAAAAAAATTAATGCAATCAATTTGCTTCACGTATTGCCTTGTCTCAAAAATTATTGAGTCATTAATCTTAGCAATGTCATGGTGTTGTCATTCACTGAATTAAATTAACCAGGAGCACACCATTAGAAATCTGTGTATTCTTCACATGAAGTAATGGCCTTCTTGACTGTAATGAGTGGAGCTCCCCGTGTTGAATTAGGGGGAATTTAAAGGATAGGAGCTAATGAAGATGAATAGGGTAAACTGCTTCAGAATACTGCATCTTGTACATACCTAACCCTGACAATACTGGGGCAAATTCTTATTATATGAGCAGCAGCATTAAATGGAAATGAAAACTCCCAAGCTTCCTTTCAGGGTCCCTAGCTCTTGTCCTCCTCCATTCTCTAATTCCTTTCTTCACTGAGCAAGTGCACATTTTCTGGATGGAGAGTTCAGGGGCTTTCGTGCTCCAGGGTATCCTGCTGCCTTCCTCAGAAAGCTGTGCTGTGACATGACTTTGTGCCCTTGTGTCACAACAACCACTGCTGAAACAGCAGAGTATTGCAATGCAGAGAAGTGTTCACCAAAGGAGCTGAGCACTGATGCTCTGAAGAAAAACTAGCAAGTCTGAGGAGAAATTGGAAAAAACAACATATGTCAAGAGGTTAATTGAGCTGAAGCTAATTTACACTGCATGAGCAAGCAGAAGTTTCTGTGATGCTAGGCAAGAGTCAAATTAACATGGGAATATCAATGAAACTGCAGTACATTAGATCAATAGATCATCAGGGAAAAAAATATTCTGATCATGTCTAAGGGAACTGCCAGAACACAAAGGAGGAATAGGAAACTTGGTTTTGTCCAGTAGGTTGAAATTATGTCACTGGGAATGCTACAAAAGGTGGCATGAAGACTCTGATGAAGGCAAAGCACTGCTGCTGACCATTAGGGAGCAGTGGGGAGAGATCTTGGTGTTACCTTTATTTCATACATGGTGCATGGTGCCAGGAATTCCAGGCTACCATTGATGGATCCTGGGCCACCTTGTGAGATGGGCTGCAGGTTATTAGTGATAACAAATGTTAGTTTGACTCCCTAAGGACAGGCAGGTGGAAGATAACAGGGTTGTACGAGAGGTATTTATTTAGTCTTGCCTGTCAGCAGAACTAATCAGCTACAGCAATGATGATAGGGTAATGACAATAGGGCTTCTGGCTTTGGTGCTGGCAGGAATGGCTGTCTGTGATTTCTCTGCCTTTCTGCAGCACTCGTGCTATATCATGCACCAAACTCAGCCTTAAATTCACCCCTTAGGCTTGAATGTGCTATATGCAAAATGTGTGCCGACTACCACATGAGGCACTTTCTCAGCTGTTTCCTGAAGTTACCAATAGGCACCAGGATCACTGCAGGTATTGGCTGTACTTCTGTAGTGTCGTGGGGCTGTGTAGAGTCACAGGTAGGCAGTACAGATGCCCATGCTGAAAGAGGGTTCTGACACTGTAGACTTTCCTTCTAGAAAGTTTCTTTCTAAAGAAACAGAAGAAGTGGAGGAAGGGACAGAGGACACAGGTATGCACACAGAGCATACCACAGGCATGTATTCATTGGACACAGTCAATTACTACAAAGCCATTCAACTCAAGCTGTGATGTTAATGCACCTAAACTACAGGGTGTAGAGTGTGTTAAATCCTCAGGTGAATAGACTCTTCCAGATGTGTGCTATGGTTTCAGTGCAGTATCCTATTTAGAGAATGACTTTATTCCCAGAGGAGGGCATCTGCATAGGAGCTGAATGCACTTGAACTTCTCCTTATTAACTTTGTACCATTTACTGGCTTGTTTTCACTCTCCTGAATACACCTGTGAAGGACCAAAGGTTGTATCACACCTCCAATCTTCACAAATAGGACCTACCTGTCTTTGATATAATGGTGATGCCTTAGGTTTTTAGCTTTTATATTTTTCAGATCCTGTGTATAACATTAGTGTATAGCTCTGAACTCTGTATAGAATGTTAGTAAGCTGTCTTCACATTTTGGTCAAACAAAACAATCCTTCCAAGCCTGAGAACCATGGTCACCCTCACAGCCTCAAGCCACAAAATGTATAAACCAAAGTGAATTAGGGAGGAGCAAACTGGGGGAATATGACTTCATTAC
Organism: Trochalopteron elliotii; assembly: GCA_024734555.1. Classification (NCBI taxonomy): domain Eukaryota; kingdom Metazoa; phylum Chordata; class Aves; order Passeriformes; family Leiothrichidae; genus Trochalopteron; species Trochalopteron elliotii. The sequence goes on along the minus strand of JANPWX010000097.1, from coordinate 5,661,794 downwards.
CTGAAGCTATAATTGGACAATTAACTCCTGATATGCAAACAGACCAAACATATCTGTCTGAGAAACTTGTGACCGCTGTCCATCTTGTGTGTAACCACTTCAAGGCTTTTGCACTGCCCAAGGTGTGTCTGTTGAAGGCCTTCAATACATACCTACTTTATTCTCTAACTCTGCCTAGCCTCTCTTCTAGGTAGCCATTCCAAGGCATCAGTGGTCCAAAGTGATGAGGGCAAGTTATTGCTCCCACTTGTGCTGCTGTGAGCAAGAGATACGACCTCAGAGTTGCAAAGGCAGTGGTGATGTCACTGAAACTGCCTCGATTCTGTGTTGGAAGAGGAATATCAAGGCTTGTGAAGCTTTGTTGTATCCCTGATCAGGTGTAGTCTCTGGAGGGGTACTCAGGAATCAAAGTATGCATCTTCATCTCAGGTCATTTTGTGGCCTCCCAGGTCAGACACAGCCTTTTTCAGAGAGCAGATCAGGTTCTGGTCTAGCCCAGTGCAGTAACTCAGTGCATGCTTTACACTTTTGAAGTATTTCAACAGTTTTTTAATGACTTTGGGCACTGATTATTGTTCATACAGTAAACAGTTGAAATAGGTTCATACCTTAAAATTCCTCATCATTGACCCTTTTTGTAGAGATAATTCCTTCATCAGAAGAGAATAACTCACAATAGAAGAGAATAATTCACAATACACAAAAATGTAGGGATATTAAAAGAGTAGGTGACAACAATCTGGTGAGGATAAAAATGGTCTTTACTCACGTAGTTGTGTCATAATTTTGAGTAGATTTTTCAAGTATTTGGAAATACTAAGTCCTTTGTATGGTTTTATCACCTTGTACAGTTTTTCTGCATTCTGCTTTTGTTCTATCATTGATAAAATTACTATGACCAGAGCAATTGGAAGAAAAAAAGCAACAAAGGGACATACATATCTTAAAAATGAACATTTTTAGTTTACATATTTGCAGCTTCCCTTGCACTTCTGATAGATTCTTAGTTTGTAGCACATTTTTACTATTTTGTAAAATTTCTGTCAGTGTTTGCTATTATTGAAGTAGCCTTTGAGTTCTCACAGTGTACAGCAAGAAACAGCTTTTATCTGTGTGTGTGTAACCATTTTAGCTTGTTAGCTAGTTTAATTTGACTATTAAGGTGTTTAATTTGACTATGAAAGTGTCAACAGCAGTGAGGAGCTGCCTCTGTCCACCCTGGCCCCCTGTGATCTTTCAGATGAGGAAGCCATTGGTCTGTGCTAAGTAGAGGGTGTCATCCCAGCCCAGTGTGCCACAACTAGGCTTATCCCACACTGCCTTTGTCACAGGAGGTGGCTGGTGTGATGCCTGCTGTCACCATCTCCCTGTAGGATCCCATCTGAGATGAGGAGAAGGAAGATGGAATGGGCGAACCGGAGTGGGGAGGAGGTGGAAGGGAAAGCAGAGAGGGCACTGGCAAGGAGAACTGGAGCACAGCTGGAAAGGGGAGGCATGGTCCTGCAGATGAGGTGGGGGCACTGGGAAGGATGGAGATTTGTCAGGAGCTGGGGAGAGGGGAGACTGGAACTGTAGAAAGGGAACAGCCTGGGCAAAAGCACCAGCATAGGAGAAACTCAGGGAGAAGGAATTGGTATGAATGGGATGGGTTGTGAGGGAAAGTGGATTTTGTAGAGGTGGCAAGACTGGGGAAGAGAAAGAAGCCTCATCTGCTGAAGAAATCAGAAGATGAAGGGTGAACTAGGTGTTGAACCGGAAATTAAAAGCTTGTCACAAAGCTAAAACAACTGATCGTTATTATAAAAGATCAAATTCTGTCCTTGCAATCATCAAAGAGATCCTGTGCCATGTTTGACATGCTACTCAAACCAAACCTAGTATTAGTGATCACTGATCCTGTATTTCTTTTCCTATTTTTTGCTGTCTCACTTGAGATGCTGTAGCTCTCTCAGCTGCAGAGGCTGACAATGGACAATGCCGGTGGGTGTGTTTCATGCTCTAAGTTGTCAAATATGCCCAAATCATGACACCCTCATTGCTTCTATGAGATGATGAACTCACTGCTGCCTTTGACCTTATCCTTTCTATGCCTCAGCTGGGAAACAGGATCAGACAGCTTCCACCCCTGGTAGCCCTGCTGTGGTGCAGAGTCACGCATAAATCCAGGTGTGAATGAGCCTGCAGGGAGGCCAGTGGCCCCTGAGACACACCACAGGGCTGCTGGAAGCAGTGTCAGAGAATGCTGCATTGTCTCAGCCACAGAGCAAAGGAAGAGGGATGTCACAGGGCTCACCAGGAAGGCTGTAATGGGAAAAGCAACTTGGGATTGTTGGACCAACATTCAAGAAGGGTTCAAAGACTGAAGTGCTTATCTGGCAGGCAGTCAGACCAGAAACACGCATTTCTCTGAGAAGGTTTTGTATCTTGAGCAGAAAAGTAGATTTCACTTGCAGAAGGCTGCACTGGAAACAGAAACTATTGAATATCTGCCCATCAAGGGAGCACAATCCACCATGTACAGCCACTGCAACAGGCTCTAAGAAAAGAGATGTTGGCAAGGTAATCTCAGACATGATGCATTCCTGATTACCTAAATTTTGAGCATATAATTTGATAATCTTAATAACACTTTTCAGACCTGCTTTTCCCTGTAATGACTGGCATCTAGGAAATTTTTAGCACCTGACTAAGACAAAAACAGAATATATTCAGCCTCACTCTGCAGGAGTCTTGAAAATAAAAGACTTCAAACAAACAATGCCTGTATTGAACTCAATTAATCATTTATCACCTTTGGGATGGAATGAGATTAAAAGTACCACTATTGCTGAATTCCATGTTAAATGATCTAATCTCCTAAAGAAATTCTTCTTATTAATGACATTGCAGCAGGCTTTAAGGTGAAAAGAGTGCTGATGGAAAATGAAGGCTAAAGCTGACATCTTGGGGACAAAGCAAAAACCAGTCTGAAGCACTGTCTTACAGAAAAGCAGACATTTCTCTCCAGATTCTTTTCTCCTGTGACCTTTGTTATCTGGTATTAAAGATAAAATTTCTTCAGAAAGTTGTAACTGTCTCATAGTAGAAAGAAAGGGACATGTGGATAGGAAACTGCTGCTATGCAACTAAGGTAACACTGGGAATCAGGACAATTTCAGAGAAGAAAAGAAAGTGATTAGGTCAAAGAATTTGGGATCTTTGTCTCTGTTTCACAGGATGGCCAGCTAACTTGTGTTTGTGGCATCTGTATATATAGCTCCTACTAAGTGCAGAAAAAGGAAAAGAGAAGACTAGTCAATGTGGCAGCACTATGACTGTCTTTCAACATATTTATTATAGGCAACAAAAACTGAAAACCCACCATAAAAACAAGTCAAGTTGGAGAAAAATTGCCCTGTGAGCTCAGGCCACATACTGAAGTGATGGTTTTACAATCAGAAAGTAAACAATACAAAGCCTGGCAGTGAGGTAAAGAAGCCAGTCATCTTACCCTGGTATGGGGAGAGAAAAACAGTCTGCCACTGTACATCCTGCAACAGGGGTGCCACCGCTCTGTCAAGTAACTTCCCAGAAGCCAAGGGGGAATGTGGCAAGGGATGTATAAAACACCTCCAGATTTGTAGGTGAGTGGGTTTTTTTCTGATGGCATCTCTGGAACGTGTAGCTGTTGCAGTTGGGCATTTGCCATCATGTTCCTTTCCTCCCATTCTATGGGCTTGAGTTTCAGCCAGTCATAAAATGAGAACAATCCAGCTTTTTTTTTTTTTTTGGAACCATTGTCCTGGGTTCAGTTGAGATAATTTTCTTCCTAGTAGCTGATAGAATGCTGTATTTTGTATTCAGTATGAGAATAAGGTTGATAACACACGGATGATTCAGTTGTAGCTCAGTATTGGTTACCCCAAGTTCAGGACTTTTCAGTTTCCCATGCTCTGCCAGCCGACAGGGGCACCAGAAACTGGGAGGAAGCACAGCCAGGACAGCTGACCCAAACTGGCCAAAGGAATACTCCATACTACAGAACATCATGCTGTCCTGGGTTGTGGTGTAGAACGTGCACGGAGTATTCTACCACCATCTTCATGAACTGTGGAAACCTATTGCTGAAGCAGCATTCTTCCAGACTCTTCCCTCCCTCTTTCTGTTAGGGTGTCTTTTGTTAAGGTGTCCTCTGCTAATGGATCTTTTGATAACGTGTTAATGGCCTGCTGATGACTTACAGATAACTCCCACCAGGAGTTATCTCCCGTTAATGGGCCATCAAGGACCCCCCTGTATGACTCATTATTCCATTGTGAGATGCTCCATCCAGGGGGAGGAGCCAAGCATTCTCACCTGCATATAATCTGGGATCTGAGACAATACGGGGTACCTTACCCACTGGATCTACAGAGGATCAGAGCTACCAGACCTTTCTACGAGATTGCTGCTTCCATCATCTTGCTCAGGTTGTATTCTGACTCTGTCAGAGGTCTTTTGTATTATTGCATTTATTTTATTTTTTTTTTCTTTTCCTATTAAATTGTATTTCTGACTTGGAGCCTCTCACTAGTTTTACTTTCAAACCATCACACATGCCCAGTAAATAAACTGTGTGGGAGTTGGCCAGGAGGAGCCCATCACTGCTTTAGGGTCAGGCTGGGCATCACTCTATGGGTAGTGAGCAATTGTATTGTACATCATTTGCCTGTCTTGGGTTTTATTCCTCTCTTTTTTTGTCTACCTTTAAATTACTAATATTATTATTAATCTAATTTAATTTCATTTGATTTCCTTTGATTTCAATTATTAAACTGCTCTTATGTCATTGATCCCTTTCCTTCTGATTCTTCCCACCATCCCACAAGGGTGGGGGTAGAGGAGTGAGCAGACAGCTGCATGGTACTTAGTTACCAGCTGGGGTTAAACCACACAACCCTTTATACCTATAGTTTGTGAATAACAGGGAACACCAGGGATGCCACCATGTGAAACAAAGCAGTCAAAACACTGTTCTCATCCTTCCAACTTTAGAAAAAAGGTAAATATCATGGCATTTAGTGAAGAAGCAACACAGACATAATAATGAAGTACTTCTTTTTTAAGGCAGTCATTGAAAATAACCAGTTCACAAGTGAAAATAGGCAGGACCAAACACATTAGGTACACAAAACTAGTAACACGAATTAACCTTAATGCTCCTAGGAGGAAGAATGTGACTAACAGATGACAAGAAGTTTTTTTCAAACAATAGCAAATTGTTAAAAGACCTTTAAGTGGAGTAATAAAACACATAAGTGATCCCATCTCTGACTTGTTTCCTGGCAAACTGAATTAAGTTTAATAGATACAAAAGGCTGCAAGCAGATACATGATCTTCTTCTATGGTTATGTAAGCAGATTTTGGCTTTACAGAAACCTGTGTACTTTGGCAGGGAGTAAGCAAAACTCAGCTCTGATTCCAGTTGCAAAAAAAGGGGGAAAATGCAAATTCAATGAGGAATTATAGAATGGTTTGGGTGGGAAAACACTTAAAAGTATTTAGTTCCAACCCCCCTGTGAAGGGCAGGGACACCTTCCACTAAGACTGGATTGCTCAGAGACCTAGCCAGCCTGGTCTTGAACACTTCCAGGGATGGGGCATCCACAGTTTCTCTGGGCAGCCTGTGCCAGTGCATCATCAGCCTCACAGTAAAGGATTTCTTTCTAATATCCAATCTAAACCTACTCTTTTTCAGTTTAAAGCCATTCCTCTTGTCCTGTCACTACATGCCCTTGTAAAAAGTCCCTCTTTGTCCTTCTTGTAAGCCCAGTTGAGGTTCTGTGAGGCCACAATAAGGTCACCCCAGACGCTTCTCTTCTTCAGGTTGAACAACCCCAAACCCACAACTGGAGAGGTACTCCAGCCCTCTGATCCTCTTCCTGGCCCTCCTCGGAGTGACTCCAATGGGTCAATGTCCTTCTTGTTGGGGGTATCAGAGCTGGACACAGTACTCCAAGTGGGGTCCCACAAGAGTAGAGTAGAGAGGAAGAATCACTTCCTTTGATCTGCTTTTGAAGCAGCTCAGCCTTCTGGTTCACCATTGTGATTTTGTTGCATTATGTTGAGCTTCTCATCTATCAACATCCCTAAACTCTTTTCACGAGCGCTGCTCTCAATCCATTCTCCATCCAGCCTGTGTTTGTGATTGGGATTGCCCTGGCCCAGGCACAGAACCTTGTATTTGGAGACTTACTAAATTTTCATGAGGTTTTCACAGGCCCACATCTCAAGCCTGTCATGGTTCCTCTGGATGGATCACTTCCTTCCACCATGTCGACCCCACCACACAGCCTGGTGTCGTCGGCAAGCTGCTAAGGGAGCACTCTATCCCATCTGCCCCATGCTCTTGCCAGACACACAGATGAGGATTGACCAGCCTGTAGGTCCCTGGGTCTTTCCTATTTCCCTTTTTAAATGGGTTATATTTCTCTTTTTCCAGGGGAGAAATATAACCTTCCTTATTAGCCCCCTTGGAAATACAGAAGCCTGGGGCCAGATTCTGAGCTCTTATCAAAGAAGATGAATCCAGCTCACTGGCTCCAGCTGAACTCTCAGTTTTCTGGAGGCTGCAGATCTGGCTGGGAGTTTTGCTGCCCATGTATTCCTTCCAAACTGTCCTTGAAGCTCCAAATAAAAGCAAAAGCGGCAGCTATACAGCTCTTCCCCTGCCTTTGTATGTGCTCCTCTATTAGTATGTGCAAAGTACAAATAGTGGAAATCAAAGAAATTAATTTAGTTTTTCTAAAGTCAGTGGAAATCTGCTGGTGGCCTGTGTGAGGTGTCATGTCAGGAAGTTTCACCATCTCCAAAGCTGGGGTTGAAGTTTAAATAACCCTGAAAATAACAGGGGGTTATTTTATTTCTGAGGGGAATATTTTAGTGAGGCTGAGTCAAAATGTGACCTGCTCTAGAAAAAAAATGAGAAGGAAAAATGGAACAATGCTCCTGTATTAGTTTCACAGGGAACATTTGGTTCCATTTGTTAAAGACGAATTACTGCCCAGACTGGCACTTGCATATGAACAGTACCTGCAAGGTTCATCCAGGAGCAGAAGTTGGCCTTCTGGAGATCAGTCCATTATCAATGTCCCAGTCTCCCACCACTTTTCAATAAACAGCCAGAAAAGCTCTGTGTGTCCTGAAGGTAAATTTTCCCTCTGCAAATTCTTCAGGAAAACTTCTCCTGTTTATGCTGTCATTCAAAGGCATCAAGCTAGAAAGACCTAGGCTTCCTCCATAAATTATCAGCACAATTTGAATTTCTTACTTAGGAAAACAAAACCAAGAGTGTGTTTCAATCTTAAGTGTTTCTGACTCTCATATCTGTATTCAATGCACTAGCTCTGAACTTGTAAACAGCTATTCCACAGAGTCATATCAGAGAGAGGTTTGAACATTTCCTTTTTTTTTTCTCAGCTAACTTCTAATAAAATGTCCTAAAGTCATGGGCCATAGAACTTCTGATTAATATGTACAGAATAAGTTGCCTCAGTGCCATAAAGAAACCAAAATCAATTACTGAGCAACTAAATTAACACTTCAGCTCTTAGATAAATATGTAAATGCAATTCTTGATTAAAATGGGAACTTCAGCATCTTTCCCCAATGGCCATTACAACCCCCAACACCTGCAATGCCCCTGTGCCTCGCTTCTGTAGTGACCATCTGTGGCCTGGCTGGGGCAAGACTCACAGCAGAAAAGAAGTCACAACGGACAAATAAACAAAGGCTTTCTCCCTCCTTAACAGCCTTGGAGAGGAGAAGGGAAGCTGGTGACAGGCTTGCTGCTGTCATGAGTGAGCATAATGTAAATACGTTGACAGGCAGACTCTGAGATTTTGACAGATGTAATACAGCTGCAAAGCCAGTAATAACTGAGTGTTAAACCCCTGTAGAGAGGGCAAAGCCCATCTCTGCTGGCATTCTCCTTATCCTCTCTCTCCCCCCCACCCTGCCTTTGTAAGATTTTCTTTGTGGTTTTTAGCTTTTTCTTCCACCTCCTTTCCCCTTTCTTCTTTTTGTGCTTTCCCCCCATCCCCCTCTCCCTCTTGGGAGCCAGCAGTTTGGGCCCTGTGATTCTTCACGGTTCATTTGGTTTGCTTTGCAAAGCTTCATTCCTCCACATCAAACAAAGATTTCGAGGAGGAGAGCAGAGGCTAGAGAAAGGAGGTTACATCAGGCATGTTGTAGACAGCACCGAAATGTGTTTGTAACCTTGCCAGATGGATGGACAGCCCCTGCACAGCAGGGACTCTCGAAAGCAGATTCAAAGTCATACATACCAGAGGGTGGGGAGGGGGACAGAGAGGCGGGATGTCAAATTTCCATATATTTCCATGAGCTTGCTGTCATTTCTGCCTAGCATGTCACTAGCAGCATGTTACAGGGCTTTCCTGCAATAGTCCTGCCTATTAAAAGAGTATCCTGACCCAGTTGCTTCATTTCCTCCCCCAAAAATCAAACACACATTGTGCAAAGATTGTAGATGCTGCCTAGAGCTGGTGAGAAGCATTCCCTGTCACGGTTTGCTTGTTTGTGCTTGTTGCAGTGACTGTTCTAGTCTATGCAAAACAATTAAACAACTGCAAACAGGGGTATGCCCATCAGTCTTTGAGCTTATTGAGGGTTTGATACAACACCATCCAGATACAAAGGAATATATTGTAAACAGCCAGCTGCTCCTCACGCTGGCAAGTCATACAGGTGCTCAAGTCTGGATTGCTCCAGTGCCTGTGGCCACAGCTCTGGCTGGATACCCACAGGGCCAGATGCCGTTGAGAGGTCCATGAGGAAGAGCATGGACCAGGGAGCTCCCATTGGAAGCAGATCCGAACAAATGGCATCATTAAAGATAGCAAATAAGAGTGTTCAGCATTAGTTATAAAAAGGGCTTTCAGCAATGGCCAGTCCTTGGTATTTCTCTTCTGTCGGAGCTCCAGGGAAGAAGCAGCCTCACAGATACCTCCTCCCAAATTTGGTCTGTCTTGGGCATGGTGGGCAACACAAGCCCTGCCCTCCATCCCACCACCACCACACCACCACCATCAGCTTTGCTCTATTGGAAACCAAAGGGATTCCTCTGCCTGGGGAGCCTTGAGGACGGGGGTTTCAAAGCAGGGTTTACTCTAAGCATGCATTTTCCAGTGTTTCAAAGTGTGCAGTAGTGACTGAATCCCAAGTGGACAGATGGACTACTGCAGACTGCACTGAAGGCTTAGCAAAGCCCTGCCTGCCCCAGCAGCTGAAGCTTGTAAGGGACAATCAGAAATCTCCTCTCCCTTCTGCCGATTCCATGATGCCAACCCCCATGGAGGAGAATGCTCTCCTCTGCCCTGAGAAGCCAATGTCTCAACATTTCCCCACACCACAGCAACTCACAGCTCCTTCATTGGCCTTTCAGGATGTGGTTAGGGAATGATTTTTTCTAATTCACTTTCCACAGATCAATGTAAGGTGTGTCCTATATCACATCTGCCAGCCTTGGACTCTACAAGTTTATATGTCAACTGAGCCTTTCTGAGTTGTGATGCCAAGAGGGAGATGGTTTAGCTGGTTAGTTGAAGTGCTCCCAGAACTCAGAAAAGCTCAGACAGATTCTTAGCCACTAAATGCTCCCCTTAAGTGGAGAGATACATTGAGAGAATTAATTTTCTCAACGTTTGTGCCCAAGAAGAGCAAGACATTTTTTGAGGAATTCCTGTCTTAGAAGGTTTTTTTAGTACTCAAAAATAGTATATTATGCCTATCTAGTATTCACTTTAAAATCAAGTCTAGTTCAATGCACTTAATTTATCTACTTACAAAAGTGTGCTGGTTTCAGCTGGGATAGAGTTAATTTTCTTCCCACTGGCAAGTAGGGGAAGCTTGATATTACAGTGATATTTTGTTATTGCTGAGCAGGCCTTACAGAGAGCCAAGGCCTTTTCTGCTTTTTGTATGGCCACATTGGTGAGGAAGTTTGGGGTGTATGGGAGGCTGGGAGAGGACACAGCCAGGACAGGTGACCCAAAATGACCAAAGGGATATTCCAGACCATATGACATTGTGCTCAGTATACAAAGTGGGGGAAGAATGAGAAAGGGGTGGACATTTAGAATGATGGTGTTTGTTTCCCCAAGTAACCATTACATATGATGAGGCCCAGCTCTCCCGAAGATGGCTGAACACCTACCTGCTTATGGGAAGCAGTAAATTAATCCCTTGTTTTGCTTTTCTTATGTGCATGGCTTTTGTTTTTCCCATTAAGCTGTCTTTATCTCAACCCATAAATATTTTAGCTTTTACCCTTTCTGTTCTCTCCCTTATCCCACTGGTGGAGGAGGGAGTGAGAGGTTGTGTGGGGCTTGATGGCTGGCTGGGGTTAAACCACAACAAAAAGCTAACCTACTTTTGAGATAACTTTTCCTATATTTTGTCTTATGTCAGTGACAACTATGAGTGCATGTGTGTGTTTGAGTTTAGCCAAAATCAGCCTATGCTTTAGTGAGAAAAAAATAATCTTGTTCCTTCTTATTCCACTTAATATACTGTCTGCCTTCCTGCTCCTACTGCCACTTCCTGCTCCAGCAGCTGAAGGCCATAACATTTTCACAGAATTCACAGAATCCTCAAAAATTTACAAGATGAGCCTGAAGACAACAGGTCCTGTGGCTTAAGAGGGCTCAGCTGGGCCTCTGCCCATTTTTCCTCACCACAGACTACCACATACTCTGGCACATAGCAAGCTGCTTAGCTGCTGCTACACCACTTCAAGGAGCTTAAAATAGGAACTTCCCTCATAAGCAAAGGCAGCGGCTGAGAATGAGCAAGAGCATCAGAATGAGCCTGGTTTTGCTTTTACACACAGTGGTTTTCCATTGCTTTTCTAAAGGCATTTCTTGTCTCCGTGGCACTCCTTAAAACAAGGAGTATCGGGCCCCTCAAGTGACTTCAGATGCTGCTGAAACATTTGTCACTGAATGTTAAAGCTGTTGTTTAATCACTTTACTCACAGCCACATTCCTCCTTTTGCTTACAGAAATTTCTGCAGTCTGGTATGTGTTTTCAGGCAAGATCAAGCTGTTTTCCAGCAAAAAGGCCTTTTCAAATCTGCAGTCATGTCTTATTTGAACTCCAGCTGGGCTTTTTTCTGAGTGCAACTTGTCATGGTCTACAGCACGTCTCTTTCTGTAGCTGTTGTTTTACCACTCGCATTTGAAGCTGACTCTGAACTTCTCCCATTCTGTGCCCACATCACCTCCTGGTAGGAGGTGCTGGGAAATGGGGGCCACCACCACGCCATGCTTGGTTTTTTGTAGTGCAAAGAATACATCAGGGTGCCATGTTGCATTACACTGTGTTATGTTATGCTATGCTGTGTTATGTTACGTTATGTTACAAGCAGAACGCTGCAGCCATCTGTGCAGAGCTACAGCCAGAAATTGTATGATGCCATGCACGATAGACAGCTGGTTTGCCCAAATATCTGGTGAATACTTGACAGTCTGCTATGGCTAGTTGCTGTCTAACCACTGTTTCCTTCCCTCATTCACTGGTTAAATGCCAGTAATAAATCAAGTTAACATTTCTGGGAATTACAATTTTTGAGACTTTTTCCCTTCACAGCTCCACATTGTCTGATTTTGCAAGGTAAGTGACCAGTCCAGGATCTCTCTTAGCCTACTGTCATACAATGTGACATGCCTATTTTTTTTTCTGGGTCGTATGTAGATTTGATTTTTGTTGGGATTTTGTTGAGGTTTTTTTTTCCCTTGTCACTTAAAACAAGAAATTTCAATCAAAAAAAATCTGCCTAGTAAAGGTTAAGAGTCTCTCAGTGATAGTTTAAATTATCTTTTTTCTCTTTCCTAGCTTCTAAATAATTTTAAAAACCCCTTCCCCTTATCCCAGTGGGTATCAAGTGTAGAAGTAAATTTTTATTGATGCTTACAATAAACCCTCTCTAGGAAATGTCAGTTCTTTCTGAGTAGGAAATGACAGTTCTTCCCAGGATGTCCTTGGAGTGTTCAGAGTAAGCAAAAGTAGATAGGAAAGCCCAGGTACATCCCAAAATTTAATGCAGCATTGCCAACAGACAATCTAGTGTTTGGGGGCTGTGCACAATGCATTTTCTCTGCATGCTGACAAAGTTTGCAGAAAACAATTTGGTTATTTATCTGCTATTGCCCTTTTTAGCTATATTCATAAAGAGGAATAAAACAGAAACAGAAGTCTACATACAAACAAGTTAGACAGGGATGCAGTAACAGGACGTGTAAGATGACTGCTAACAGTAGGTAATTTCAGAGCTCATAGACAGAATAATCTGTTAATTTACATATGGCTACTACCCAGCAGTAGTGGTAAGTGTAGATGGATAGAAAAAAGTATAAAAGAAAAAAAATATTTACAAAGTTTGCATTAAGTTTGACTGTGTCAGCTGATTAAAGGCACCCAGCAGAGCAAGTCATAGTCAGGTCAGGCAGCAGAAGTGTCTACCGCTGCCTGCACTGGGCTCCTCAGCCAGGGGTGACCATGTAGGGAGCAACGTTTCTTTCCATCCACTAGCAGGTTCACACCTCAGAGTAGAAGACTTTTCTCCCCCCCAGATTTCAGTTAATCCTGCTTGAAAAAAAAATCATGGAGTCTACCAAATTATTCTGATTAGTTATGTATACAGACAAACGAGTCACAGAAGACAGAAATTAGATGGGTTCCAAAGCCCCAGATTTGGAAGATCTCAGCTCCTACTGAAATGACTGGGATTTAGGCACCTATTTCTTCTTGGAGGTGATGAACCAAAGTATGCCCTGCATCTCCCACAGTTAAAAGAATTCCAAAACAGGAACAGGGCTGTAAAGCTTAATTTCTAAAAGCAGCAATATACCCTGTCAAAAAACTCGTGTTATATTTCATTTGGGGGCTGCTCCAGAAATACTCTCAGCAGCTGTTGCAGCATCTTGGTTGGGATTCCTTTCACCCAACTTTAGTCTTCTCAAGAGAGGCCTCCAATCTGAATTTGATCCCTTGGCTTCCCCCATAGCCAGGCAGCTCCTCCAGATGGTAATTCAGAACTCAAAAAATTTGGTAAGGGGAATTTCTGTGTCTTCATAGTTGAATCTGTTTCAAACAAGAATTTATTTTTTCTGTTTCTGGTTTATAAAATTCTGCTCTGAGAAAACACCCTTTACCCCATTAAATATCACTGCATTTTGTTATATGGAGCATGACACACACAGCAACCTTGACATAAAATAAACAGTTGTTTACTATTTGAGATTTCAACTGCTCAGGAAGCAGCAGGGAGCTGGCTGGCGATGGGCCCTAAGAACAGAGTTCTGAGCTCCTAGGGATTCCCAGGGACCCAAGAACAGAAAATAACTAATGCTGTGGCCTCACTTCTGTCTCTAATAATTAGGAGGAGCAGGACAGGATGCCTTTATTTCAACAGCATTACTATTTTTGAATTGAGGGTGACAAAACCTGTGGTATCACACAAGCTAGAGATGAAGTCTTTGGCATTACAGTAAAAAGGCCTTTCCTGGGCACAGGGGAGAAAAGGAGGAGGGAGGGAATTGCTCTCTGGAGCCCATGACGCCCTCCCAGCACTGCAGAAGCCCATCTGGGGCAGCCCATTAGATCCAAGACAGCTCCCAGGGAGATTAAAGAAATGCAGCCACTTTTTCAAGGAGCACTGGTGAAGTCCTCCATGCCACAGTTTTGTCACATCAACAAACTCTGCTTAAAAGCAGCTTATCCCTCCACGTAAAATATAGACCTCCCAAAACATTGAGCTCCTTCAACTCTGGGTAAAAAGCAGTGTGCAGAACATGCAAAGTTGAATTCTTTATTATGCAGAAACATTGAAAAAAATGAGATTAAGACAAGCATCAAGACTTTTAGTACTGTGGTAGACTGAGCTATAAACCTGGGCTCCTACTGTTGTAACTGTGTATAAGGATGGGATATTTCTACTCATTCAGGCCTCCTGAAGGAGGTAATTTAATTCACCAGTTTGGTAGTCAAAGCTGTAATTAATCCTCTGACTTACAACTGTGGTGAATGCTTGTCAGCTGTCTCTAATGATAAGGTGCTTCTGCAGAGGGCTAAGGAGTAAGGTCAGTCCTGCTGGGAAGTGAGGTGGGTCATGATTGACTTTGGGTGCTTGCTGTGGGTGCTGAGAGGTGTAAATGCAGTTTTCTGGATTGAGCTTCACAGATCTTTGCAAAAAATTACTTGTGAGTATTTATTTCTACCCGCTGAATTTTGTGTAGCAGCTTGGCCACAATTAGCAGAACAGAGCACAGCAAAAGCTGGCTGCTGAAAGTGTTTGTCTTTTCTAATTGTATCTGAGCATTTCTTTAGCTGCCTGGTTGGTAAAGTCCTTTGAAAAGTGTTATTTCCAGATTAAGCAGTTGTATTTTTGCATGTTGAAGCTCTGGTGCTCTGATATTTAAGTTTGCAGTAGACTTAAATTTGAGAGTGGACTTTTTCTAGTCAGACTTTTTTTGACTAGTGAGGTCTGGGCATCTATCCCTTTTGCTTGGAGGGATTGGTCCTACCTATGCTGAAATAAGAATGCTGGAAGAGCTGTTCATGCTTTGGCCTGAGGTGACTTCTCATTTCCCTCTGAAAAGGGAATTGCTCCTTTTGAACTGATTTTTAATTTCAGCTTTTAGATCTCTTTCATGTGAAGAGGCTGTGTCCTCTGGGACATGGTATTTCCCTTTCCTCAAATCTCAATTCCTAAAACCTCTCCAGCTGCTGCTGCTTCAAGAAACCAGCTTTTTTCTCTGTGGGTGAAGAGGGGTCTCAGTCTGTTTCTCAGTGAAAATGCCCCCTCATTCTTGGGAGTCTGCCTGTGTAAATCATGTGAGCCCCTGTGCATTGGCCCAGGGCCACACTGCAGAGGAGTGTTTCCAAAAAGACTTTAAACTGAGGAAGGGGAGGCAGAGAGCTGCTGGGGTGTGACCACTACCACAGCTGTGCTGTGCACATCTCAGCTTTGTGCTGTGGCTTCCACTCTGTTGGCAATTGAATTGAAATCAAAACATAACTGTATTGCTCTGATGCTCTGGCTGCTAAATAACACCATTGTGAATAAATCAGTGTTACTTCACAGAATCGCTTTAATGTGGCAGAATTGCAGCAATCAGGGTTTAAAGTTAGATTTAAGAGTATCTGGTAAAGAACCTGATTGGCATTCAAAAGAAAACTGCTTTTGTTCACTCTTTCTGCAAGTGGGAGTAAGCGCCATCCAGAGGAATTAGCCGTGCTTGATGGCCAGGGTAACTCCTCATTCCTGCTCTGCCCCTCATTTTTCACCCTGTAGCCTTTATCTAGACAATTTTACTTCATGCCATTTTTTTTCTAGTTTTAAGAAGACTTATTTCTTTGGTTCTCTAGCTCTGTCTGAGTCTGCTCATTTCACTATATAAAGAGCCACATGGGCAATAAAGTACCTTGCCCTACTCAATGCCAAACTAGCCATGTTGAAGGAAAGGAAGTGGTATTGCTCCATAGCCAAAAGTGCTATGTAGTAGTAGCACTACTACTTCTACTTCTAGGTAGTTGGAAGGACGCAGCAGGATTTAAACAGTCCCTCAAGGTAACCATATCTTCTACAATGATAAATGATGCCCCATTCAATATTGCTGCTATTGATGTCTGCTCTGTGTAGATCTTGGGTGCATCCCACTATGTTTGCTGCTGTTCCCGTAATGCATCTTCACATCTGCTGCAGCCTTTAGCCAGACCGTGCTCTACAAGCCTTGAACAAAAGAATTAGCCTACCCAGTGCCTAACCCTCCTTTGCCATAGAGGGGGTAAGCAGAGAAAGAAATTGGTCTATATTAAAAATAAAAGCCCCTCAAGAGGTTGCTGTTGCCAGTTGGCTTGTGAGGGAAATGTCCACTCCAGGTGTGTCAGGTTGGAGTGGGCAGGGATGAGATGCTGAATCTCCTGGCTTATAGAAGTGATAGTGGGCAACAAGTGAGCATTTGGTGATGGAACCTGATCCTCAAGCAGCAAAACTTCTGTCTTCAAGCTACCCCAGCATTGCAAATAGTGACCAGGAGGGTTGATCAGGGGACTACATGAATTTGATTTTAAATATCGGATTATCTTCTAGATATTCTGTTTAAAACACTAGTTTTCCAGGCAGGTTGTGTGTCTGTGATATTAAGGTAGTTGAATTTGTCAGGTATTGGAACCTCTGGAAACTTTCACCATAAGGCCATGGATCCAGGACTTTTTTTTTCCTCCCTCCCTTTGTTAAACCTTTTTTTTTTTTTTTTCTCTCCACAGTTTGAAATAGGCACAGAGATTTTCCATGTAGGAGGAACTGGCAGAGTGAAAGAAGTCAAAGCTCAGTCATGATATTGTGGGCACTCACATTTTAATGAACTCTACTAAACGGTCCTGTGAACAAATAAAAAAAATACAATTTGTTTTTCAACCTCTTTAAAGTTGGTAGAAAAAACAAACCTCAACTTGCCCATTTGAAAATGTTTTTTCTCTGCTGGGCATGTGCTAATTAGGGTTTTGCAGATTCTATCAAGAGTTATTCTAGTTTTATGCAGAACTGCCTTTAACTTCTCTAAAGTCACATTTGTATTGCCACTAAAAAATAAGGTCTGTGGCTAGATATGTCCCCTCAAAAATCATACAATGTCACATTTTTATTGTTTTAAGGTAGAGATAATAAATATCTGAGACAACTTGATTTATATATTCATTAACAGACATGGATGAACTAGCGCTTGGTTTAATTTTTGGAATTTCTTAGTTGCATCTATGGAAGTTGTATAAAAGAAGTTTTCTGTGTCAGCATGTGCAAATTCATTTTGGTTTTGTGATGGAAAGGATAGCATGCAGTTTGAGATTTTGCTGTGGTATGTTGGCACCAATCTGCTTCAATCTAGACCAGACAAAATGAATCTATTGTTTCTGATCCTTAGGACAAATCTGTTGCCACTTATAACTGCCTGTATGACAACTTCAGTGTAAAAGGCCTTTATGCTTCACAGCCTGGTTAAAGACACTGAGAATAGGGTTTTTGGGGTTTTTTTTCCATTCTTGAACTAAGGAATTAAATCTGTTCTTGGGAGCTGGCTATCCATAACACTAAGGTACTTCTTTCTCTGCCCAAAGTTAACCTGTTTGTACTGAAGCATTGCATGATTTGGAATATGCACTGTTATCTTCAGTGCTATGCCCAAGAAAAAAGGACAGTGTAAGGCAAAAGTGGGAATTACTGGGGTGCTGTATTGGACCATGTACAGAATTGCTTGCACCAGGATATTCCTGACATTCCCTTCATGCGAGCATAGAAGGGGGATGGAGAGAGCACACAGGGAAGTAAAGCTCTGCCTTATCAGACTTCCTGTACAACTTCAAAGCAGTATGACAAATAGTTTCCAGAGATTTTCTAGGTCAGCAATTTTGGAAGTCTTTCCAAAACACCTTGGCTGTAATAGATTTACAACTTGTGTGTCTGCCTTTGCTGGTTCAAAACTCCTGCCTATCAGTACAAGCATTTCCCTGTGCAAAGCTGCCAAACTGGTTTTGTCCTGCCTGCACAGTTCACCTATCCCAGATTACAAGGCCAGGCATGAGCTGGAAGAATCCCTGAATCTGTATGGTGTGAAACTCCCTCTCAAGTTTCATAAGCAAAATGAATACATTTGACTGAAATACAGTGGTAATAACAGGCCCAGGCACTTTTCTTACCTGGCTCAGGTAAGTTTTTTCCTCAGAAGTTGCAAGGTATTTCTTGTATGTCTGGTGATCTCTCACGCTTTCCTTGTAAACAGCATCCTGGATAACAATCTAGAGTTGTCTGTCAACACCATCAAAAGCTCTTTGGGTTTTGTTTTGGCAGTTTCCATGGCTCTGAGTTACTTACAAGAAGCACCCCATGAACTTCCCATCCCAACTCCATAGCAGAGGTCAGGCTCAAGGCAGGTTTGTCATCCTGCAAAGAATTTCATGTTGTTCAAAACTCCTGAAATTATCATTAGTGAGATATCAGCAGCCTGGAGACCCATGAGATTATTAGGGATATAAAACAAGACTAAAGCCTCTCTGATCTGGGGAGGTCAAGAATTTGAACTTGATCTCCAAGCAAGGTGTGACGCTTGGGATGGTCCTGTGCAGGACAAGGAGTTGAACTCAGTGATCTTTGTGGGTCCCTTCCAATTCAACTCTGCGTATTCTGTGTAATTGCTTGCCCACTAGCTATGGTGAAAAACACAGGTGGTTTCTTACTTGATGGGGGGTTTTGTTACTTTGTTTTGTTTTCCTTTCCTTATGTAAGAAGACTAACAAAGCGCGATTTCCTCACTGGGGTACAGAAGGAAGGTTTCTTTTAATAGGATAGGAAAAATATTTCCTGCACAGTGCTAATGACAATATTCTGTAAGTTTTGACAGTATTTCAGATAAGGAGTGTCTCTGGGAAGATGGGAAGCTTCCAGGAAAAAAATATCCTCCTAAAAACATCTGTTTCCAGTATTTTCTGGCTCCTGTTCAAGAACAGAATCGGTCAAAGATGGCCCCACATTTACATCCACCCTCTGCTTTTGCATAATCCAAGGGGAGGCAGAAGGTGCACAGGAAGGGAAGGCTTTGTCATTCATATTTGTGGTTAGTCAGGCTTGCAAGGCAGCTCAGCCTTGATCCGACCTGAACTTTGTTTTGACTGATGGCTCTTATTCTCTCAACACCAATTCCTCCATCCAACTTCATCAAAGCAATTTGTAGGAGCCTGCACCTAGGTGCTCTTGTCAGTGGGGAAGGAGAAAGCCATCAGCTCCTTCAAACATAGGAATTTTGCTCTCTCTGCTGGGTGAGAGCAGCGAGTATCAGCAGGGCAGAAAGCTCTGTGGAAGGGCAATGACTAACAGGGAGCAGCAGAGCTGACTTGGCACTTGGAGCGTGTCCCTGCCACTGTCCCAGCCTCTCCTGTAGCCTCTCAACAGGCTGTTGTGCTGCTTGCTGCTCCTGCACTTCCTGGGGACAGCTGGCAGCAGCACAGGCTGGGGCAGGGTGTGATCTGACTCCTGCTGAACTGCTGCAGTCAGGAAGGGAACAGTCCTGTAGAAGTCTGTGCATACAGGTTGGTTCCAGCAGGCACTGGCACTCAAAAAACCTGCAAACAAGTCTTGTGCCTCAGTGCTTAGCTGCTGGGGATCCCACTTCACAGAAAGCCCTGTTCCTTACTCCAAGGAAATGGTGGGTTTGGTTTTCCCCCTCACTTGGAGTTTAGCCTTGCTAGCTACCCCCCACATAGCATTTCCTAATGCATAGCAAAATGGGTACAGATCACAACATTTTCAATAAAAAGACAAGTTGTAGCCTTTGCTGAACCAAGGTGAAGCATTAGATGACTGATAAAGGTCATTAAAGCTAGGCCAGTTCATATCTGTATTACCAGTGAAATTCGAAATGCTGTCTGCTGCCTCTTTGTACAAACTACCAGATGCACACACCTTGTAAATGGCAGTACTACTGGTGATAGACATTTTAGTCTTGATTCTTGGTTGCTGTATATTTATTTTTGCTCACCATGAGCTGCTCTGCAGTCATAAGAGCACAAACATCTGCACAGGATCACCTCTTGGTCAGCTAGTTCGGTCAAAGGAGCATGAAGCCTCTCTCCTTCTTACCTCCCAGAGTTTTCTACCTTTTTCTACTGTGGAGTACTGGGTGAGAATGAAATCCCAAGTTATGTTAGCTTGTGCTGGAGAAATAGCCAGGAAAACCAAGTGTGTGGAGGAAGGATTTAGAGAGCAGAGGTATTTTTTTTAACTGTGGGACCTGAGATGCTTCACGTGCTGAAGGGGCAGTACAATTCTCTATATATAATAGAGGAATTCTATGCATATAATAGAGGAAAACCCATGAGAGCTATTCCAGACCTTTTGCTCAATATTTGAGATTTCCTGTCCAGAATTGTTCATTTATTTCAAGCTTAAGTAAATGAAAAAAACATAAGGTCTACTGGGGTCCTGTAACCACAGCCTTGAGCAAATTGTTGTGCTCCAGAGCAGAAATTCCTATTGGTGAAATGTGAACCCTGGACGAAAGCAGAGGGAAGGGCATGTCCCACCTCAGCAGCCAGGGGGTGGCATGCTGAGAATGGGACCAAAACAAAGGGATCCTAGCAGGTGGGTTATCAAGGCGAGCAAGTGTAATTCCCCAGAGAATCAGCTGGCTTGGTGTGAGGTCCAGTTTTGAAAGCAGCTCTTCCTACTCATGAGTTTGGCCTCATAGCCCTGGTCTCCAGAGGGGTGCTGCATGCTACCACAGCCTTTTGGCAACTGAGCACTCCAGGTTTAGTTTTTTGCTCCTTTCCCCCCCCACTCTTCACTAGTTACTTTCCTGCCCTTAAGGCTCTGTAGCCAGCTCACAGTGATGACAGCACATCAGTGCACAGAACAGTGTCCCCCATCCTGGAAAGGAAATCTCATCTCTCTGGGACACTGGATGAGTTAATTCCCAACTGAAGTATGTTTGCAGGGTGTGCTTGGGTGTTTCTCTGAGCTGGTGGCAAAGGAAACGGAACAGGAGGTGCTAACAAAGGAGGAAGGGCTTGTCTGCAGCAGGAAGCTGTGAGAAGTAGGAATTTAAGGGATGAAAAGTTTTTGACTTGCTGTAGCTCACATCAGTCTCTGGCAGTTCTGTGTTTATAGATCTTGCATCCTCTTCCTGTTTACATCATGTTCTTCTTTGCACCTTGCATGAGAAAGGATCTTCAAAAGTTGACACCCTTTCTGAAATAGATGCTTTAAGCTATGCTTTCTTTTAAGAGAAAAAAAATCTTTACACAACACCACTCTTGATGGGTTTCTGGTGAGCAATTTCAAAACAATTGTTCCTTCATAACTTACAGCTGCTGCTCTGTGGCAGTAAAAATGTGTAGTACAATGAAATTGTTTACATCCTACCTTGGCTTTGAAATGGTAGGGAAAAGTATAAATGTTCAAAATAGCAACATTCCAAAGTAGGGACTTACCCATCCAATCTCCTTAGGGAGATGTCAAGTTATGGCTTTCGAAGGGACGTGGGTCCTTTGCAGCTCTGTACCTACCTTTCCTTATAGGAAGAGCCAAGTTTAATTTCTCATCTGGATACTGTATGGAACTTAACATAGGGGTTTGTGTCAGCTTTGGGATTGAAGATCCATCTTGTACACAGTTGTGAAAGACTTTGAAAGCCTGCAGTCATAGGTGCTGTGACAACTGGCTGAAAGTACACCATGAACTTGTGAGGAAAGGCAGCAGATGCTGAGCACACGGTCTGCGTGCAGCAAGGGGGCTGAAACGCACCAAGGGAAATTAATTTGTTGCAGATGCTCTGTGACTGAGCCAATGAAGGAGGGCCAAGAGGGCCATATTCCCTTTGACCTGTATGACACAAATACTCATTTTTTCCCTCTCTCACTAGCTGCATTCTTGGTGTATGTTTGGGACAGATGAGAGCTCTCACTTGAAACCTACTACTGTTCTATATGGTAAAGAATTGGGTATCCCCTGCCTCCTTTCTGCTCTCCCTTCTCTATCTGCCCCTGATGTCTGTAAGAGTAAGAAGAGTGTGCAGTGTTTGAGAGCTGAATATAGCAGCTAAATAAGGGAGAAGCTTACTGGAGTCCTTAAAGCTGTATAACAAGCATGTACTTTACTAATCTTAGATGGGCTTTTATGTCAGCATTTCAAAAAGAACTCTGAAAGATCCCTTTTCACCAAGGCATCACTACAATAAAAGAGAAAATATAGGAAATGACTCTTGAGCTGACTTTTGAGATGGAACAAAAGCCTGTAGAATTGAAGTTCTTCTCCAGGCACCTCAAGGAAGTGCAACAATACCTGCAAAATCAAACTGAAAGGACTCAAAGTCAGATTAAAAGGTTGAAGGCATTTGCAGGATTGTGCCATCACTAATTCACTGAGTATCTTCTATGAAATAGTTCTTAAAAATGGAGCTGTTTCCAATGTAACACTGGATGGTCGAAAGCAGGACCTTGCACTCCTCTTGACTCTGTTTGTTCCCTAGCCTGCTGGGGCATGGCTCTTTCTGGGACTGCCAAGCCTTTTTCTGCTTTGCAGTCATTTTGTTCAACCCTTCACAGCTGACCTCCTGAGCCTCAATCCAAGCTGTTGCTAAATGGAACAAACTTGACTCAAATTATGCGTGTGAGCACCTGACCTGAAGGATCCTCATCCTCACAGGTCATAGCACCTGCAGCTTTCTGAGAAACCAGTGAGAAGCCTGAGCACTCCTTGGAAAACCAGTAGACCCTCTTTGGCTCCTGTAAGACAAACAGAAGGAGATAATATAGGAGAAACACGGCTATTGTATTCCTACTGGGATAGAATCTCAAATGTTAGTGAGATGTAGCTCTTCAGAGAAGTCTAGTCACTGGGTCTTACTGCTGTTTGGGAGGGGAGCAGTGTACTTTCTATTCTGTTCTATCTGTGGAGTCCCACAAATAAAAGATAAGCAAAGTCTTTACTGCACTGCCCTGGTTATGCTGTTATATTTGGTAGCCAGGGGTGAAAACAGTAAGGAGCTGCCATGGAATCGAGGACAGTCCTGATTTGCACTGGAAATACTATTATCTGAGTAAGTTCTGATCTGTGGGTTCCTGTTGTCCACATGCAATTTGGGAGGTAATAGCAGCCCACTCTGTACACTCTGGTCTTCTGGGTCTGTAAATGCTGCCTGCTTCACTGGGCTGTCAGGCAGAAATATTAAGCTCATTACCGTGGGAAACCACACTCTTTTGGCTTAAACTGAGATATATGGTAGTCCTAACCTAGCAACCTGGAGAAAGCAAATATTTTTCAGGTGTTGGAAGACTGGAGGCAAGCCTTGAATTTGGGAAGGAGCAGCTCTTCAGAAGCCATGAGCATTTTCTGTTCATTTTGCTCTAAATGGCCAGAGGAGAGATAACTAATGAGCCAGTACTCAGATATGGTCCTTGCTGATAATGCAGCATCAGCTGTTTGGGACTTGGCTGTTCAGCGAAGTCAGGCAGGCTGTTTGGTTTCTGTCCCAAATGCATGTGTTCTCATCAGGAGGGAAAATCAGAACTGATACTAATTGGCATGGCAGAGGCCACCTGCATGTGAGGGGAGGGTGAGCAGGTTCTGAGCACATGGGCAGGGAGATGACTGGCCCTGAGCAGGGAATGCTGTCTCTGTTGCTGACTGGGCTGAAAACGGAGGACAAGGCATGCTGGCACTGATTTTGCTTTTGAGGCTTGCTGGGAGATATGATTCATCATGTGAGAGGTGAAGCTCTGACTCCAGATTGGGATGGATAGACTCTAACCAGCTGGGAGCATATCACAGAATCATGAAATGCCCTGAACTGGAAGGACCCACAAATACAACTCTTAGCCCTGCACAGGACAACCATGACATGGTTGTTGAAGATCTTTCTGCCTGCAGAAAATGTTATCTGCTCAGAAAAAGTTTTGTTCTTGTTCAGCATGCCTTGAGCCCTGAGCTGAGGTTTTAGGGGTACTGGTATCTGTGCAACAAGAGCCGTTGCTGTGGTTCAGATGCCGGCACAGCTCTCCCATATCTGAGCTGTGAGTCTGTGCTAAAGCAACACAGTGCACCTGATACTCTGGTAGATAGTAAGGCCAGTAGTTAACTGGCTC
Organism: Trochalopteron elliotii; assembly: GCA_024734555.1. NCBI lineage: Eukaryota > Metazoa > Chordata > Aves > Passeriformes > Leiothrichidae > Trochalopteron > Trochalopteron elliotii. The sequence continues at coordinate 5,638,126 of JANPWX010000097.1, read as the reverse complement.
CCTACTTGTTTTTCAAGAGAAGTGCACTGGAAGTGAGGCTCCATTATCTGGAGAGGAAGGGGGGAATGATACCTGCATTTCCATCTGTTGGAGTACGGGAAGAGCTTTACAGCAGAGCAGTTTACCTATTACCAGTGAATGGCATGGTATTTCTTCCACATGGGCAACTGTGCCTCTTCTCTTAAAATACACCTGGGAAAATAAGTGAAACATTTCTCATCAGGCTACAAGATTTTTGAAACTCCTCTCCAGGGTTTCTTCTACACTCTTCTGTGTGCATCTTAATTTCCTGTAACAGTCCTAATCTGCTTCCCATAGATACCCATGGGAGCCTTGTTATCGACCTCAACTGGAAAAAGGATTGTTTCTCTCCCTCATTACAACTGCTATTAACTGGCATAGCTCTTGTCTGTCTCCATCACAGGGGCCATTAACATAATAGGTCAGAGAAAGCGAGCTCTGCCTCTGCCCCTCAAAGTGTCCCAGCAGTGTGGGGATGGAGCATGTTGTCTGTGTGAGAGGGATCTGCTCTAGCTCCCCATCCACTGTGGAGTGCTGAGACCTGGGGCCGTCAGAAGGAGCATCCTTTGCTGGCATTAACACCCCCACGCGCCGTCTGGGAGAGTGATACGGGTGACAGGCTGCCCTGACAGCTGCTTTTTAATTGCCTGTTCCTGGAGCAGCCTCTGGGCTGAACCGGCACTCGATAGCTTGTTACCTGCGTGGCCTCCATGGGCTTCCTGCAGAGCTGCTGGGTGAGAGAGATGCTGAATTGGTCTGGGAGCTTGCCTTCCTCCTCTGCATCCCCAGAGTATCTGGGCACCAGAGCTGGGGTGAGCTGCCAATTTAATCAGTGCTCTTCCTCCTGCAGTAGCATCACAGAGCACTGTGATCTTCCTCCTCAGCACCAGGAATATCCAAATATGGGGCCAGGCCTCAAGTGGAGGAACTGGAAGCAGATGTGGTGGAGAAAATATAAGGATAGTGGAGTCCCATGAGTGTTCCAGGGGCAGGTTAAAAGTCTGACAAGAAAGATTTCCTGAAAATCCCTACCTAAAACCCTGCCTAAATTTTAGCTACGTAAACTAGTTGCATGGAAGGCCAGAGGCACGTGTAGAACAGGCTTGTCCTGGTCTTGGACTGGCCACTGGAATGTGTCTCAGATCATGGTGCCTTCCAGGGAGATCCCTTCCTTCTTGAAAAGCAGCCCCTTTCTTCCCTGACTGCAGAAGAGGAGGATGATGCTCTGTGTTTGTGCTCCCATGTTTGCAGTGCCTTGGGCCAGCCCTTGCACAAGGAATATGAGATGGGAGGGCAGGGCAAGGAGTTGATCCTTCTGCCCCATACAGAAGGGCCTGGGCCAGCTGCAAACACCTGTGTTACAGCAGCAGTCCCAATGTCCAGGTCTCACCAGGTATGTCCACACATGGTACTCAGCCTGAGACCAGCACAATGTCTGTGCTAAGTCTGGGACAGGCCTGCAGTTAAAATCTGACTGATGTCACAGATCTCATTGCCTGATGTCTTTCCTGAAGGTTTTCGAGTGCCTGTACAGACTAAAAGGAATGTGGAGGAAGAGATAAGAAAAATAAACTTCTGTGATAGGCAACATAGTCTTCAATCCTGAGAGATCAAAAGCATCAGACTTCAGTCCAGAAAAAGGAAGACTTGGTGATGTGCTTTTGGAGAGAAAAGAAAATCAGAAAATGAGATTAGAGAAGTACTCATCGTTCTGCACACGGCCAGTATGCAGAGCTTGCTAAGAGCCATAGAGATCTGTAATTACATTTGTATGGATTATACTAATCCATGAATTTTTAGCCCATGGGACCTGGCCATTTTAGGCAAGAGAAATACAGAATTATCAGGCAGTGCTTCACGATGTGCTAGTACATGTCTTGTGGCTTTTTTCTTAACCCCAGGAGGACCTTTCTAGTAAGGTGCTGCTGCCCTCCCACAGTCTGGGTTCTGGCTAATAATGAGAATATGTCTTTTTGGGAGTGTAGTTTCAATTGTACATTTAGGAGGCAGGAAAACTTTATCACCCTTTGAACTTGCTTTAAGGCAAGAGCATAATCAGGTATTTATTTAAATACAGTCCAGGAATTTACTTACATGTTCTTATTTTCTTGCTGTGGTGTTGGTCGTGTAAATGCAAGCAATCTTAAGAAAAAAAATCACTGATGACAATTTATATTGCTCACCTTTGGGATTAAGCTCACCCCACCTTCATCTGTTTGACTTCTAATATTCTTGATTCTCTGTCTTAGCACTGTGACTTCAGGGTCCAAGTCCCCACAGGGGATGGCTCAGCTCAGGCTGCTCACTGGCATTTCACTGCCTGAATCCAAACTCTCCCTCTTGGCTTTGGTAATTGCTCAGATATCTCTGACAGTAATAATTTATTTGAGGGGGGGGGGTGTTTTCTTTTTGTTTGTTTGTTTTTTTTAACTTGCTAATGTCTCTGCTGGGGCAGATGGAATACTTTCATAAGCTCATGGAAGAGAAATATTCTTTAAAGAGTCTGTTGAGGAGTGTGACTACCTACACATCCACCTGCAACAAGAGGTTGTGGCTAGATTGTAACACCTTATACATTATTAAATGGACTGAAGGATAAATTTGAAAATCATCAACGTCAAGGGATCATGGTATGGTTTAAAGTAACTGACCCTTTCACTAAGATATTCACTAAGATGCCTCCTGAATCTGAGGATGCTGATGGGATTTGTGAAGTGACCATCTAACATATCTGGTACTGAACACTTCAGGATTAATGGAGAACACCAATGGGACAACTTCAGCTGATAACACCTGCTCAGTATTTGACTGGACTCTGTTTTGTGTTACAGAATTTGCACTACTAATGCTGTCAGCAGCCCACTTCTGAAGGTCACAACTCCATGGGTTCTGCAACTGTTATTTGTTGGACCTTGGATCTAGTCAAAGTGTTTTCTTTAAAGATGTACAAAACCAGACAAGGCAGATGAGTAGTGTCAGGGAGTAACCCTGGAGAGTCTTTCTGAACAATCATGTGTTTCTAGGAGTTCACACTGAGGGAAAAAAAAACCACATAAAATGCATCTTCCATTTACTGGGGGCAGGGAAATAGCAATATAGTAATGGAGGGGCAGCAGGACCAACAAGTGCCATTTGGGAAGTGTTAAAACAGCAGTAAACGAATTTCTGAACTTCAATGTGCTTGTGAACTGCTAAGCTGATGTGACTGCTTCCTGGCACATAAAGCACTTTAGAAAATGCTTCAGCATGTGATGCTGCCATCTGCTATGGAGATGGTGGCATCTTCATAGTGGTCTATAACAACAGGGTTTCTCTCAGCAGATTTCATGTGTTCCTCTGTAAAACATGGATGATTTCAGTACCCCTCAGTACCCTGCCCAGTCTCTTATTTCAGACTAAAATCCAGGAGCTGATCCAGAGCATGGCCAGCCTTTGTCCCAGACACTTGTTGCTATAAATTGCCATTAATTTTGGTGGCACTGGGATTCAGTACCTCCAGTGAGAAGTATGGGAGGAGAGAAGAGACAGCTGTACCTAGACTGGTTCACCTGTCAGACACCCAGCAAAGGAGTACAGACAGACAGCTGGACCTAGTTCAGAGTGTGTGGGCTGATGGGTGTTAGAGAGGGATAGCAGTCTTTGGCTTACTCCAAGAAAGTCAGTATTCCTTATCCTAACAAAGTTTAGAAATAAAAATAAAATAAATAAAAAATAAATAGAACATTCTCTTTGTCTCAGTCACATAGTGCATCTGCTCTGGGGAGAAGATACTGTTTGTTCCTCAATATTATTTACATGAGAGTCAAGAGAGTTACAAAACTTCATTAGAAGTCTCCAAGCTGGAAATAGAGAGGAGGGAAATATGGCCCTGAGGATGGTGAATGGGGTGAGGGGAAGGTGAAGAGAAATATCATGTTGTGTAGAGCATTTGAGATTTAAAACTCAGCCACATTTGCAGAGTAAGCTGATATTTGTGGTTCAAAATGGCATGTGAAATGCTACTTTGCCAGCACTCCTGGGGATGTGCATCCTGTTCCCTGGTTCAGTGGGGCTCAATAGAGCTGTTATTCCTTCTCTGCAGACTATTTGGCACCACTTGCTGTGACATGGCTATGGTCAAAATGGGCTTCTAGAATCACGGAGCTACTTTAAAACTGGCAAAGCATCATCTGACACATTTATAGATGTGCCAGAGCTTTCATACAGAACACGTCTGATGTGTTGAAGAAGGACTTGGCTCAACAGGATATTAGAGATTCACTGGTGGAATGAGTTCTGAGGCAGATATGGACTTTTCCCTAGTCCTACTGTGTCCCTTTGCATCTGCTGATGCAGAGCATCCTGTCACTTTGCGCACAACCTTTGGCATCATGGAGCAGTGCAGTGCAGCAGGGCTGCCCAGCCACACTCAGAAGCTTCCCTGGCACAAGAACTACAGCATTTATGTTAAGTAAGAAAATGTAGACCTACTTTTACCAGCTAATTACTGTGTCAGAATCTGTTAATTAGCCCATGTCATGATGAAAATGGGGTCTTTTATATGCAGATAGGAATTAATAGTATCAAAGGGCTGCGAGGTAGGGAGGGGGGAAATGGCCCAGTGGATTGGATATTGTGCCCTGCAAAGGAATTGCAGTCTGCCAACCAGTTCTGATTATGCTGCCCTTATCTAGATAATCTCTTCCCTGACTGCTGCATGAAAGGTGGCACATATGCCAATGAACTGAGGTTTACTAATCACTTCTTCCACTTCTCTTGGTTTTGGTGGGTCATTGGTGAGACAGTCCCTCCCTCCCCGTCTCAGTGTGGAGTTGATGAGACACAGTGGTGTGAATGGCAAACTCCTTACTCCTGCCCCTGAGTAGGTGGCATGGAGGGTTTCTTTGCTGCCTTGGACTGGACTGCTTCTTGGCAAGTGTGTGCTACTCATTTTATCAGCCAGGAGAGAGGCTAAGAAGGTAGTGAAAAAGGTGCCTCCAATGCGGGGTGCAGAATAGAAATGAGCAGTAGGTGGAGGAAAACTTTTGAGCAGGAGGTTCCTGCACCGAGCAGGCAAATGGTGGGGAGTCATTGTTTTTTGGATTCTCTCCACACTTGGACACAGGTTTTTATCTTGGTCAATGAACCTGTGAGAAGGTTTCACCTGGGGGGAAAATGTTCACAGCATTGTTTAGTAGATTTTTTTTTTGGTGAATCCAATTATATAATTGCTGCTACCTTGAAATGCTGAAGTCCCTGAGCAGAAGGATCCAGCCTTTTACTTTACTGCTGCAATGCCTACCTTCTGGTGCAGAGTTTCTGTGTCAAATGTCATCATTCCTGTTATTTTATGAGCACAAAAGAGATGAACTTAGAACCATCTTATACCAGTTTCAAAGGGTAAAGGCCCATGAGGATCCTAAGCAGATGCTGTAAGGATGTGGTTGCAGACACTGGAACTCTATCTTGTTGTCATCATAGGTCAAGCTTCCCTTAAGCAGCTCAGCTGTAACTCCAAGAGTAAATTTTAAATTGATACTTGGGCTTAAACCTTCTGTTTGGGTCAGTTCCACTCATAAAGATGCAGTTCAGAAGTGGAATGCACTTACTGGTTGCTATTACAAGAAACCTGTGTCAGTGTCTGTCTAATCTTGGGTTTCTCCAGCATTTTAATAGCAGAACATTGGAGCCTGGTCAGTGGCGTGCCTCTTGCCTGCATTTTTTTCCTGGTATGACTTTATGACTCTCCTTGGAGAGCTCCACATGATCCTGCACACTTTAATGCTCCCTCCAGCAAAACCTCTTAAAGGATTACTTTGACTTGTGATTAGAAGTGGCAGGGAACACTTGGCAGATCTGAAACTCAACAAAGTAGTGCAGTTTGCTTTCTGGGATTTTTTTTTTCCCTTCTTATCACAGAATGGTTGCAGTTGGAAGACACCTCTGGATGTCTTCTAGCCATCCCCCTGCCCCCACTTCCTCAGATTTAGCAATTGCTTATGTTTCAAAGTTGTCAGATTGCAAATGATGCCTGGAAGGGCAGGTGGGATTTGGTTCAAGACCCAGTGTTTAGCCTAGGAGAGAGGGAATGCTTATTTTTCAGTGAAGGAGAAGCTTTCCTGTTGACAACTATTCATGTAAGTTCTTATACTCTGTCCTTTCCTAGAGAAGGTCTTTATCTTCGAGGGGAAACCTGAAGAAGAAGGCAAGGTCTTCAGAGGGCATTAGAAGGTGGAAAGAGCAGCTGAAAATCAGTATCAGGCCCTTGGGGGAGTAGTTGAGGCTGGGGGAAGGGGATGCTTGCTGAATGCATCCATGTTAGGGATTCCTGTTGAAACTCGTTCTCTCCCAGATGTGGAGCAACACTATTCTTCCATGTGGGGCATAGTAAAAGCTGTCAAGTCCTACTTTTATCCCCAAATTACATGGGAAAAGTAGTTCCACCTCTTGGTGACTCCTGATGTAACTTCTTGGCCACTGGCTGGGAGTTGCTGGGGCAATTTATTCAATCTGGGTGAGAATTAAGAAGCACTCAGTGCCCCACTGATATTCACAAGAGCATAGGGTTGAAATCCTGTCACCAAGTCAAGAGGGAAGGCTCATCTTCTAGTGGGTGCTGACTTTTGTGGTCTGTGTAGTCACACAGATTCTGCCTTTTCCTATGCGAATTGCCTCATGGAGGATGTCTCACAAATTTTACTTCCTCTATATCAATCCAGGGTTATACAAAGCCCTGCCTAACTGCAGAGGACCATGATGCCATTTTAATTACCCCCAGCCTCAGTGAAGCACTGTAGGTGTTTTCAAAACCAACCTGGTGTCCAAAGTCAGAGACATACATGAAAGAAAGGGTCTGACTGTCCTGTGCCTGATGCACAGCGCATCCTTGCCTAGACAGTCCCCACAGACTGGCCAGGAGACCTGACTCATGACAGGTGAGTGGTGGGTTCACAAAAACCAGACAGGCACATTGGTTTCATCCTAGCATTAGTGAAGCAAGAATCACCAGAAAGCTCACCTTGGACAGCCTTGACAGCATGCAATGTTTTTATTTTAAGGGCATTGGTAAAATTTACTGGAGACTCAGGTTGACATTCTCAAAACCACTGATGTGCTTAAAAGCCCTGAGGGACCAGGACCTCTGTCTACCTTCAACACTGGGCAGTGCTACTAATTGCTAATTTGGGGATAGTCTGGAGTCACCTATCAGGCATGAGAGGTTCATCTCTCCTCTTTCTCTAAAGCCTTTAGCAATCACTAACTGAGCTACACAGTAATCACCCAGGACTGATGTGTTAACTCCAGCTGAGGTTGCTACAGTGCTGAAAGCCCGTGCTCACACAGCCCAGCTTTGTAGGGTCGGATGGAGATCCAGGCTATCCTTGACTTTTGAATTTGCTTTTGTTGCATCTCCAGGCAGATGAGTTTGCTTCACACCTTCAAAGATGGGAAGGAAGGTGTGTGGATGTATCACTGTAGCTGATAATCCCCTGTGAGATCCTGGGCTTCCTAGCTCAGGCACGTGTGGTGCTGACAGGGTCATGTAGCTCTTCCTGTGATGAAATTAACTCCTCTAGGTGAGCTGCTGGGCCAAGCCCCTGCCTGCCCAAAATGTACCTTTTGCCTCCTACTTCTACCAGTGGAACTAAACTTCCTTGCCTGTCTGGTGGTGTTTTGCCAGTGGTTTTAGCAGGGATAGGGAAAAGATTAGTAGACACTTTGGGTGTGGGGTTAGAGACAAACATCTCTGCTCTCTGCCTGGCTGGCCTTAACCTCTCAAGAAGCAGATGTGTACAAGGCTTGGATGAAAACAGCTCTCTTTGACCTGAGCCGAGGGGATCTTCAATTCCTGCCAAGCATGCCTGCCTCCCCTGAGCATCAGGCTTTTGGCAGGCTTTGACCCAAAGGAGTGGGGGTAAAGCATCTGGGCTCTGTTTATTCCCTGGGATGGAGGATGCATGTGAGGAGGGGCAGTGTGCCCATGCACATGTGCAGGGGTGAGCATTGCCACCACCACCTGTGTCCCAGAGCTGATGTACCAGCCCATGGCAGAGGCAGGATGCTGTGCAGGGAGATCAAAGAGGAAAGCTGAAATGAAAAGATGACTACCAGCAGTGGGGGGAAAGCCTTGAATTCCAGCGTGAAGTTTGCTCCTTTCTTTCAAATCAATGTACCACTTAAGGACATGCATAAACCATATGTTAAAGGTGTTAGAAGGATGAATGTGGAGCACATGTGTTTGCCTGAGCCTTCACCTCGGGGTGGACTGACTGCAGAAAAGGATAAACACTCTGGGAGCTCCTGACCATAAGACATGAGACACTTTGCTTAGTTTAGTCAGTTTAGATTGTCTGTGCACAGGAATTAGGAATATTTTCTTCTACTGATTCAACCCCTAGAGCTAAATGACACCTCCCATAACCCAGTGACCATTAACAGTTTGAGGTAGAACTTGAAGCTTATTAATACCTCTTGCAAAAGATAACCAAGCTCTGTTACCAATTTATGAATAAAGAAATCCCTAAATGATTGTTCTGCTGACCTCAATATGTCTTGTGGGAAGAACTTCCTAAAGCCCAAGAACTAAGGCTGCAGAACAGGAGGCATTAACCAGGTGATTTATTTCTCTTTTGGAACACAACATTGCTCCTTGGGTTTTTGTTGGTTTGGGGTTTTTTTCCCCACTATACTAAACACAATCAATATTACACTTCTAATTCAGGATAACAAAAACCCCCCATACAGAAGGAAATAAAGCTGGTGATGCCTTATTGTTCCCACGTCATAACCAGGGAGTATTACTGTGCTGGAAGAGCTGCTCTGTGTTGCTGCCTTCAGTTCATAAGACTAGAGAGAAGTTCCAAGGACAGTTGGGTGTTTGGTACAGCTATAGCATATATTCATTCAAGGAATTTGGGGTACTTGATGAGAAGACAGAGAAGAAACATTTCCCATCAGAATTAATGGAGAGAGACTGGTTTCACTTGCTGCAGTTCATTATAGAAAATTAGCAATGACAAATCACGTATGGCTGTGAGAGGCAGGGTGTTCTTTTCACCCTTTCTTTCTCATTTAACAAAACCAAGCAGCACTACACTGATCAGCACTACCAGCCAAGCCAAGCAGTGCCTGATGCCTTGGTGCTGGTTGGGTTTCTTTGGGTTTTCCTCTGTTGCAGAGGATGATGAGCAATGCTGCAAGTGGCTGTGCTGCCTCTCAGGCTGGAGCACCATCCAAGTGCTGTGGCACTGCCTCTGCTCCTTGGCCACCAAGTCTGGTGGCCTGTCCTCCCTGGTCCTGCACCATGGCATGTGTCCCAAGCTCCTGAGCCCATTTAACCTGCCTGCACCTGGGAGGGAAGAAATTTGGAAGAAAACTAGGCTTTTCCCTAGCTGGGCTGTGACGCATTTTGTAATAGCTTCAGTCTTTGCTTCCTGGGAAAGATTTACAAGAAGGCCTACCCTAGCATTTGGTTTCACTTGCCCTTTTGAGCTAAGGTCAAGATCAGAAAGTGGGTAAATGGGCTTTCCCAACTTGCTGACATTCAGCTGTTCTGTCCTCCAACTCCACCTCTGAGCTAAATAACACTTTATGAAAGCATTTCTTCTTTCTGTGCCTCTATTTTTTATTTTTTTTTTTAAGCTAGTAAGGAAAATGCAGATATTTAAGGTAAAGCACTGTGACTATTCTTCAGTTCTATAGGTATCATACAAGCTGTATAAAACTGAATTGTGGTGTTTCCTGTGTCAAGTGCATTACATCTGGGATGCAGAAGGGCTTTATTCACAATTTCTGGGGAAAAAAAATCTCAGTGGATAATTACTCTCTCTGCTAAAAATATCCTTTTTTTTCCTTTTTTGTTTTGTGATTTCTGCTAGATGAAATGCAGAAGGCATTGCAAATCTTTCTCCATGTAACTATAAAAGGATATGTGAGGGTCACATTTTGGGCTTCAGTTGGCAAGCTATCTGTGCTGAATTTTGCCAGTCTTTCTTACAACTTAAATTAGTTTGCCCTAATCTCCAAAGAGGCTCTTGTACCTCTTTTTCTGAAACCTCGCTTGCTTTTACTTCGTGGAGGCACAGCAAAGTTGTCAGTGCTCATAAAATCTTGTCTGCACTGTGTACAGATGCAATGCCATGTTCTTGCTCTTCAGTGTTGCCCATCTAAATGAGGAAAATAGCTGGGTTGGCCAGTCAGCTGCTGCTCCAGGAATTCATGTTATTGACATTAAAGGAGTAAACTGTGATGCAGCTCTGAAGTTCTACCTGTAGAGCTGTGCCTGGCTCCCTGCTGCTGCTCTGGAGCCCTGCCCTGGAGCTGCTACTACAGGGAAACATGAGAGTGGGCACAAAACTCTAGGTTTGGGATTGAGCTGATAGACAAAATCTTAAGCCTACTTTGACAAGAAAACAGAGAAGTCTTTCCTTTGGTGTTTCAAAGTCTCATTGTCAGAGAAGTAATAAATTCAAGGTCATTTTCTGCTTGTAAATTGGATCGTCACTGTGGAAAGGTCTCTTAATTTTCCTTTTCTCCAGTGAGATCTATCATGTCTCCTACCTGTGCCTGACTAGTTTAACATTCTCTCGCCACTTAGTATTCCTGTATGGCTGCTTATTATTATAAACTATTTATTCAACTTTGTAGGTGATTACAAGAACAAATAGTCTGGTGTTGTATTTACATTATGTGTCTTTGACAATGCCCCAACAACTCCTTCCCAAAGACACTGCTCTTCCAGATAAGGAAACAGGGAAAGTGTGATTGAATACTATGCATGTGAAGAACTCAAACATTTCCTTCCTCACTCAACCCCAGATGTTCTTTTCCCAGGCTTCATATCCAAGTCTTCATTAGAAATTTGAGAGAAATGCTTTACTGTGGCTGCTGGCTTGGCTGCTTTTCAGGTTCAGGCAGAATCTCCTCTATTCACACACCCTTTTTCCTTCTTATTTTCTTAATACTTCTCCAGAAACTTGTATTATCGTCTTTAGCAGTGCAGAAAAATATTCAATATTTTAGAGCTTCTTTGTAGCATGTTAATCTCTGAGACTAAAGAAAAAAAATCTTTTGGTCCCAGCCTCATTTTTAATAGGATAGTAAACTAAGAGGATACATGAGGATTATTCTAATCTCGCCCTGGAGCTCTCTCCAGCACTACTGCCTATCTGGGACCCATTATTGAACTGCCTTCTCCAGTACTCTAGAAAATAGGCACTTATCTTGATTTAACAAGTAATGATAGCAAAAGCCTGAGCTGTCATGCTTTGGAAATAATGGATTAGCTAATTGATTGTGAAAAGAAATATTAAGCTGGAGCTGAACACCCTTTGGAGTGCTCTCTTCTCCTTGCTTCAGTCTTTAGTCCCTTGAGGGCATGTTTGTATACTTAGGGGAGGTATATTCAACACAATCAACTACTCCTCCTACAAAACACATGCAAGGGACTGCTGGAGGTGAGCTGCTTTTCCTCATCTTGCAGCTCTCCTGGAGCAGTCCCTTGTGTGTGCTCTGGAAGGGCAAAGGAGCTGGTGAAGGGTCTGGAGCAGCAATGTGATGAAGAGCAGCTGAGGGAGCTGGGGCTGTTCAGCCTGGAGAAAAGGAGGCTCAGGGGGGATCTTACCACTCTCTACAATTGCCCCAAAGGAGACTGCAGCCAGGTGGGGGATGGTCTCTTATGCCAGGTAACAAGTGACAGGATCAAGAGGAAATGCCCTCAAGATACACTCTAAGTGCCAGGGGAGGTTAATGTTGGATATCAGGAAATTTTCTTCACTGAAAGGGCTGTCAAGCATTGGATCAGGCTGCTCAGAGAGGTGGTGATGTCACCAGTGCTGGAGGTATTTAAAAGATGTATAGATGTGACACTTGGGGATGTGGTTTAGTGGAGTGGTGGACTTGCGTGGCAGTGTTAGATGAATGGCTGGGCTCAGTCTTAAGGTCTTAATCTAAATTATTTTGTTATTCTGATGCTGTGGCAGAAGATAAATGCACAAAGCCTTATTTGCCTATGTAGTCTTTAAACCTTTTGGGTCTGGGCTTTAAACCTCTTGGGTCTAGGGACAGCACATGACCTGGACAGGAAAGGAACTTCTTTCTGGAGATGTTCATTGTTTGCAGGTGGTGGGAGACCAGTCTGCCCAGAAGTGAGAACTCCAGCAAGGATGTATGAAACTGGTCCCTGGGACATCATACACACTCTCCTACCTCTCATGGCAATGAATGCATGTAACAGCATAACTTTGACCTCAGATATTGCTGTAGCCAATGCACAGTCACACTGCTCTTCTTTCAGCCCTTATCCATGGGTGAGGAACTAAGGGAGGGCAGGCAGGATTCAGCTGCACAGCAAGACTGAGTCAAGCTGGGACCCAAGTGCAAGTTTTACCTGTCTGTGCAGTTCACTCAGTGATACCTCTCATGATCTCCCTCTCATGCTGAAAAGAGCTACATGCTGCTGTCAGACTTAAGTTTTGAGTATGTCTTTAGACTGTTTTCAAAAGGCATAACGGACTACCTCAAGCAGACGAATTACTGCTGTCAGCAGCACAATAACAGTCACACACATGGTTTCTTTCTCCTTTTCTCTCCTTCACTCCCCATGATGAAATTTCTAAAATGTTGCACACTGCACAGAATGCAAACAGACATTGCGTTAGTTAAAAACATACTTCTCTTTATTTGAAAGTTTTCTATTCACAGATAAAAGGCAGTTGATACATTGCATAGTATATGTGGGGTTTTTTTAAAGTATGCTTATTATCAAATGTGTCTGAGAAAAGGGACGGTTACTGGTTCTAAATTCCCACAACAAACAGTAAGTTAATGGAACAATAAATTAAAGGAGTAGTAGTAGTCCATGTTACATATAAAATAGATGTTAACAGATACAAACATAACATGAATGATGATTGATTCAGTTTCCCTTCTCCTTAGAAATTCAGTGTCTTACTAGAGTGGTTGCCTAAGCTGAGTTTTTATTAAAATGCAGTAGTGCTCTGAAGCATTTTGTTAGTTTGAAACACAAAAGCCACACAATTTTTTTTAATTGAACGGGAATGTCTTCAAGAATCCTTGCTAGTGGGAATGAGAGTGCTGTTCTGCCCCTATGATGGTCAGGTCCTATTCCTGTTGTTGAGCCCTTGCTGCTGCAAGGAGGCACACTTGATACTTCAGCTGTAGCTGATCCTGGCTCTAAGGCACTTCTAGGGCCTAACAACTGTTCACATTGCAGGCACTAAGTATTCAAAGGACAAAACTCCACAGGATGGGAGAGTAGGATGTCATGCAACTTTAGTTTAGTGTACTGGCCATCATCTCTGGGACTGTCCTCATGGTCCTATATAAATGCTCCTTGCTGGTAATGCAGTACCTGGGCCCTCTATGGTATTGAACCCCAGGGAGTTTCTATGGGTGTCAGAGAAACAGTTTTAAGAGATGTATCTTGTCAGTGTGCTCTCTTTCCTGTTTACCTGAACTCATGTGGGTTTCCATGAGTGCTTTCTGGCAGGCAGGTTTTGTCATGGAGCCAGTCCTGTGTGTGGGCTGAACGTCAAGGTGGCCACCTGCACTTGTCTCCTGCCTTGAGCTGGAGGCAAACACCTTGTTCATCTGTTCAGGGGAGCTTCAGAAAGTGCCAGAGCTATGGTGGGGAGGTAGGTATTGAACAGGGATGTGGAGAGAGAAACTTGTCAAACAGAACAGCAAGAGATCTTCATCAGGAAACTGAGTAGCAGAGTCCATGCAAGCTGAAGCTCCAAGAGTCTTTACCACAATGTGGATGCTGGCCCGTCTATTACTCAGTGAAAAAAGTCAACCATGCTCTGAATTACAGGATTGTAATTCAGCCCTGAGTATCTGATGACTACGGAAACCACCTGAGCTCTGCTGCCCTGGTTTGACAACCATATGCTCCTGGAGGCAATTATAATCCTGTTGTATGTCTCAGCTGCCTGGCACTTTTTCCCCTCCCTCCTTCCATGCTTAACACTGAGGTAGAAGTTTCAATCAGCATTAAAACACACAAAAAATGAGCAGGATGTTAGTGGGAAAGTAGTCCAATGACCTTCAAGATTTGCAAAAACACAACGTGGCTATAAAATGAGTAACTGAAATAGAAGAGTAATTTAAAAATGTCAGAAAAACAGTATAAAAAAGTACAGTACTGAGTTGCAAGACATTTTCTATTGTATTTTTAAAAATATGAGGGGTTTTTTAAATTCTCCCTCTGCAACAGAATTTTTTATGGCATCTGAGATATACTGGTATCAAAGTAGAAGTACACATGAATTTTTGAAGATATTAACTCTTTTGAACAATTATCCAGTTGGCTTCAGTTGAGTATTGCTTTTATTTCCTATAAAAATACGTGTTTAACTATTCATGTGTATATAGCAACATACGTGTCTTGCAAAAAAAATCTGCATTCCTTCTGAAGCTTACAAGGAAGATTAAAGTAATGGTAGTAATCTTTATGACAAGACTTAAATGACTTATTGTTCATAAAATATTTAAATATAAGCAACAAAAATCACCAACATAGGAATTTTTTTTTGCTTTACAACTCTTGTAATACTAAAGAAAGTTTATATTAATACCTAAATAAATTGAGTTAAACCACTCCTATAGAGGCTGCTGTTAGTTACCTCCACTGTACTTAATACCACAGAGCAAATGAGGCCCAAATTTCAGTTGAAAGAACATGGTTAGCTTGAATTTCACCCTATTGATTTAATTATTGGCAGGAATGTGAAAACACATTCAGTGTAAGAAAGCTGTTAAAGCCAAAGGGGGGGAAAAAAAGCTCTTATTATTCTTAGAGCTATTTTCCAAGAAATACTTGGAAATAGATGTTCCAGCTTTAATGTTGCATTTTTAAATCAGGGGGAAAAAATCCATGAGTAGAGGAAGACAGTGTTTATGAGCCTTCAAGGAGAGCACTTCACTGACATTAAAAGCAACTTTGCAGACTCACTTGAAATGTATCAATTTGTAATCTACACATTTACAGGAGCTGCTCTGCTCTGAAAGCTGTTTCCCAATCTGTGCCAAAACATGTGAGGCTGCGTAGCATACTTCTGATGATAGACCTCCAGGCTCTGTTTCTCCATAATTGATTTAGTTATTAGTTATGCAGGGGAGAGAAGAGATCCCAAAGGCTTAGTAAAACAGTATTCAGTTACTAAAAGCAGCCCTTTGTGAATTAATGTCATCCTACCAGCTCTTTCTGCTCATTATTCCTTCAAGTCTTGTTTTCCTGGACACCAGCTGTCACAGAGGAAGTCTCCAGCCTTTTCTTCTCCTGCCTCTTTGGCTGACTGAAGTTGCACCAGCACGGTCTGGAGTGTCTCCTTCACCACCTGGATCTCCCTCTGCAGAGACTGTGCAAGCTTTATTAAGGAATAATCTATAGGTGATTGGCAGTCCCTTTTCTCTTTCCAAGTTATTAAGTACATTCTTGTTCTGCTGTTCACAACAGATGGCCACGGCTATCTAATTGTAGCTTCAACTTCTTCCAAATTGTTTGGATTAAATATTAATACATTTCTCACTCTTGCTAGCAAAAGAAAAACGCAGGCAAACTCAAGTTCTCAAGTAGCATTATTTAGCAGTTTAAAAAAGGGAGGGGATGGGGGATACTGCTTGGATACTGTTCTCATAAGAAGGAAGGAAGGCAGGCAAAAAATATTGTGTACCATGGAGGCAGCAGCACTAGGTGTGAGCTCCCTGACAGATAAAGGGTGGATTTTTACACCAGACACAGACCTGGCTGGATCAGATCCCAGGTGAAGGCAACAGGAGCAGTCTGAAAGAAATGGCAAGTGACCACAGCTTGTGTGGCATTACTGAACTCAACAACATGTGCTATGCAAGGTGGGGTGGGAATCTAGGTAAGGAGCAAAATCAGCTTACAGCAGAGAAAGTGTTTCTGCTGCATGTGCCTCCAGAAAGCTTTCATGTTAGCTGAATTATCATCCTAATTATAGTGCAGAACACACAAATATAAACTATATGAGACTCCACAGGGAATGCTTTGAACAAGTTGAAAAGCAAAGAGGGCAGTAACAAGGTTGTACTGCTGTGCATTAAAAGGAAGAAGGCCACCTGAAAAGTATCCAATAATTAGTATCAAATGCTTCATTTGGTTAGGAAAGACTTTTCCACATTTTATTTTCCTCCGTCCAGTTCAGAGTTCCTGCAATGAATTCAGGAAGAAACCCATGGTTAATGGCTCAGCCTCTGAAAGAGACCTTCCACTTCCCTCTTTCCCCAGCTCCACAATGACAAGAGGGAGGGTGTCACATGCTGGCAACAAGGGGTGCAGCAGGGAACAGACTGGCAGGTGAAGGTAGGACATTTACAGAGACACAGAGACATTCACAGGACATTCACACATGTGCACAAGCCTTTAAGTGGCTAGGCTTCCTTGGCAGTACAGCTTTGTGTGCTATGACTAGGAATAAGTTTGTACAACCAATATTCTAGCCTTTCTGCCGATAATCCTAAATCAGCAACACTATCCATTGCTGGAAGAAGTGCAAGGACTGGGTGTAGCTCAATGAGACAACCAATTTTACCCTCTCTTCTACAGATTACTCTGTGTGGAGAAGGCAAACAGGGGCAAGTCAGAGCCTGCTGAAATGGTAAATCAATGACCAAGTCTATGAACAGACCCTAAGGCCGATCGCATTCCCACTGAGGCCTCCTGGACAGGTATGGGTGAAGGGCAAAGACCCCAAAAGACAGAAATTGGTTCATATCTAGCAGTATGTCATCAAATTATGCCAGAACCTCACTTCAAGGGAAATGAAACAGGGTAGCACTAAAACAACTCAGTTTCAAAAGTACAACACACAGAAAGGACAGCACACAAGGACAGTCTTTGTTCTTTGCACAGCTCATACATTAGGAAATGTTGTTTTATTTGACCCCAATGTCAATGCAATGTCAAGAAAAAAAGATGGCCTCAGGTTATGTGACTATAAAAACTAAGCTGCTACTTTTGAAAAATTGTGACTGGACCATGGTAAAGCTGTATCAACCACAGCTCTTTCAGGCAGCCATTATTATGTCTTTGAAAAGTCTTGGCTGCTTTTGATTATGTTATCAATTCCTCAAAATTTCATCTCTGTGTACTTACACGTATTTGCTATGATATTTTGCTCTTAATATGTTCATCCATATTTCTAATTTCTGGACAGCTCTGTTAATCTAAAGGGCTTCTGTCTCTGATTACGAGTAGTAGCAGTACACACAAAGCTTCTCCTATTCCAGGATCACAAAGCACTGTACAAGGACAAATTAATTATGCTTTCCATCTTTTCTGAAGTAAGATATTATTATCCTCTTCTAAGTCCTGGATTCTCCACCCCTCCGCAACTTAATCATGGGGCTCTGCTGAAAACCTACCTGGTAAACATAAATTCTGCAGTCCATGAGCACCATAAACCTTCTGAAGTTTAATTAATTGTGATGTGTAGTGTCTGACTACATGCTGTTACTTGTTATAGCCCAGGCAACCACAAAATTCTTTTTAGGTAGAGAGAAAAAGCAAAATTGAAATGTTTTGGTGGCAGTGGATAAGAAATCCTAAAGGATTTCTAAAGAAATTCTAAGAATTCCTAAAGGAAAAAAATGAGGAAGACAGAAAAAATACCCTGTTAATCAACAGAAAGATGGAGCAACAAAAAAAGATGATTGCATACAGCAAGTCCAATAAAGCAAGTTCCAATAACTTCATAAATAACACCACAATCATATGTAGAGAACTAACTGTCAAATGAGCCTTTATGACTAAGACAAATACAAAGTATATGGCTGAGCATGGCATCTCTATCCACACTCAGGTTACATCTGGATAAACAGCTTCATCCATTCCATTTTAAAAACTAAATAAACAGTTTTGCATGGGTCCACATGCAAATGTGTCCTTCATGCTTAAATTCTCTATCCAGTGCTGCAAATATTGCGCCAGTATACAAGGCAGGAATGAAAACAAGTTTGAACTAGGAATATTTTCTGGTTCTGCTGTCTTCCTCTGAAAACTGAAAACATCTCCACAGTGTCAAATAAGCAGTAAATTAAAGTACTTGGGAACAAGTCCAACCCATATTCACACAAATGCAACCCATATTCAACAATGCTGCAGGTCTAACATTGTCTTGCTGGAAGCTTTTCACCTCTTTGACTTTGTCTCTTTGAAAAACTTGAGCATCATCTCAGAGCCCATGATTTGCAAGCAGATAAAAAGCAGATCAAATTACTGCAGAGACTTACTTAAGTTTTGGAAAAAATGGGATAATTTTGCTCCAATGCAGCTTCTGATGTCTCAGCCCAGATGTTTAGGGAAAAGAGACAAAAAGTAAATATCAATCTGTTGCCTTCCTATAGGAAAGGTTAAGAGTACATATTATAAGATAAAAGACATTGGAAGGACAATGAAGGACTATTACTGCTCTGAGATAAGGGCCAATGGGACTTTGGAAAGTAACTGCATTTTTTGACATCTGAAGAAGAAATTTGTTCTTGAAGAACAGAATTAATCAGAAAGAGGTTTTTGGTTGGGTCTTTCCTTGTTTTTAACCAGGTTAACTATTCTGCTTGTTTCCAAAAGCCAGACTCTACAGTGGCTGCAGACAGATGCTCAGCTCAATGTCCTACCACCTAACTGCAAGTGTCACTTCTAACCCCAGGCACCAGCACCCATGGAGGGGCTAAGCCAGCTGGAAAGCAGCTCTGCAGAAAAGGACCTTGAAGTCATGGTGGACAATAAACTGTACATACACCAGCAATGTGTCTTGAGGCAAAGATGCCCAAAAGGCTGGATTAACAAAAACACAGCCAGCAGGCAGAGGGATCCTTCCACCCTAATCAGCACTGCTAACATCCCATCTCAATGTTTGAGTTCCACAACAAAAGAGAAGGACTTATTGGAATGACTCCATCACAGGATCAGTTTAATGAACTTGAGTGTCCATCACATGAGGAGATGCTGAGAGAGCTGGGACTCTTCAACCTGAAGAAAAGAAGGGTTACAGGATGCTACCAGTGTGTATAAACAGCTGAAAGGCAGGAATGAAGAAGAAGGACCCAGACTCTTCTGACTTTTTTTTTTGTCCAGTGACAGAACAAGAAGCAACAGGGAGAAATTTCAAAATAGGAAATTAAACCTGAATACATGAAAACAATTTTTTTGTTTGAAGATGGTCAAACACTGGACTATGTTGCACAATTAGGTTATGGAGTGTTCACCCTTGGGGATATTCAAAATCTGACTGGACAACATCCTGGACAACCTCCTGTAGATGACCCTGCTTAAGCAGGGAGTTGGACCAGATGATCTCAAAAGGTCACTTGCAACTAAGCAATTCTTTAACTATGTGTGCCACATGCCAAAGGACCAGTGAAGTGCCAAGACAATTCAGTAAGTCTTTTGAATGACTTGGGTTTTGGCCTTTTGAAGAGCACTCTTGGGAGCAAGGGAAAGACACTAAGCAAGTCCCTACTCTTTCTGTATGAGGCCCGTGTGGTGTCACAGCAAGAAAGCAAAATGGCCTTTGGAAATCCATCACTTGTCCTTACAGAATACAGGGGTATTTGCAGTAGTGCAACCAATTAGAATTTTCTCAATTACCCCCTTGATTACTGTCACCCTCCTTCACATCCATGAATATTATTTCTATTAACTAAGATAATACCCCTCCCATGAAAAACCGAAAATACTACCCCCAAAACTGCAACAGAATAACTTTTGAAAAATGGAGCCCTTCAGTGTTCCGAATATCAGCTACTTTCAAATTGCTTGTTCCAGCAGAAAATGGAAGGCAAAGAAGTTGCAGTACCTGGGTGGAAATACACTGACCTACCTCTATCGCTGCACAAACGATACAAGTGGGACCATGGTCTCTGTGTGACACACAGTGGGAAGGGCTCACCCTCCTGTCATTTAAAATAAATTCAAAGAGGGTGCCATTGCCACCTCTGACTCTTGGAGGATCCCAAAAATCTCTTACAGGTTCACCCCCAGTGACATTCTTCACTCAGCTACAGACAGGGCTAAATTGTACATCATTCTCTTGGAAACTTGCTCTGGTGTAAAGCAAGACTTGTATGGGAGCCTGCTGCAGGATAAAGGTGAAGGGTTAGCAAAGTGACCTGTGATGTTTGATGTAATGAATGTTTAGGCACAAAATTCTGCTTTCAAAATAACGGATTGAAATGCCCATTTTAGGTCAAGGACAGAAGATTGTTATTGTAATAATACTACAGTCAGGTTTTCTTCCAACAAAGCATTTCCACCAAGACGAACTATTACATGCATTCAAATTGTCTATCAAAATGTAACTATTAATTAAGAACACAAAATTACTGTGAAATTGCAATATAGGCTCCATTTAATTTTAGTGGGAATTCCAGGCCTCTACTGTCAGGAAAGTAACACCTCTCATCAGCTCTGCAGACACCAGAATGAGTCACCTCTCATCCCTTGGTTTTTCCAATTAATGATGTGGACTGTTTTCATGCACTCATTAATGATTAACTGTAAGTGAATATTTTGTAGGTTTATTTGGTTATACTACATAGAATTTAGCAAATATGTCAAAGTGCTACAGAGAACTCTAACATCCAGTCCCATGCCCCTATTGTTTGACGCTTTTTATATAGAAGGGCAGTTTAGTGGTTTTGATGAAAGATTTCAACAACAAATTAGAATTGTAAGTGGGTCTGTGCCTATACTCAGGGCCAAGAAATATCACTGGATTTCTCCTTTGTTCAGGTCATGCTGGCACTTATGATGAGCAGCATGGTTGATTTAAGAGTGCTATGCCATCAAAACATAGAATGAAAAACAATGACATCTGGGTTTTTTCTTCTAATACAAACTTAATTATTAATCAAAGCTATGACACGCACTAAACATTGGCAAATGGCTCAAGAGCATCAGGAGTTTATTTTTTTCAGTGGAGTCTTTGGAAGTCTTTTAATAATCAGACCACAGCACTAACTTACATCTGTGCAGCCCCCAGTTAGATATTTCACCTAATACATTTTGTAACATTTATGTGTAAGGCAGTTTTTTGGGAGGAATATGGGAAGGGTGAAAATAACCAGTGAATGGACTTGAAAGAATTTATTGTGCCTTCATTACTGTTCCAGGTCTTTAGGCTCCTGCTCTCAGAGTTCTACACATTTTTTAATGAAGACTGCAAGATTGTCCAGCATCTGTGACAGGAAACTCTTTTATCTAAAATCAAATAGATTACCATGCAAACAACAGATTCATCTATTAAATAAATTCTTCTACTGAGGCTAATTGTTGTCTCTTGTCTTAGTGCTAGTTCCTGCAATACAGGCAAGTTACCAATGAGTGAAAGCTAATTTTACAGGCACTGAGCAGTCTTTATACAAAAAACCCAACAATCCACAGGTCTGTAGCACTGTGGTAGCTTTTTTTCTCATTCCTTTTTCAAGTACAGCACAGTGATTACATGTACCAGATGGTAACATTTTATGCACATTGACCTGGACTACCTCTGAAATAGCAACTGAATGTTAATGGGGGGTAACTGAATTGCTGAACTGTTTCTTTGTATGTCCCTATGTTTTAAACATGGTTTCTTATTTTGTGACTGATGGTCTTGCTAGGACCAGGATATCACACACTGTGCATTTCTGTATTTAGATAACATGAGCTGAATTTCACTGATAGAGGAAGTCAGATCTCTATCAGAAAACTGTGGCTTAAAATGAGACTAATCTACAACACTCCTGAAATTTCCAATTACTAATTTTATTTTTTTAACTAAATAGGCATGCTCCATAGAACATTAGAAACACTACTATTTCACATATATGTAATATATTATCTTCTGGAACCAAAGATGCAGTTTTGTAGCTTATTTCACCTTATCTAGTAAAGTATGATTACGATCAGATGTGACTGTTCAGTTTGAACATTAACTTAAGTCGCCTGCAAAGAACCTGTAACTCCAACCCTCAGTGTTCTTCTATATGGGCCACTGAGAACGCTCATTTGAGAGCAAATATATGCAAGGGAGAAAGGAATTGGATGCTCAGCACACAAACACACAAGACAAATCCATACAAGCTCTAAAAATAATGCATTGGGGAGACACAACTGCAACCAAGCATGAACACTGCAAATATAATGGAAAGAATGTTGAATAATCTTTCTGTATATTGTGTGCATACGGAAATGCTTGGAAAGAAACATTTAAGGCAGTGACAAATTACTGACTGGATTTCTCTCCTCCAGTGCAAGTCCCCTTCCCCCAGCACCATTCTTCCTTCCCTCTGCCCCTCACACTTTATCCTTCTGTTACCTTTAAAGATACCCAAGTTTCTAGAATAGGAATTTTGCAATGACTTGCAATAGATGCCCAATTACTTAAAACACAGTGGTATTTCCACACACTATTTATTCTCCTTTCTCTAAACTATCCTCTGCAGGACTGTCCACCTTCTCTTAGCAGGAACTGAATCCTTTCCAGCACCAACATCACCCCTACTCACCTTCAGATGTCTCCAAGGGCAGCTCTGCTAATTTCTGCACCTTGAACATATCTATCTTTCTTCATGATCCTCTCGACTGCCACCTCTTCTCTACTAAAACCTAACCAGCTCAGTACTCTCACCTTCCTCAGATTCACTGGTTCTTATTTTCTTTACCCTCTCTTGGAAGAACAAAATCTCTTTTATGAAAGCTTTTCTTATGAAAGTTACAAACGAAACAAAACTTTGTGCTCATAAATTTTGAAAATTGGCCAATGAATTCCCCATAAAGGTAAAGCAATCTTCAGAAAAACTGACAGATAAAGCACAGAAAGAGAAGTGTGCATAAGACAGTATATCATCTGGTTACTCGCACTGGAGTGCTAGAGGCAGATTAAAATGTGTAGGATGCCACACAATGCATCTGTTGCCCATTTTTTAAAAAAAGAAGAAACCCCAAACTACAGGTGACAATATACCCAGTCTGAGTCAATAATTTGGCATCTAATTCAGCTAAATCATGTTGGGAAATGCAGGTGCACGGACACTTGTATCCATGCAGCTTTTCATGCACTACATATTTAATTATATGAGCATTACCAACAAAAGGATTTTAACAATAAAATAAAGGCTTTTCAGTGCCCAATCTTTATTTACAAAGAGATAACTTGTGTTTAAAACAATTAAAACTGGATCAGACCACAGGGAAAATGCACTATAGGAAAACCTACTAAACAAAAATGCCCATTTCAGCAAGACAATAATTTCTCCCATTCTTAATGTATTTAACCTACCCTAAGAACCAGCATTCCATGTGAATCTGAAAGGCAAGTGTCTCATGTGCATACTTACACAGATTGATACGTATCTATAGCTATAGTGAAAAGGATATGAATAACTCCTTCATCAACTCTGCAGGTGGAACTTTGCAATTGATCTTCCAGATGCACCAATTTCTCACTTATTGCTTCACATTTTTCTCCCAACTCTGCAGAAAATATGAAGAACTCCTGCAGAAAGTTGAAAAATAAAAGAAAGCATGTTTGCTGCTGACTGCACTTTTCTACATCAAATTTGCATCAAATGAAAGGGAAAATAAAATATTAGTAAGGGGATAAGATACTTTGCAGTGCAAAGGCATTGCCTAAAAGCAAATTCCCATTGGAGAGACAAAAAGCTGTTTCTGTATAATAAATTGGTGAATAATACGAAATGGAATGAGCTTGTGGTCTCAGTCTTCTTCCCAGCAGAAAAAAAGTCTCACAATCTCACTTTCAGCAGATGATTAAAGGGGTGTAAAGACAACTACTCTGAACTGCACCCCTGTTGTCTCATCAGGGGAGGGAAGTCTCATACTAACCACCCATTAAGGTACCCAAATTTCAAGTTGTTCATATAAATATGATTTACACTTTTAGGTCATGTCTCCATATTTCAAGCAGCAACATTCGGTAACTCTTATACACATAAAATGGACTTAAGTTTTTGAAGAAATATCTGGCTAGAGTACTTGGGGACTTTGCTCAAGCAATCAAAGAAAATGCATCAAAGACTTTGAGACTACGAGATGAAACTGTACTTTTTTACTGAGTTATCATTAAACAAGACTAAATTTTCAAAAAGAACACTTCTCTACTTAGAACTTACACAGGCAAATACTTTTTCTATTTTAAACTGAGTATTTTAAACCAGTTTCAAAGTTCTTCTCATAAGTTTTTTCAGATACATTGCACAAAGGTAATTGCTATTTTTTATATTTTGCATTGAGTAGTATTTTGAGAAATGACCCAAATAAGCAGCAAATATGAGAAGAGGGGGAAAAAAAATCCATCAATTTGCACAGCTCTGAGACATGCCTTTCCTCTCCCTCCCATGGCACCATGATGCTGTCTACAGTAATGACAGGGGTTATTTGTAAAAAAAGATTATGGTGCCAAGATGAACTTCTGCTGGAAGCATGTTTAGGAAAAAAAAAAAAAAAAAAAAGAGTAATTCATCGTCTGGAATCCAGAAAACTGGATTGTTGCTACACCTAGTCTGTGCACTCATTAATACAGCCAGCTTCTAATGTGGCCATACACTAGCTGCAGAAATTTTTTCTCCTCAAAAAAAAAAGTACTTGGGGTCCTTTGCACTTATCTGTTACTGGTTGCTGTAAGACATCAGAGGCTGTTCAAGAGAAATCAAACCTTCAGTGAGAGGCCTTCCAAAGAAATCGTGCTAATACTTTTTGGAATGCTGTCCATTGTGAAGCAATTTGAGTTTTGGTGAAGACACTTACCAGACCTCAGTTGTGTGCTATCCTTTAACTTTGCATCACACAGTACATTGCATACACAAAATCTAATGCCAAAAGAGCTCTGCCTGCTGGCACATCCTCTGTTAAGGCACAGAGCTTTACTTTCCTGCTTTCCTTGGGCCTTTCCCAGACATGGCTATCCAACAGATCCCACTGGGACCAGTTGCAGCTCAGCCCCTGCATGGGTAGGTTGGTTAAGAGGTTACGTTGCAAAGCCAGACACAGAGGAGCACACTGGCCAAGTCCTTGGCTCAGGACCAAATGTAACAAAATCCCGCTTACTTTAGAAATTAAGGTAAAGGAACAATAAATATTAGGCAAATGTAATCAATTGTAGCAACAATACAGGAAAGCAGGGAAATCTGAGAGTGTAAAAGTCAAATCAAACTTGTTTAGGGCTTTAAACACTTGAAACCAATTTAATCGTAACTAAACGGCTATGGTTGCACTTCAGAGTAACCAAAATAGCTCTGTAAGATTGAGGTTATATTTAATTAGTCTTTAATCCTAATAATGCAGCTTAAATTCTCTTTATTACAGCCATAATAGTGTATGAATGAACTATTTCTGCACCTACATAACCTAGCTGCCTTTTTAGTTGAAATGAGTTCTTCCAACACCTTAGACAAGCATCAGTTCCCAGGAATTTACTTGCAGGTATCATGTGATTAATGCAGGAGAACAATCATATAAATTATGATTTTCCAGACTTTATATGAATAAATAAATATGAAAATGGAAATGGAAGAAACATACAGTGCTCTCAAAAATACACAACAATAATTCTAAATATTCAACCAATTTCACAGCTTTTGTCTCCAGGTCCTCATTTAAAAAAGGTTTGATAGCTCAGGGAAGTAGATAGAAAATATTTCTCTTAGTGCCTTTCATGCCTGGTAACATCATTGGTAGCATTTTTATTTGACATTTGTCTATGTAGGCAGGAAAACCCCTGTCCGTGATACACAAACTATTCAGAACAGCTCCTGGTTGCAAAGTGGCACTTTACACTGATCAACAGTATCTCTGAGAGGAAAGTGGACTCTG
The DNA here is from genome assembly GCA_024734555.1 of Trochalopteron elliotii. Taxonomy (NCBI): domain Eukaryota; kingdom Metazoa; phylum Chordata; class Aves; order Passeriformes; family Leiothrichidae; genus Trochalopteron; species Trochalopteron elliotii. The sequence continues at coordinate 5,612,268 of JANPWX010000097.1, read as the reverse complement.
CCTCAAGCTCAACTTATTCATAAAATACAACTCATCCAGGCTTGTAGGTTATGTCAATGCTACAAGATGCTGTAAGTCTGAAGACTTTGGTTATTTTTGCTCTAAAGGCATTTTTAGGAAGCAGCTGGGAGAGATTGCAGGAATCAGGAGAGAGCTGAAATGCAATATTGCTTTATGGATTTTTCTGTGAACAGGGAATGTAGCTGGCTGGAACTTTTTTTCCCCTCTCAATCCTTAAGCAGGTGAAAACAGCAAAAATATGGGTGTGATTTACTTTCTAAGGTGCAATTCTTCTGGCTTCTTAGACAAAATAGAAATTCTCATTCTTTCCCAAAGGTGTGAAAATCAGATGCAAGAAACTGTAAAAAGAGACAACATTCCAGCTGATGCACTGCTGTAACATCAGCATATTGCATCAAGAGCAGAAGGAATGGTTTTCACTTTCATCTTCTGCATTTTGTTTTACCCTTTAACAAGTAATTATACCACCTATGAGCAACAGCTCCTCAACAGCATTACTTGAGGAAAATGTTTGATCAGCTTTTTCAGTGCAAACACCTCCTATGTTCTTCCATCTAGCTTAGCAATTTTATATAGAAAAATTGGTATTGTAGTGATGCCTACATCACATTGTAGCTAGATTAATTTAATTCTGTTTGGGATTAGAGTCTATATAAGGGTCTTTGGTGGTTGTGCTGAGAAGGACGATTCCCAGATATATCCCTAAAATTCATTCTTCTTACAGAGGAACTTCTGTAAAAGGGCATTGCCTTACTTCCAAGCAGCAGTACCACAATCCAAATAAAATAGAAGCTTTAGAACACCTTATGAAGAGTCAAAGCTGGATTTCTTTCACCTGCACTAAGCAGTTTTTATTATATTAAATGTAAATAACAACTACAAAAATTTGCCCTTGCAGGCAGATACTTCACATTATGACACTAGGTTTAGGACAGTGATCTACAGCTGGCAGAAGTGCTGCACATTTACCCTTGACCTTTGCAGAAGTTAATGGCAATTGTCAGCACTTGAAACTCCAGAATGTTAGGCCACAACATATCTCAAATAATTACTAGAAACAAAATTGCAACCATCCATATTTGTTCTGCTTGAGCAGATGCTTCAGCCACATGCAGGCTAAGTGCACATGCCCTGAGATAAATGAGCTGCATGGCCATGAGGTGACCACAGTGCAGGGGAGGAACAAACAAAAGAATTTGTTCCTGCTCTGCATCCCAGATCTCCTGCCCTATGTGCATTGTCCCGGGCAGGTGTTGGAGATGAGGAAGGCCACTGAGAACAATGTATGCTACTCATGACCAACACCATCATGGCAAGGCTGCCTAAGAAGCAGCCAGGGACCAACAGAGACTGTGACCTGCAGTGTGACCCAACCTGCTGTGACTGTCCTCAGCTGGGGTCTGCATGCATGGCTCTTAGCAGCTGACATGGGATCTGCTGGTTCTGGTTGCAGCATACAGACTGCTCCAGGGCTAAAGTACCCTTGCAGTGAGCAGGTTTTCTTCCTGTTACACAGAAAGATGGTTACATTTCATTTTACCCTTATGTAGCATACAACTATAACTAATAGTTCTCCTATATATCATTAGGTTTTATGTGGTTGAAGACTTTCACTTTCAACCAGACTAGGATTGCTAAACCTTTTATTTCTATTCCTTTCCTTCTTTTTCCTTTTTTCCGTGTTCCTGTCTTCTATAGAGGGAGGTGTCCAGACTAGAGCCATAGTCCTCTGGAGGCTTTGGCATTCTCAGCTAAGCACAGTAATTATTTCTGTCTTACAACTGACATTCCCAGTAATGAGGCTGCAAATGACATTTGCCCTTTCTTCCAACACAATGAAGGTAATGAATCCCTCTATATTTGTAGTCCACTATAAACCTAGATGATTCTTCTGCAGTATTGTCAACTTAGCTGCTATTTACCATTTGTATACATAAATCCGACTCCTTCTCCCTCAAATGTAATTTGCACCTGTCTTTCAACATATCCCTTCTTATTGATTTCAGGCTATTCTTTCAATCTATCAAGACCATTTGGAACTCTAATCCTAATTGAAATTATGTTGACTGGCACATAGACTCCTGGCCTACCTCCTTTTTAAAGGCAAACACAAAGTTTGCCTTTACTGATCCGTTGGGACTTCAAGCTTCCTCCAGGAGTTTTCAAAGGAGCTTGTTAATGGTTTGGAGATTGTTTTTCTTGGCTCCTATGTGCTCAGGAGAAATTTCATCAGTCTAGCCTGACTTGAGTACATCTCATTTGCCTTTGGATTTTTTACTGCATTTGTCTCTTGCTACCTTGTAGTGAATACTATGAGCACTACATAATTGGACGTAGCTTATAATCTTCAGAAAGACCAAAAGCACAGAGAATGAGGAAGGAAAAAAAATTTCCAATCTCATTTTTTTTTCATTCACCTTTCCTATTACACACACATGCTTTCTTTCACCTTTCCCTTGAATCCAGCTTATCCCTGAACTCCCTTGCCATTTCACATGTCTTCTGTTTAATGTAGCTTAGTGTGCTCAGGGGTCTTGCTGCTTCACACTTACACTGTGCAGTACCCTTCTAGGCTCATTCTTACAAACACTTTTGTCCTTTCCTTGTCAAAACTTTTGAGCCACTGAAAAACTGCTGACATAGATTTGTAGTCTGTGACTGTGTTTGCACTTGTCTGCACCAAAAGAAGATGGTGCTGTACTATAAACCTTATGTCTTCTGGACAGTACAAAGAATATCTGCTGATTCCTCCTCCTCCAGAATTTTTCCCACAGAAACTCCCCTGTTGCTTCCCTGATTTTGTCTAGATGAGCTTCTCTTTCATGGAAGTAGCTATCTAACTTTTCTCAGAAGAGAGAACAAGGTTGTTTCCCAATTACTCTTACTACCTTCCACTTACAGACTGCTCGCTTGTTCCATCAGCATGGTTATATATATATGTAAGAGAATTCATCACTCCCCACTTTCTCAAATGCAACAATTTAGGCAGAAAGCCTTCCAGCCAGATGCGACCTACCTCTTTCCCACCGTCACATGCTTTTCCCACACTCCCTTTGCTTGCACTGATCCCCTTCCCTTCTCCACATGGGAGTGTTAAATGACTCATCAGAATTACAGGCCAATGTTGGCAATTCTTCCCTTCGTGTATCTTCCATTACAACTACAGAGGATTGTCCCTGGAAAAGCATCTCTGCAGGAATAGTGTTTTTCACTTCCTTCCAGCACCCTGCTGTGGCCTGACAGCAGTCTTCCTATTCTCATCCCCAGAAGACTGATGATCTTCCCCAATTGCAGACTTTCTAAAATGAGAGCACACTACTGCACTGGCTCATTTAATTACACTGGGACAATTCCAGCTCCTGCTGCGGGAGGATGAGGCTGTTTACTGACTTACCAATAAAAATTCACAGTGGGTCAGGAGTTGGAAAAAGAAACAAAAGTACCAAACTGGTTTCCTGTGTCCATACCCTGCTGTGCAAGGAGTCAGTATAGCTGGGTTTCATTTATAGGTGGTTCCTAGTGTTGTTCATTCCTGTCTCTGCTCCCAAGTCACTAAGATGCAACAATCTGGAATGACTGACTGGGTGCTCTCCTGCAGGCAGAGGGGAGACTGACCAGTGCAAATTAGGGGACCAGAGCACCAAAGGTGCATTTAGGCAAAACCTTGACATGGTACAGGCTGCTGACACTTTCACAGAGCTTTATGGAGAGCTCTCTACAAGTCACCATCAGACCAGCTGTGGCAGTGTGGTAGAGTCTGGCTTTCTAGCATATTTCCTTTCCTTTTATTTCTATCCTTGCTTTATATTTTCTTTATGCACTTTTGTCCCCCTCTGTCAAAACTTCAAAAGTCTCTCTCCTTCTGAGGACTCTAAGATATTAAGGTCCTGGTGCACTCTTCTGTAGTGGCAGCTCTGCATGCCTGTGAACTCTGGTGCCCTCAGTATTTTGCCCTGATGGCAGTAGGGCTTTTAGCTGCCTTTATCCCATGGGGATTACCTGCCCCTATTTCATATTATGCGTGGACACAAGCAGCCACACAGTCCATCTACAATTCACAGCAAAGTTCACTGATCAGAAAAGCCATTTGCATTTTCTGCAAAGTTCACCTTCATTCTCAAGGCTTCCTGTTCTTATTTATGCTGAACCCACACACAGCCAAGCAATCTATCCTAGGTGTGCCTTCATGTCACAGTCTCCTTGAACACAAAGTCAAAAATCTGAGCTTGGTGTTGCAGTTAAGATTATCTTTCCTGAAGCATTCCAGCTAATCCAGAGTCTTTGGTTTCAGCGGTGGGAATCTAAAGAAATGTTTCATTTGAATAGTTATTAAATAAATAAATATTAGAATTTATGATATTTGTCTAGTTTGGAGCACTTGTCAGTTGTACTTGACAGGAGGCACGTTATGTTGTTGTGCAAGGTGAACTGGGGAAGGTTACACTCGTCCATGTAATTTATTTGCTGGCTGGACACAATGCTTGGATACTCAATTTCCTTAATATGTAAGTTGCAACCCAAGACATACTGATATAAAAATGGACCAGACTGAAACAGTACAGCATTTAGAACCAGGATAACTCTCCCCACACATATATCATCTAAACTTTTAGTTGGTAGGTAGACAGACTTTTGTATGTAAGCAATTTTTTTCTCATAGGCCACGCATCTCATGTTACTCAATCATCCTAGCCTTCTTAAATACATGGACTAGGTTCTGAGATCTTTTTTATTTATGAAAATGGTGTCAAATTACAACCATCCAGTATTTTAATTTAGATGAAATCCCTATTACCATATATTCTGCTGCAGTATGCTTGTATGCTTTTATACTTCAAACATAAATTCAAAGGTATTTTTAGTGGCACACAAAAAAACAGGCTAAGCATCATGGTTTTGTTCCATTCTTAAGCATCAGGACAGGGCTACTGTTTGGCTGGCTAAATACTACTGGTTCTTTTTTTCCCCAGTGTGTTCATCCTGTTGCTAGTACGTGTTAAAATTATTAACACAGGTTTTAACTATAAACTCCCTGAAATACTCAGCAATTACGCCATTATCTTCAATGGAAAAAAAAGAAAAAAGGAATGGGCCCACTCTAGTAGTGATTGTGTTGCTTTTCCAAGTGCTCACACACTCTCTAGCATTTTTTAAGCAAAAGTAACACTACAAAAGCAAGTGTCATTTATTCTAATTGAGACAAAGAAAAGTCTGTACAATATCGTCACTTTATACTGCCTAGAAAACACTTACCTCAGATAAATGACCCTCTGCTCCAAATGAAATGTCTTCCATAACCTGTTAGAGATAAATTAGTAAGTATATAGTAGATACATATAGCATATAGTTTATATGCTATATAAACAGAATGATTTTAATGGAACTTATAAAAAACATATAGCACAATAAAAAGTTATGTAAGCTGAACAATTGCATCAATTTTCTTCAAATGCATGAAAGATTTAAATTGCATTTGTAATGGGGCAGTGGCAACCACCCAATATTTAGAACTACATTTGAATATATTTTATTAAAGCCTGCTTTGGCTTCTCACTTAAAACCCACAAGGAATACTGCCTCTAAAACTGAAGGACTAACTATAGATTGAAACTAACTTTTCTATCAAGCTTTTGTAGGTCTGTATGCCCTTCAAGAGTCTACAGACTTTTTTTTTTTTTTCTTTTGGTATGAATCTTGTAAATTATTTTGGGCAGGAGAAATGAGGGACCCAATCAATGTTTCCTATTGGTAACAAATGGTAACTATAGTCAGTTCTTCCTTCAAAATTTCCTTCATCTGTGAAGTCTATAAGGAATTAGCCAACGTTTCATTGACTGGCTGAGGAGCAAAGAAATTTGATGTTAGCATCACTGGGAAATCATTAATACTAATCACACATAACAGTGTTGTTGATAATAAACTGAGATAGGGATACTGCTTTGATATGCACACACACACACACATACATAGATACAAATAAAAATGTGCAAAATCATTAATCGCCCATAAAATCACAATTGTTACTGGACACAATTTCCAACAATCAATCTGAAAAAAAGGTTTAAATTTCTCTTGCCTGTAATACTAATTTTCTGCTGGTATTTTTTACTGCTAAATTACATGTGTAAGCATTAGGCTTACTGAGGTGCTACAATCCCTGCCTAAGAGCTGGCATTGTTCCCAGCAGAACTCCACCCCAGTCTCAGATGCAGCAGAGCGGCACCGTGAGGACCTGACCAGGGTGCACAAGCCAGCTGCCTCTTGCCACTGACATCCCTTTTTAGCTTGGATCAACACAAGGAACACACAAACACTGCCTTTCACTAATGCTTAACACTGACATTTAAACCTAAGATTAAATTTAAAATTTCCAAATTATTTTCTAAGCTCCACAAACACATTGTTTAATTAAAGCTCGAATGAATGCAGAGTTTATTTAGCTTTCAAAAGGCTTTGTCCTTTACACATTACACGTTTGCCTGCTGGACCAGAGGCTATCCCAATGCACAGTAATCAGTCACAGTCTGCTCACAAAGGCTTTCTTGGTGCTTGCTATCGCTAAATTCTGAAAAATGTTGTATCATGTTCTGTGATAACTTCTTTTTAATGGCAGACACCACATTAAATATTTTTTGTGATGGTCTATGTGGTATCATTAAGACCTCAGTACCTTTTAAAAATTTAATCACATGAAAGCTTTACAATTACAGAACATTTTCCAAACACCAGAGTGATCTTCAACCAACCCCAAAACATCATCCCAGATGGCAAACTGAAGTAAGCAGAGAAGAGGAAAAGACAGAAGGCCTTATCCTTATCCCTGTTCTCTACTTCCTTTGTGATGAAAAAGGTGAGAAATTAACTACAAACAATTCTGATGGGATAACTACCAAAAATGCTGACTTACAGAAGGTAAAACTACTGAATTTTGGATTTTACCTTGTAACTTTAATCACCTCAATTTTCTTGAAATCTAGTAGGTGTTGCTTTCCTTCATAGTGATTAAGAGGGAGCACTGCACAGCATGCCAGAGAGCAGAAGAAGAAAAAAGGATAGGTCAGGAACTCAAGCCTGCAGGTGCACACATACCCATGTTCATCAGGTTACTTGCTGTTAGGGAGGTCCCAGCACACACAAATCTCTCAGTTTATTAGTTATCACTGGTGGTTTTGCTGTTTTTAAAAGCTTTTCATAAAAGCATTTACTTACACATACATTATCAAGAAGCAAAAAAAAAAAATAAAAAAGGCAAGATATTATAAAGAGTGGAAGATGCAGGCATTAATGTCTGAAGAGAAATGAAATGGTACTGTGTATTTTAGAAATCACCTAGATATGCATCTAACCATGTATGGCAATCATTGCAATTTCCACGTCACTCAGTTTAAAAGCATGAAACATTTGTGGGATGAAAACTGAAACCCACTTTTAATTCTTCAGAGACTTCGAAGAAAAATCAAGCCCAAATAGTCAAAAACAGTCAAACTACAAGTGAAATGATGGGACATCCTAATTTTATCAACACAGCTACCAGCTGGAAAGCACACACTTATTTGAGAATTCAAGAATCTATATCAAGCACATTAGACAAGCTGACTTCCACATGACTGAGGGTAGCAATATTGTTTGCAACTTTGCTCCAGTGGTTTTTTAGTGCTATAGCCTAACGAGTTATCTTCAACTGAGAGAAGCACATCTTATTTAAGTAACTCAGAGTGGTTCACAGGATAATTTTTACTGGCCCCACTTTATTTAGTTTTCACCAAAACATCATTAATGATGTTTCAACAAGCTGAGCTGCCAATGCATCTGATTTTCATCCCCAGTTAACAGTCAGTGTTATAAAGGAAACCTGATTTACTGAATTATTTTGTGATGTCAGTCTACCACATAAAAATTGGGAAAAATAAAATCAGCAGTGTCTTAAAAAACACAGTTATGAAAACCATAAAATAACTGTTGACAGTTAATAAACCTGCACTCACATGACAGTAAAACAACAAACTTTCAAAGAATTTATACTTTACATATTTTTATACCAGAACATGTCATATTTTATGATTTAGTGAGAATAAGTGAGAATATTTAATTAAAAATGATAAATGGTCCCTCTCCAAAGCAGTATCTGAGGATCTATGAGAAGGGCTCTTTCATCTATTTTGCTTTCCTTATTATTGTTATGTTTCTTACTTAGTTTTTTTGGTGTTTTTGCTTTCCAAGAAAACCTATAGAGTAAAATACAGTTATATGCAAGAAAACTATTTATAGTACACATCAACAAAACCAATATTCCCCTGGCACTAGTGCTTAGCTCTATATGACACAATAAATAACCGGAGAGCTTCATTTACAGAATTCCACTATTAAGTAAATCAATCACCTGGGGATGAAATGTACTTTCCAAGGCATATATGCAATTATCAGCCTTTTGTATATTGTCTTGAAGTAATTAATTCAGTAACCTCTAAGAACACGACTCTTTCCTTCTGCTTCAGTGGCCAGTGGTGCCCTCTAGAAATTTCCTGATGGGGAACAGAGGTTGTGACACAGTTGAACAGAACAGTCATTCCAGAAACATGGCAACCACAGCAAGCCAGCCCTCTCACAGGGGCACCACAGCCTTGTTAAATAATATGAAACACATATTTTGACAAATACATGCTTTTCTATTAGGTATCCTCACGTGCTGATAAATGGCTATGAAAAGGTTCCCTGCAAATGGCAAAGGGTAAGTTTTTCCATGGAAGTCATATAAATGGCTAAATTGAGAGACTAAGCACCACATCACTACTTTGTTTGCCACAAATATTGAATTACTTTTAAATAAAAAATACACTACCATATAACAGAGCCTTTAAATGCTTTGGAAGTGGTTTGTTTTTCAAGTCCATTTACAAATCAAGACGGATTTTTTCTTGCGCTTCAACATGTTCAAAACCAAAAGTTAGCATGATTTGTGTCAGGTTTTTTCATTTGTTTCTATATTCTGCTTTGTGATGAACTACTAAGAGATGTTAGGGAATAATCTGCTATGGCTCTTCTCTAAAAGTTTAGATCCTGCCTGTCACTGCAAAAAAAACCCAGTTTCCTCTTCCATTCAAGATATGGGGAACCATCCCTCAAGTCCCTCACATCTCTCTACAGCCAGAAGTCACCTCACTTCAGCTGCCCAGCTGTCAATTCTTGGATAGCAAGGTTGATCTTCAGGGAAACAATCTGGACTTGCAGGGGTGAAATAGGTGATAACCTATAGCACAAATATCAGGAGTGCTACAGAAATAGTCACAAAATCCGAAACACTCCAGAGCCTCTACGCACTTTTGAAAGAGGAGCACAGTTTTTCCCTAACCAACAGAACTCCTCATATTATTTCAGCAGACTCATAAATAATATGGTAAGGCAGTGATGGGGGTGGAATCAAAGCCAAGCTGACCATTTCTAATAAAAATGTTCTTTATATGAAGCCAGTCTGTAAACCCTTTGCCCGGGGAAAAGACTGCAAGAACTACTGAAGCCCAATATAAAACCAGAATTTCACTAACAAGAGGAGGTTTTACAGTCAGGTCTGCTTTCCACTAAGAGTCAGCCTGTATAAATGCAAAATTAGGCATCAGATTTCAGAGCAATGCACAGTTCAATGGCTTTTAACATCAGACGCAATTAACCATATTTTAATTTTTTTTCAACTTAATTCTATGGTAATAAAACTAACAACTGTTGTTGGAGGGTCTTTTTGTCACAGTGGTGCTGTTGGGTGATGAAGCTTTTCTAACAGCTTGTTTACCTAGGCAGTATAGTTAAAAGACTATTAGATAGTGGTTGATTTTTCAAGCAGGAATAGCATTCCAGATCAAAACATGAAAACTCAAAAGAAATCTGTCAAGCCTTCTAAGCTTCATAATTTTTTCCTCCTTTTAATAATTGTTGGATGCTGTAAGCCTATTAGCATCTATTAGCTCTGAAGCCTTTGCCCATTTCACTAAGGGAGGAAAACTAACTTTCACTTCATGTCAGCTAACAATGATCCAGGCTAACAAGTCAGCAGAACCAACTCAGGATGAAACTCGTCAGTGAGAGGAGGAACAACTGATAATTTTGGTTAAATACTTAATAGATTTTTCCTTTAAATCCTGATGTACATTCTGTATTTATTGCCTGAATAATTTCTGCATTTTAAAAAGACTCATGGTAAAAGGAAAAAGCATTGAGTGACTTCTGAGAAGCTGATAAGCTATTTTACTCATGTCCCAGACTGGAAGCCAGATGTTAAGTTCATACTTAACCTGCCCTGCTGACCCATCCCAAAGATTCAACTCCTCCTCTCAAAAGGAAAACCAGCAATATCCCCTGAAATGCAGATGTAGACTATTTCAGATACCTCTTTCAGCTCCCTGTGTTTGGGGCAGGAAACAGCACCCCACTCTGTGCCCTTTAGAAAGTGACCTTCTTTTCTTTTTTCAGAGTCAGGTGAGGCATCAGCAGTCATCTCCATCTCATCCATTTGGTTCTCTTCTTCCTCAAAAACACAGCAACTGGTTTCTTTCAGCTGAAACCCTCGGATCAACAGCTGACAGGCCTCCAAGTCAGCTTCCCACACTCTTTGGAGCAGCTGGCTCCCACAGCTGAAATAAAAGCCAAAAGAAAATAAAACTGCAGTTCAGGGAGAATAGTTGCTATTTCAAGTAACACTTGGAGTAACTGCTTATTATAGACTGAAAAATAAAAACAACCAAAAAACCTAACAGTACCTCAAATGCTCCCACAGAGATACCATTGCTATATCAAACTGAAAAGCAGTAAAATTATTGTCCTATTACAAAGTGGATGATAGAAAAACCTCCTTGGGTTAAGATGTTGCTTCCAGCTGTACAGCAAACACCAGCTACACAGACTTCCTTCTGTTCAGGCACAGGATCAGGGGTCCTGCCATCACAACCAGAGCTTCCTTAAAAATATCAGACACACAGGCCTGTCATCCTGCAGCCATGTGGCTTTCCTGAATTTGATGTAGGAGATGATGTGTGAACAATCACACTATTTACTGCATCAAATCAGGTCTAATTTTTGGAAAATAGGTACACCAAATTTCTTATCAGACTAAAATGTGCTTACTTCACCACTGGTGAATCAGATGAGACTAAACCACAACAGTCTCCCTTTTTTCAGTCTTACACTTTGAGCGTTGTCATTATCTCTTACTAATGTGCTTTGGTTTCCTTCTGCTTTGTTATGCCACCAAAACAAAAACAGAATTCAAAATACAAAACTTCTATAAACTTTTCATCCACTAATCATCTCTCAAACATGTATATTACAAATAACGCCTCTGAGATCCATCCAGAAGTTATTTCCATTGGAAATAAATGGGAATTCTAGGTGTAGATAAATTTTGATAACTGAATACTAACATCACACTGTTTGTAAGTGATGTGGTCACATCTCCATTTAATACATGTTGTCTCTAAGGAACCACATGAGTAGATTGCTTGCTAAAATATAGTAGATCAGTGGCAGAGCCTGGGACGGGACTGAGAAGCAACTCTTCCCATGGTAATACACACTTCCAGACAGATTTCAATGCTAATAACTGCAATATTTTTTCACTGTCCTTTTTCAAACTATATCATTTACTACATAATTGTGAGAAATTATAAGTGACTTAAGAAAGAAAAGAAGAAAAGAAAAGAAGAAAAACAACCATTTGATTTTAACTTTTCTGACTAAATTAAATACCATCTTATCTTTTATCCCAAAGGAAAAAGGAGCTGCACTTCTCCCAAGTTCATAATTCTAACACAAGTATATAACTCCACAAATTCTACAAGATGCCAAGCTGTAAAAATCACACCACAATATACTGCGCCTGAGAGCAAAATCAGGCTTCAGAAGCTGAGCTATTTGATCTGTACTTAAGAATCAGTATATATGTTTATTGAAGGCATAATGCAGCATGGGGTCCACAAATTGGTCTCCCCCAAGGAGTTCAAAGTATCACTAATTACAAAGGGAAAAATGCTTCACTGGATTACATGTCTGTGTTCCATCCAGGTAGCATTTCACTTACCAAGCCAGAAAAATAAAATAACCCCTGCTGTTTCTCTACTTGTCAATCACATTATCATAGTTACAGAGTCAAAATATTTCCCTGCAGACATGCATAAGCCCATTTACTTGCTTTTTGAAAATGTTTGTTTGCATCTATATATGGCTTATTATTAAAGCCTTAAAAAAACACTCTAGAGAGCTGAATCAGAATTTCCAAAGGATAACTTTTTTTGGCTATTTAATTTAACAAAGAGCTTTAATGATAAAATTAGGGCAGAGATGGTGATGTATGCAGGATTTCACAGGGGGGGCAGATGAACAGCATGTATAACAGCACAGCCTAACGGTGCCTGGGCTGCTGCTATTTGGCCATGACTCAGCACTTTGGTCAATGTGGTTTGGTCTGTGTCTAAGTTTTAAAGGCATTTTAGTAATCAGTAATTACTGGATCTACTGCTAACAGATGGCTTTTATTTGAAGGCCAGCATTGTTTTATCGTGGTATCTGTAAAACTCTGATACATCTTGAACTAAGATGCTAAGATGTTATGCTGAACTTTTCAACCAAAATCAGTGAAGGCACATACACTTGGATACTCTGAACAGATCTAAGCCCAACATATCAAGGTTCCACCTTTTAGTCTGTATTTTGGTATTCAGTGCCTTGAAGCATTTTTCAAACACACTTTTGGAATGAAAATTACTTTAAAGCTGCAAATAGTTAACACAGAGACACATTCCAAATGATTATTAAAAATTATGTCCCCAGCATTCAAAAAACTTTAGCTTTTACATCAGGTGTTAAAATTAAACTAAACTGAATTTCAGAGTTGGGTTTATTAATTTTCAATCCACACTAAAAATACCTTTGCAATCTCCATGAAGCTTCCATGGGTGGCTGTACTGAAACAGTGAGATTTTTCAGGTATGAAATGTTTCAAAATGATGGATTGAGTCTGGATGAGATTTTACATTATTCCTATACTTATAAATATTTCATGATGTATCAACACCTCTAGGTGTTATATGCCTGCCTGTATATTACTATCAAAGTGGCATATGTGGCAAGTTCAATGAAGGTGTCTGGAACAATCTGCTGGAATCCACAACAAATGACAATCCATCACCCATTTACATAGACCCAAAGCATACCTTAATCACCTACTGATTCTGAACTGCCAAGAGTCAGAGTGCCAGGCTTTGTACAAACACCAAACACATCACAGTGATGGCCTCTTTCTCAAAGCAACTTTTATCTTTCAAACAATCAGCAAGAGCTAGGATACAGATGAGGATGTACAAAGAAACACAGTGGACTGGACATGGCATGTTAGTCACAGTACAACAGTTTAATTAGTTACACCAGTAACTGATGAATCTAAGTGGTGCCAACAACACCGAGGCACCACAGTGAATGTGCATTTTAAAGATTTGAGGGAAGGCAATGAAACATGTCATTAGACACCCAAGATCTCCATCCCTTCCCAAAGGACTCATGTAAGAAAGGTAATAGATGCTAGTATAAGAATACAACAGGCAAGTGATTGACACCGATGTGGTTTAACATCTACAGAGCAAAGTCAGTCTTTTCACATAAAAAAATATACTGAATAGGGAGTTAAAGACTGTGAGCAGCCCTGACACTGGAAGCTAGTAGTTAGTCTTGATGAGACAGAACAGAAGGAGTTAATGGAGAAAAACAAAGTGAAATGGAAAAAAAGACAGAAGTGCTCATTTTGAATGAATGAGAGTAGGGCGAGACTGCTTTTGTCAAGTCACGGCCAGGGAAATTGATGATGAAGTAAGTGAGATGCAAGACTCTACATGAGTTATTTTTTAGGTGTGTGGATGGCCAGGACAGGTTTTACCTCAAGGATACTGTGCAGAAAGAATCTACGAGAGCAGGCCTAAGCTGACTTGAAGAATGGCTGAGACATCCACAGCAACACAAAAGGACGCAGCAGACAGAATTCTGCATTAGGTCAAGTTGATGATGATGAAAGAGCTGTCAGAGAAACAGGGCTGTTTATGGACAGGAGGAAATGGATGTGGAACAGAGAGGCTTATCCTTGAGTTCTCTTCATAAAGTGGCAATTGACACTGCAATTGCATTTGTCCTTACTGAGGCTCAACAGTTTTATAGGAAACATGACCAGGGTAAAAGGGTAAAAGGAAACTAGAGGATATCTTCCCTCTACTTGCAATGTTGGGTGAAATTCATGTCAAGAGACATAACCAGCAAGGGTTCTCTCTCTTTTGAGCTCCAAAGAACACTGCTTCTCTGCCTTTTGATGAGATTCTGGGAGGTATCTATGGGGGCTCTCTATGGCTCTCGGCACAACATTATTCTAGAGCTATTTATAGTGCTAACTGGAACTACAAGAACATGACTTTTCTTTATTGAGGGCTCTGCATACATACAAAAGCCACATTCAGTTCCTGAGCATTGTAGTCTAAATGAAAACATGCCTGTGTAAAAATAGCCAAAAAGATTTTATACTAAACTCTTTTAAAATAAAACAAAACCAAACCAAAACAAAGTTCTGCAAAACCTCCTCAAAAGCATTTTGGAATCAACACAGGAAGATGTCACTGCTTCTAAATGTCATTGTCTATAGTTTTCAGGAATGCCCCTTGGTGAGGGAATTGTCACAAGTGGTTTATAACAGCCTGGGGTCAACACTATGTGTTGATGATATTGCTTATCTAAAGGGAAATCCCTGTAAGAACCCTCACACTGAAAGCCAAGAAAGTGAGACTGAAGCTAAAAGGTTACACAGTAAGACAACTATTCAGAAACAGCATAATCAAAAGGTAACTTAGGAGAGGAGACCAACCACCACTAAGAAGAGATATTCTAGATTACTTCCTTTTAATAGGTGAGCCACATTAAGGTACAGATTCAGGAAATCATGTATTATCTTCTCCCAGTACCTGGCACATATTTTAACTCTGCATTCACTGACCCTAAAAGCAATTTTCTCTGACAAAAAAAGCAAACAAAATGCAACAAAAATAGTCTGGCAGAAACAACAGGGATTTTCATTATGACAATTAAAATGATTGGAAACTTTTGAGGCTTGCATAAAATGGCAATGTGAATCAAAAGACTTTGTTCAATATCCCCATTCTTTATTGAACTATTGTACAAATTAGGGAAAGTTTTTCTGTATTTTGGTCACTTGCTTCTATTTATATTTTGCACCACAGGGGAGGAATGAGCTCTTCTCACTCAAGATTTAGCTATGACTTTGTTTCCTATTCTGAAGGCAATAGCCATGCAGTGAACAAAGGAGGCAAGCAAAAGAAAGTATTTTCTAATGATACTTAGAGGATAAAAGGCAATGGTATTGCTTCACTCTTAGCAGAGCCTCACCTTTTTATTTGATTCATCATATTAATTCACAGTCATGCATTAATAACTCTTCTTATATTTAACAAGTATTTACTACTTCAGCTTTACTTCTTTTTGTCATTAAAAGAAAAAAAAAGAAAAAAGAAAAAAGAAAAAAGAAAAAAGAAAAAAGAAAAAAGAAAAAAGAAAAAAATAAAAACAGAAAAAAAAAAAAAAAGAAAAAAAAAGAAAAAAATAAGTTTCCAGCCTGATCAGTTCTTTTTCTTTAACCTTGGCTGTTACATTTTAAGATGCTGACAGCCAACCTGTGGAACAAACCAAGGACTACAATGTGTCAATCAGTGACTCACATGAGGCTCCAGGGGGAAGGAGGCACATAATCCAGTTTTCCCCACCTGACTGGTGTGCAACAGTAGACTGATAAGGGAGAAAGTACAAAGAAAATGTGGACTCTGCCCAAACAGCAAAACTTTTTTTTTTTTTGTTCCCCTGGCCAGCACACTAGAAAGTCACCTTCCCTAAACATCTGAAATCAAAGCCTTTTTTTTCCTCCCCCTTCTTGCAAGTCACCCTAATCCTATAAATGCCTTCAATATAACCTCAATTTCACAATTCAATACCTTGCATTATGTCTCTCTTCTCCATTCTCCTCAGGAGCCAAAAATCTCATTAATTGACTTCATATGGTTCCAATCGTGTGGCTGTCTCCCAGTGTGGGAGAGATCCTTTCTACTCCCTTATTTTAAAGCTCACTGATAACACTTGTTGGCTGCTCAGCACTTATTGTCACATTTCTCCATGTGAAAACAAGACTTGCTCCCAGAAGGAGACTCCACATATTCCCTTGTCAGATAACAACCTTCTCTACCTTGGAGACTAGCTAAAACTCCCAGGCAAAGTCTGAAGCTGGTAGTACTTTTCCCTGGGACAAACAACAGCAACTTGCTTCTCTGACCTTGCCATCTCCTTTATAAAAAATACAATATCTACAAAACAGCAATTAGCTCTCCCTCTTTAAATGTGATGTTTACCCACTACAGAATATTCTGGACAAGAACCACAGAAGCCCAAGAAAGCAATCCTCACAATCTCCATCTAACTTTTAGACTTTTACATCTTCACCACCTGAAAAATTTGCTCTGGGCTGACTTCTTCTAATATCTACACTTTATAGTCACAGTCAAGTTCTCTGCACGTCAGTCCTATTCAAAAGACATCCAGTGTACCCAGGCAGGACATCACAGTGCAGCACAGAGGTGTGGACATCACTTTCATGTAGCTGGAAGAATGGGTGTTGGCAGTGGCTCTGCTTTCTACAGCATCCGAGGAGCCAGGGAAATATGCAGGAAGGGGCAGATTTGAGGAAAAAGGCAAACAGAGCCTCTAGACCAGTCCTTAATGTGGTGGCTCCTCAGGACAGAGTAAATCTGGAGGTGCAGTAGACAGAGTACCTGGAGCCAGATATCCTGTGTCCTTGCTGAGTGATCTAACCTCTACAATACTGCTGTGGAACACCCACCACAGTCTTAAATTGTGTTGGGATTAGGAGCTCTCACTTCTTGACTTGGTGAGCAAAAAGAAGAGCAAGAGTTCAATTTCCTCCTTGTTCACAAATTTCAGACAAGTCCTAGTGGGGAACCCCAGGTACATTCAGACACCTTCTCATCTGAAATATTTAACACTGTAGACGGCCCTATGCTGAGTATAAAAAACACTTAGAGAATGGAACTGAAATGTAACACTATGTTGGAAGGAAGAATGCCATCCTGGAAGGCAACCACTCAAACACTGCACAGCCTTCTTCAGACAGCTGCTGCCTGCTGCATGCTCCTTGCTTCTTTCACATCTCTGCTTGCCCATACCTGAACTTCCACTCCAGGAACTGAGTAATTCTGTGGGTTTGGAAGCAGGGACAACCCTTATAGGTCTTTATACTCCTTTCAGTTAAAAACCTAACCCTGTTCTTCACTGCCTGTTTTCTCCCTCTCTCTGTTCTGTTTCCTAGAAGGTAATGCTGCCATTCTGTTACTTGGGGCAGCTCCAGGTAGTGCCTTTAGACAAAGACATTTTGTATACATTCGTAATGAGGCTATACCACCATTTCTGTAAATTACATAATTAAGGAAAAAGGGTAAATATTCTATTATGATAGATTCTAAGATTTCTAAGGGATTTTCTCAGACCTCACAAAAGCTATAAACTTGAACTGCCTTCATATTTCCTAAAAAATTCCTGTCAGTGCAGAATTTTTCATAGAAAGAAGCTAATAACAACAAATAAGAAATAATATTCATGCAAAAATACATGGCCCCTCACAGCAATCTCAGTAAACAAAAACCAGAATAAATAAATATCTGCCAATGTTTTCTGCCAAAAGTGTTTTCAAAAATTAAGCTTATCAACTACACTCATCATGCACAATTTTTTCCACTCAGTAGAACCACTGTATCCAGAATACTGAAAGATTAACACTGAAATCTCAAACCAGTCTGCTAAGAATTGACATCTTTTCTAAAAAAACCCACCCTGAAATGGCATTTTAAGGACAGAACTACCAGCTTGTATTTTATGTGAAATGTACATATTATATGTCTGTTTTTTTCTTTCTCAAAAGGCCTGTTAAAAACAATATATCTAGCACTTAAAACCAACAATAGACATTTGATTAGTGCTATTAAAAAACAAGATACCACACAATATCAAACAATACTTGTGTCATTTTGTCTTCAATCCTCCAGCCATTTATTTTACCTGGTGCAAAACTTTAATCATGGGCTGTCATCTTTTTACCAATATTCAGTGACACTGTGTTATACTTAAATTATTTCCACTGGAAATACAAAATGATAGACTGCTGCAGCTGATGGTTTTTACTTTGATTCTTAACACAGGGTGGATGCAGGAATGGGACCAACATGCTGAATGCAGGAAATTCAGTAATTTACAAGGGAAGAAGGAAGGCATCTTGTTGAGAGCATTTATAATTCAATTTTGTCCCTATATTTACTTTGCAAGGATTTTTTACTGTATTACCCAACCTATAATGTAAAAATTCACTACCTGCTTTCAGGGCTATTTATTTCTCTTTAAAAAAAGAAACGGTCCTCTGCTCTCTCCTCCACTGAAACATCTATTACAAATAATCTAAGACTAAAAAACTGAACTTTGATAGATGAGGGGAAAGCTACCAGGGAATTCTTCTTATTCAGCAGTTCACATAAAGCCAGTTTCTCAACCCTAGTTTATCATTCACCTTGTTCATAATCTGATAAAACACCTTCGAGTTTGGTACTAACTCTGATAATTCAGTCTGTATCCTGCTTGCCTTTGGCTCCTGCAATAACAGCAAAACCCCACAATGTCATTAATTCAGGCTGGATAGGAATTGCTGGAATGAGATATTTTTTCTGCACTATTTAATATTTGATCCCAAATTAGATTTAAAGGAGAGGCATGAATTAGACCCCAATTTTGAAAAACATGCATCTCAGTATCTACGTGACCATCTAAGCTCTGTTCAGCTCAGCTGCTGCACAAGCCTCAACACTTTCTTGAGCTTGAACCTCACAAAGCATCCGACTTCTAGTGACCTCCTCTAAAATGGAAGTCATTCAGTGGTTTTCAAAGTCACAACCAGTTCTAATCTAAGAGAATACAGTTGTTTCTAAAAGTATGCCACAGGAAGAAAGCACAGCATTTGCATTGGGGCCACATTCTCAGCTGCCACAAATCCACACTGCTGCAATAGCAGCAATGGCTATTTATACCAAGAGAAGAACGTGTTCTTATTTCAAAGCAATTAGAATAATGAGCCTGACCTCTTATTGCTTACTACATTCTCAGACCACAGTACTAAGAAGCACACAGAAGGAATTCACAATTCTCCTATCATTTTTATTCACTTCTGTTCTCTGATATAAAACAGCTTAAAATATACTTCTCTCTCTGAAAGCATGGGAGATTTAGACTTTCAGGGAATTTGGGAATGCGAAACATCCTGGGTACCACTGACCAAACAGGAATTAAGCATACATAATGATCAAAAAATAAGACAAAGAAATAAGTTTTTAGAAGAGGTACAATTGGGAGAGGTGATATATTGTCATCATGTAGGAATGTACCCTGAAATTCAGCTTTTGTGACCAGGAAGACACACCTGGAAAAATGACAGTGTTGGCCAAATACCGATGTCAGTAGCCACGTGCTTACGGAGTTCCTCTGAAACATCCAAGGACACAATATGACCTGCCAGAGTTGCAGAGTCATACAGGTTCAGGAGTCAAATCCTGTTCTGGATCAAAAAGAGCAAGAGAGAAAGGGCAAGGTCTACAGATCCTCCCTGGCTGGACCCTGCTAGTGACAAAAACTCTGCACTGCTCCTCACAGAACACTTAAAATAGCTGGGCTATGCATTGTCTCCTCAGACTAGCACAGTACACTCCCAGTAGCAAGTACATTAATTAATGAAAACTTCCAAATTCTAGTAGGGAAGACTGTCCCAGCTCTATGCAAAATAGAGCTATCCTGCATGTTCACAGTCGTGCTATGCAGATGGCAATACTTTATTTTCTACTTGTTTAATTATAGTTATTTCTATCTAACTGGACAGCCAGGGTTTTGTACAAAATACTATCCAAGGATAGAACAGGAGGATTTAGCAGCACTGCTGGCAGATGATGTCAGGCATCCAATCCTCATCTTCCTTGACTGCTCTATACCCATTACTACTGTTGATGACAATCCCACGCAAGCCAGATGACAAAGCACAAACTAGTCTCAAATCTTGTCTTCAGGGATGCATTAGAAAACAGCAGCAGCAGGAAAATACACATCCACCTCCCAACACTTTTATTCCCAAGTTCAGAAGGGAGTAACTGTTTTTCACCATGTGTATTCACTTACATGCAGCCACCAAGAGCACCTGGTAAGAGAGCAAAAGCTTAATGCCATGGACCCAGAGGTGACAAACAGCTTTGCTATCCCTCCCTCCCCTCACAGTTGTGTCTTCACAGCTAAGATGGGTTGAGGTTTGCATGAAATCAGCTTGCAGAAGTCAACAGCGGGGCAGAGCTGGGCAAGGCACAGGTGATGCTGAAGGGCAAAGAGAAGCACTTTGAAGACTTTACAGTTATTTTTCTCAGTAAGACTGGGAAAGTCCCATAAAATTACTGGAAACAGTCCTCTGTGTAAAGGAATATTTTTAATCAATTTCTTACACTCAGTCTCCAGTTTTCAGACTGCCTCTCACATAACACTACTATATTCTGCTGCATGTTTTCTTTGTTACTTGAAGGGAATGATGAAACTGCTGTCCTTTAGGTTGACAG
The DNA here is from genome assembly GCA_024734555.1 of Trochalopteron elliotii. Taxonomy (NCBI): domain Eukaryota; kingdom Metazoa; phylum Chordata; class Aves; order Passeriformes; family Leiothrichidae; genus Trochalopteron; species Trochalopteron elliotii. Next base: position 5,591,521 of record JANPWX010000097.1, on the reverse strand, counting down.
AGTGTCCAAATTTAACTCCTCAGTAGCCACAGCACACAGCAAATACATCCTCATATCGTTGATCTTGGATCTTATTTTCAAACTCCCACTGAAAATTCTAGGATGAGGTCAGTGGCTGAACAATCTTTGTGAAGCACAGTGGAGCTGTTATAAAAAATATTATGTCATAGCCAAAGCATTTTTGCATAGGAAATGGAAAACTACTAAAAACAAATCACCAAAGCTCATTGTATCAAACTTCCCTTCATTAATGCAAACATACATTAGGACCAATCTCTTCAAGAGAAATTGTATAGGCTTCCAGGTCAAAAAGCCAAGAACCTACTCTTGGGGAAGAGGAAGGATGTATGACTGCTGTCAGTCATGGTAGACATTCACCACTCATAAAATGGGATCCTCTCCACATTGACAAGCATCACTAATTAACGACAACAACAACAAATTATTATTATGAACTTTAAACTCTTAATAAAATCCATATGATTCAAGCAAGAAGAGCACAAGAAATTAGGGAAAAAGATAAGAAAAAAATTACTTTTGTTCCAAAACAAGGAAGGAACACATAAGGTAAGAAAAAATTTACTTTTGCTTCGAAACTACTCTGTGTGCTGGTTTTAGCTGAGGTAATTTTCTTCACAGTGGCTGTTATGGGGCTGTGTTTTGGATTTGTGCAGAACACAGGGTTGATAATACAGAGATGTTTTTGTTATTGCTGAGCAGGGCTTATATAGAACCAAGGCCTTTTCTTCTTTTGGTACTGCCACATTGGCAGTTAGGAAGTTAGGGGTTCAGGGAAGGTGGGAGAAGACACAGCTGGGATGAGTGGCCCAGGCTGATATTCCAGACCATATAACATCATGCTGTATATATAAGTGGAGGAAGAAGGAGGAAGTGGGGCATGCTTGGATCAACGGCATTTCTCTTCCCAAGTAACTGCTCTGTGTAAGGGGCCCTACTCTCCTGGGAATGGCTGAACACCTACCTGCCCATGGGAAATGGTGAAATAATGCCTCGCTTTGCTTTGCTTTGCTTGTGGGTGTGGCTTTTACTTTCCCCATTAAACTGTCTTTGTCTCAACCCACGAGTTTTCTCACTTTCACCTTTCCTGTTCTCTTCCTGATCCTGCTGCTGGAGGCGTGAGCAAGGGGCTGGGGGGGGCTTGGCTGCTGACTGGGGTGAAACTATGAGAACGTGACACTAACGAATTTCAGCAAAGTGTTCAACTATAGCTTTGCAGGCATCACTGACCAGCACCAGAATAATGCAGCATAAGAAAAGGGCATACAGAATAAAACAAAATCCTAACAAAATACACAGTTACTAACCAGCTAGAGAGGCTGAAAACTTTTGTCACGTTTCCTTTTCAAGCAAGGGCAATACTTTCTGATTTTAGAAGGGGAGATGCCTTGCCCTCTGACAATTTCTGTTATGCTAAGAATAAAATGAATGGAAGACAAAGAGCCTAGAGGAAAGAAGGGCAAGATTTTCCATGAATAAGCAGCAAAATCCCGTCACCTTGTCTTTGACAATGCTGCACACTAACTATTGATGTTAATTCAGTAACTTGGAAAAAACCCTGGATGAAACCTGAATTAATATGGATAGGGAGTTAGTAAAGGCTGTTCAACCATGTGCTTTGCTTTTTCTAAAGCTCTGAGGCACTGGAAACTGGCCTCAAATCTGACCTTTTTTTTTTTTTTTTCCTAAAAAGATCTAGTTTCAATGCTGAGAATAGCTAAAAAGAACAGAGCTTTCTGCTACTTCTTATCAAACAGTATGGTCATGTGTCACAGTTCCCCCACCTCCCAATTAAAAATCAGCATTTGTGACCCAGTATCTCTGAACAGGCAAAATACAAAAAAAGACATTAACAATTTCTGAGTTCTTAATTCTTGTGCCCTTCTTCACTTCTTATCATCTCATATAGAAGCCAGTCATTTAAAAATGTTATATGTAGCACATATACATTGGTGTAATACTAATTGTCTACTAGGACTTAAACTGAAAAAGTCAATTTTGTGTTGTGTCCCCTTCTCCCAGAGTAGTGTGGGGCCCAAAAGCCTACCTATCTCATCTCTTCCTTTCTGCAAAAATCTCCCTCCACACCTTAAACTAGCAGATGGTTCCTTAGGATATGACACAACATTCTCTTCCCCTTGTAGCAAAAAATTAATTTTATCACTGCAATTTCAGAAGATTCCTGCTACTGCCACAAAAGGCACGGTAGGTTCCATCAATGCAATTATCTCCTATCTTGCAGATGCCATAGACAGAAGTGGTAGTGGGGGTGTTTTTTGGTTTGGTTTTTGCTTTGTTTGGGTGGGTTTTTTTAATACCTTTTCTCACTTGGTGCAGGAAGCAGATTGCATTCTTTGCCCTCCATTTTCACTGCTTGTGCAACGTACATTTCACCTGTAGACAGGTATTAGTTCTGCCAGGGCTGAAAGGCAAGTTCAAGGCTGGGAACTGAGAGTTCCATCCTGGCTCAGACATGAGTTTATCACAGGACCTCCACTAGCACATGGCACTAGATAACACTGATGATAAATTATGATAATTATGCTGCAGAAACATGATTAGAAACTCTAATATGCTGCACTTCTATAGCGAGGATTTCCTTTTCCATACCCTGTGGGCATTAGCTACATTTTCCACAACCAGAAATGAAAGGCGTAGTGAAGATTCTCCCCTTTCCTCCAGACCCAGTTAATCTAGGCTAATCCACTCCTGTGAAGCAATACCATCAAATTTCTTCTGACATTATTTAAATTTACTAACAGCTTCCAAGATACTATACTTCGTCAGGAAACTGCAAACATTTTCAAATGTATTGCAAGTGATTGTGAAGACAACAAGGATATTTGGTGAGAATCTGCACTGTGGTCATGCAGAATAAGACAGCTTGAAAAGTAATCTAATGAGTTTTAAAGGCGAAAACAGGGTTTCTGTGAATAAAATGCTTTATTATATTCCTACTATCCAACTTCCCCCTGCTCCATGATACATAAAAGAAAGAGGCAAAAATAGGTGTCCTAAGGGATAAAGTTGGAAATAAAGGTAAGAACAAAATACACAAAGTGGAAATGAGACAAGTCCAAGGAAGGAAGACAGAGGAGCCACAATAATGGAAAGAGCAGGAGGAGAATCCTAAAGTCCCCTTTGTAAGATTGCTAACATCAAGGCAGACCAATTAAAGAACAGCAAAAAAGAAAGCACACAACATTTAAAGCAAGGGGAAAATAAAAGAAGAAAGAATACTTAAATTTTTCTTCTTTGTTAATTGGATTCACAACTTTGAAACTTTCCTGAACTATTAAAAAAAGAGATTATCTCCCAAATAAGAATGGACCAATATAGCAACCAAAAAATCACTTGTAAACTATTAACTAACACTTAGCAATTTGCTTTTCATTATTCACAGCTCCTTTTTATTTGTGAGTATTTTGGGCAACTAAATTCCCCTCACTACAACAGTACCAAGAAATCAGTGGGATCTTGCCAAATTTCCCCTCCCCTATAACAACACCTTTAAAATGCTACTTTTATTCACAAGTTCCTATGTTCTTGTCACCAGTTATGTGTCTGAAAGTCATAATCCTTCAATTTGTGGTATCATAACATTTCCACAGCAAAGTAAATGGCATGACAAGAGCTGCTCTTTCCAGGCTGGAAAAGAATATCAGGAAAACATGAGCCTTTAAGAAACAATAGTCCTGTTTTCATGACAACCTCTCTCATGTAGACAGAAAAATAAGGTAACTGAAACAAAGCAGCTGTACTGTTCACAATGAGAAGAGATTGTCCAAAGTTAAAGTGTTTGATTGTTCCCATGAGGGTTTGGTGACACTGCAATGTGCTCTTCACATTACTGAAACATGAGAAATTATTTAGTGGTAGGCTTTTTGGGTACACACCAGTATGATAAAACTGCACAGTATGGTCAAGAGAGACTATTTTACTCTAAAGAACAGCAAACCATGATTATGCAGAATGCCTTCAAATGTCACTGGAGAGCACAAAGATTTCTTCCAAATTTATGAATTTGGCAAGTTATGTACCATATTCACCTCACACACCGTCGATTTCTAAACATGTCCCAAATTTTCAGTACTCAAGTTAACGGAGCCTAGTCCTGCAGTCCTTTGTTGCAACAGAAGGCAACACAAGTGATTCCACTGCCATCCAAGGGCATTTTTTCATGAAGTAAAGGACCTCTCATAAACAACAGCCTGAAGTCATAAGCAAACAACACAGTTGGGAAAACTACCCTTATATAATCAACATTAAATTAAAACACAAAATATTCCAAACAGACAGGAATGACAGAGAAAGAGAGTTACAAATCTGCAAGGATATACAGTTCTTTTGATGTGCTCTGAGACCACCTTTAAGACCATCAAGAGTATGAAACACTGTCTTTTCAGTGTGCTGTGCTATTCAGAGCATTCATACACAGTTCTGATCCCAAAACCATTTCTGAAACTTAGTATTTTATAAAGGAGACTTTGAGGCATGGGGCATGTAAGCTAACAGTGAATAATAAGGAGAGACTGTTCATTTTCATGTAAACTGGAATGTGATGTGGTGGCATTTAATCCTGACCTGTCCTCTTATGGTACGGGACCCTCAGAACATCGTATGTCTTGCCTGAAGGGACAGGATCTCAGTGAAGATGACATGCTCAAATGCATTAAAAACACTGCCTGCATGAGAAACCCTTGTTTCTGATACAGAACACATGCATGCCCTAGCAGTCTGAGCAACCAGGCTGCAGCCACATCTGTTTTGAACTAGTCAAGTGACATTTGATTGAAACTCTTAAAAAAATCCAAAACCTACACATGAGACCAGGTAAAACAGACCTTGGACTCAATTTCTGCTGCTTTAATAAATGCAAGTTGCCTTTATCACACCAACTCTCTTAACACCTCAGTGAATGAGGAGCCATGCAGATGAGCACAACTTACATCAGAGTAAGACTCCACAACATTTTCCGTACTCTGTATCCAGGAGTAAAAATAAAGGCACCATTAATACGAAAACAAACATTGTTGAACAGAAAATGAACCCAAGACAAACAACAAAAGGGAGTCAATTAAAGAAGAAAGGTTTTGTACACATTTGCAAAGTTACCTGGTGCTGTATCATTCAACAATGGCAAAGTACAGTCACTGCAGTATTGAATCTTGCTATATTTATGCATTTCCCCTTTCTTCCACGATAGCACAGAAAACAGCTCAATAAAACACCTTTGTGGAATTGTCACCAGGTATTCTTGAACAATATTATTCCCCCAAAATAATTTCACAATTTCGATTTGAGAATTAGGAAAAGCCACTTAAAAGCCCTGTTTTTGTGATGAATGGAAGTCACAGCATAATCTTTTGAGGTCTGGAGAACAGTTACAATCACATTAAATTGCCTCAGCTCAAGAAATGTCATCTTTACATCGACTGGTACAAAAAAATTGTTTCCAGCCTGAGGCAGCTATGATAAGGGATTTAGAAGTCATCACCATGTGGGTCAAGAGATATAAAGGAATGCATTCCCACATATAAAGTGTCTGCTTCTCAGAATTTTGGAGCTAATGTTCTCACAGCTGTGTATGACTTAGACCAGCTGGGAAGAAGAAAGGGACTAAATGAGTCACTAGAAGGATCTAGTATTTTGTCTAAACTGCATTTTAACACTGCAGCAGCAGAACTGTTGATAAGCAAAATAAGATCAGATTATTATCCAGCAAGGGACGGAGCTGTAAAGCCTCTTGGAAGCACAGTAGAAAACACACAGTCCTGGGGCAGGCAGGCAAAGGTGACATTTCAGCCCTATTCATGCACCGCTAAGATACTACCAGCAGCTGGAACAACCCTCAGCACAACTGAGGAGGGTCATGGGTTACACTAAATTACCACAGACCATCTGGCACTCCCAAGCATGCCTGTGCTGCTCCATAGCCAAGAGGGAAAAGCTTTTGGAAAGACTTACTCAGCAGCCTTAGCACAGCAGTTTCCCTATAGCACACACCAGAGTTTCTGTAAGTACACACACTAACAGCTAATCTCTGTAATCTGTATACTTAGTGGGTGCTTCACCTTCCTTTGGGTGAAACGATCAGACACTGAACATATTCCCATTTTTTGTCAGTGCTCATTTTCCCATTTTTTTTTCTATAGATACAAGGCTATCAAAAGAGTAATGTTCCTAATGAAATGTATTCTATCAAGCTACCTGACAATGGATGCATTTTTTAGGCCACAGTGAAAAGTATTGCATTTGTTTTAAAAACCAACCAACCAACCCAAAACCCCCACCTCCCTAAAAGGTATTACAGCAAATAAGCTAGGTTCCCCTCCCCTCTCTCCAATCATTAAAAAAAAGGACACGAGGAATATATTCCAATCTTTCCTCAATAAAATAAAAGAGAAAATGGAAGGAGGGGAGGGAAATTAACTGACAAAGTTGTTTTTTTGAAACTTGAATCTTCATTAAAGCTGTTTTGTTATGAGATTTCTTCATTAACTTCCTTTTCCTTCTGTTATAAAGTGGTCAAAAAAGACATTTCTAAGAGTTCTGCTTTACTTTGAAGCTGTATCTTAAATTGAAGGGTTCTGAATCTTGGCTGTTTCTATTTGAAACATTACCTGGCAAAATTATAGGTTTCATCTGGAGAAAAGCTTGAGAGGCTTATTTGAATTCATGCTACCCAGACTTGATCCTCTTTTGGTTTCAAGAGCATCCCCAAAAGTGCATCCACGAGCCAGATGTAAATTCTGTCTCTGCCTAAAATGTAATCTTAAAACTTACTCTTTAAACTTTCCTTAGAGACCCTTTCTTTAGCTTATGATATATATAAATGAGTAATCTGAGCATCTCTATGAAGACCAAAAAAGAGAAACTCTCTCAAGTTACTGCTCTAAGCAGGGGCAGGGTTCAGGGAAGCCTCTTGGGCTCCTGCTTGCTTTTTATTTTTTATTGCTCAAGCTGTAAAGCAGGTGTAGCTAACTACTTAAAGACCAAATAACCTATAAAAAACAAGTATCTAAAACCACCTTATTAGCATAAAAAGAAAATATTTTTCAAGACATAGGGGAAACGTCTTTCTGATAAAAACATTAAAGATTTTCTTTTTTCATCAGTATTTAAATAAATTCTTAGCTCTTAATTACTTGAACTGTTTTTAGACTAATCCCATTTGCACATCTTGGAAAACAAGTTCAGGACTCAATCTTCACCATCTGGGACCTGCAAATTCTATCTGATAAACCTCTGGAAGGAGAAATATACATACAGCTTCTCCAAGTATTCAACACTTAAAGAGAAATTTACATCCTTCTAGGAGTTTGATACATCAATTAAATCCCTAAATCCACTCTAGAAGCATCGAAACATATCGTTATACTTTATTTTTTAATAAAGAGTATGGTTTTCAAAAAGACAGCACACAAAGTCCTTAAGACTTGTCTTAAACTTATGGACTGAGATATATGGAGTAAAAATGTTATTAAAAGAGGGTTAAGAAGCACACAGAAGCAAAGTTTGATCTTCAGGTCTGTTTCCACAATTTTTCATTCAGATCTGAATATCTTTTAAATTTAGGAGTTGAGTAAAATAAATACTTTTATATTCAAAAGCACAAGTGAGCAAAACTAAATATATAGAACCCTCTCTTTATCAATACAACAAAAAAATAGCAAAGGCAAAAATTTATTCATTATACCTGCTCAGTAAAGAAAATGGAAGTAGTGCTTATTTGGTAGATTACATTTTATTAAGACACAAACTCCAATTACAACCCAGGAAAGCCTTTTTCAAAACAAACACATTCATTCAGGGCAAAGTTCATTCACTAGATGATTTCATTACAACAGCACTGTAATATTTGCTAACCATATTTCAAGGAGAAGCCTAAAGTCAGAGGGGTCACCTAGAACTCTCTTCACACAGCAAGACAAGGAAATAGAAATATTAAGCATTTGTTTCAAAAAAACAAAGGCATAAAAATCTAAATTCTGCATTAGGGTTCAGTTCTTAAAATATCTCTATTGTCTTGGTTTGTATCTGCTCTCCGCAAAACCCCAAATTAGCATTTTTTCAAAACTGTTATACGGACTGTCATTACTTGCTAAAGATGTCCAAAATTCTGGTAAGGAATTCTTTGGCCCTGCTCAGTGCTGGATTTTGCACAGAAGCAGAAGGGTGATTTTTCACCCAGCTGTCACATCCCCAGTCAGTGTTTCTGGCTGGACCACTGCTGCTCCAGAGCAGCCCTGTGCACTGGAGAACACAGTGATTGTTTTTTTACCTGCACCCATTGCCAGGCTGCTGAATGCAGCCATGAACAGAGCTCCTAACACACACAGTGTTTCCTACTTTGAACTATTTTTGGTGTTATTCTAATGCAAGTTCCTTAACACTTTTATGCATATCAATGCTGCATGTTCAAGCATTTTTAAGATTTCAAAGTTTTTCATGATGCCATCCTCACCTATGTAGCTTATCCTCCAGAATTTCCATGTACTTCTCAGCATTTTCTTTTACACTGGTCACTGCAAAATAAAGGCCAAAGTTAGGTAATGATATAACTGTACAGTTCTATGAGGGTTTTCTTTTTTTAAACCAACTCATCTCTTACCCACATATTTTACACACATCAGTTAGGAATAAGAATTGCATTAATCTTTTTCACATTCAAATTACAGTGTGGGTGTCTTCTCCCTTTTTTCTTGAAAGTCTATTGTATCTATATTATAATAATAGATCAATAACGAATGCATTAACCTCTTGGTTGGGCCAGAAAAATGGTGAGACTAACAAAGGCACAGTTTGTAGAAGTTTCCTCTTGACAAAATAAAAAACAAACAAAGACAACAACGACAGCAAAAAAAAAAATTATCCCCACAAAAAAAGAAATATTACCCATGCAACTAGGTCCTCCTCTTTACCTTTAGGGGAAGTAAGCCAGCCTAACAAATGTATCAGTCCATGCACAACAGTCCTTTAAATTGTTATCAATCTTGTATCAAACATTTTCTGATAAAAACAAAACACTATAGAATGAAAAGAACTCAAGATTGTTATGAAATTTAGATCAGGTTTTTTTTGTGGTTTGGTGCCTGGGGGGATAGTTGTGTGTGTGTTTGTTTGTTTTTAAAGTTCAGACCTAGACATTCTCTGACTCCCTACAACTTCTTCACCCAGAAGACACTCCAAAAGACTATTTACCATAACACACAACAGCAAGGCTGTTCTTTTGAATGACCACTGGAAATCCATCAACAGTAGAAAGTAAATCTCTTTCAGAAAAATGGAGGCTTTTAGATAATGACTATTTTCACAATACGACAACTTTTCTTCCCCCCCTCCCTAAGAGCTGCTTGCAAAGTCCAAGTCTAGCAGGACTGTAAATCACGTGGTCTCTTTTAAAGTCTTAATTCATTGTACATCAAATATATTTTTTAAATGAGAGGCATCCTACAGAGCATCACTGTTTTTATGGGCAAAACATGCTGCATGGATCAGGTACCCTGTGAATTTACCCACTCATCTCCCCCACCTTCCTTATAGTATGATGGCTCTGAGCACAGCTTACACACATCAAGTGCTTTCCCCTTCTGTGTTTGTTGGGTTTTTTCCTTCACAGAGTAGAATGTCACCCACTAAAGCCTAACCTGAAAACCTGGCATTAGCCGTATCAGCTGTGCTGAAGTTTACACGCAGAGGAGTTCACTGAGGTAATGCTATTAGCAGCAAGCATCAGGGTCAGTGCAACATTGACTGTCTGCAGAAGGTGGTCTTCACCAGGTTACACAGCACTCACACATCACTGAAGCTGTCTGCAATGCAATGGCAAGTATAGAACACATTCTGCAAGGCTGATTTACTTTTCGGTTGTTTGTTTTGTTTCACTTTCCTTGCTATATGACTTTATTAGATTAGCAAACAAACAAACCAACCAAACAACAAAAAAACCTGAAACAAACAAAAAACCCAAACCCACCACACCCCAATAGTCTGGAAGCTGGCTTCTGTAATATTATATTGTACATAGACAACTGCATTAGTTTGTACATTCACAGGCCCAATTACTCATTAGAAGACTGCTGATGGATATTACGCAAAAGGTTTTATAAGGATTTCTGCAATGGCACTGGAGATTAAATAACTTTCCCTAGCTTGTAGCAGTTCTGTAACAACTACAGGGCTTAGTAAAAGCTCAGTTTCCTTACCATGCTTTTATTCCTACACTTCCCGTGGAACTGCGGAGAGCCTGCAAGACAGCAAGACTTTCTTTAATGACACACTACAGCTTTATAAAAAGGGCCACTACTTCTTGCAAACTCCCTATCCATCAATCCCCAAATGTGCTGACCTGAGGCCCAGTGCATGCTTTGATAGCAAATAGGTTCAAGGTGTTCAGGTGCTGTACTTCCCCTTCTCCTGCCATTGTCACAGTGTCCTTCAACACGAGCTGTTACAACTCAGGGGTTTATTCTTTTGGATAACAAAGTCAGCAGATATTATTAATTTTTGGAGAGGGATGAGAAGAGGTGGAGAATCTGTTTCACACTCACTTTGTTTCTAACCAATATAGAGACTTCTTACGTTACATGAAAGATAAACCTTGCTTTCAATTTCTCCTGCTGTGCTTGTCACTTTTTAATTGGGTTTGATCTGATAGAGTAATTCGCACTTTCACAGTTCAGTCCTGCCCCTACATGCAATTTTACAATGCCCTTGAAGCACACAGCTTAATATACCAGCATTATTCAATGACAAAAAGTAATGGACAAGAATACACCACTAGTCAAAAGTAGGTCAGCAAAAAGCTAACACTCATTTGGAAATCACCTCACATCACTAAACCTTGCTCTCTCCTGTCAAACGTTTTAACTACATTAAAAGAAATGCAAACTTTTGCTGCTGAAAGAGAAAGCTCCCCAGACTAGCTTTGTCTCCTTGCCTTCTCTGTGTAATTGGAAAAGCTGTGATCTGGAGATTTTGCTGGAAGGAAAACACATCTTAAAAATCTGATTAAGGTTACTTCTCTTGCAACAAACTGTAGACAGCACTGCAACAAATACAGGAATACTTCCAGCCTTTCAGATCATCCATTGAAATAGAAGACAAGCAACAGATTAGCAGATTTTTTTGTTCTTATTTAATGAATCTATTCACCATCACTTCAAAGCAAAAAAATGCAAACTGGAAACCGTGTATGCCTTCAACCTGGCCAAGAAAGCACTGGATGACAGAGAAAGAAAAGAAGTAATAATTTATGAGATTCCTCTCTGCATGCCAAATGGTTTATTTTTACATTTAACTGAATGGGGTTGCCTTTTTCCATCAGTTCTCTGGGGATTTACATGCTTAGCTTATATTGGCCTTGAGGGGAGTTATTAAAATAAATAAGTATAACTACTCACAGAAGATCAGAACACCAGGTTATTTGCTAAGACTAAAAACAAACTTCTCTTGTGAAGTCTTAATTGAAGAAAAGTGAGTCAGCATTTCTTTGCCTTATTTTATCTTAAATTTTTCGTCCTCCTTACAGCAGCAAAGTCCAGTCTTGGAATCAGTTCTGGTCAGACAGAACTGAGGAGCAGCAGTGAGCTCCTGTGGTGGCCTTTTAATTGCTACAGAATGTAAATCTGCCATTTTAGAAGCTGCATAAATACCACTCAATAATTAATCTATGTAGCATTCCTTTAAAATATCATCACATGCCATTTCTCATCTGAAAGCAGCCCCAGTGGGGTAATGCTACTTCTATTACTTACAAAGATTATTCAAGTCTGCACATGAAAGTGTATCATTACTTTTACTCATTAGTCTCTTATTCTTTGGTCCTCAAAAATTGAACTTAAAAAAACCTATGGACTATGAGATATGTTTTGGATTCTATGATGAATATTTTCTAAAACTTTATAAAACCTGAGTTTCTGACAGGAGGCACCTCAAACCCAGTGTTCATATGGATGCTGCAGATGTAGAAGCTTGGCAACTCAGAATATATCTTTAAAATTGAATAAGGGGCTTAAAAATGGTAGTCAATATCACAGTAGTTTTCACAGTTCAGTGGTTCTCTACCAGACAAGTCATCCACTGAGTCCAAGAGATACAAAGTCCAAAGTAAATTTTTTACCTTCCATCCTAGAAGGCATTATTTTTTTTTTCTTTTTTTTGTTCTTTGTTTTTTGGGTTTTTTTTAGGACTGACAGTGTAGATGACTAATGACACACAGGTTTACACAAAATTAAAGGCTGGAAGAGCTACAATAGCTCCCAAATCAACAGCCAGCATAAAAAGAACTGCCAGACATTACCTGCCTGCATGACAAGCCTGAAACCTACAAAATTAGCCTTTCTGATCAACAAGCATTATGTTTCTCAAATATTTTATTAGGTAGAGTAAAACTCCCACTGGCTTCAATGACATTTTTGCCTGATTTAAGGATCTATAAATGTATATAAATATTAATAAAATAATAATAAGAAGAATTACTGCACAGACATGGATTGATCTACTCTGAAGACAGAATTAGGTGTGAACAAGGCTGGCATGCTGTTTCTCCCATCACTATTCTTTTTTTAATGTAAAAATTGTTATTAATACTAAGAGAAAATGAAAGCAGAAAATGATTCTATGAAAATAATTCTGATCTCTTCTGTCATGAAAGATGTACGACATTAATGTGTGAAGCTGGGGTCTGGAAAACTAAAGAATGGCTTTGATATATTTAAAGGTTCACTTGAAAAGACAGTCAAATTCCAGAGATGATATCTCAGCTGCCCAACTACATGTCAAGAGAATTTATCAAGCCCCAGTATCAAGATTTTGGATTACAGAATGGTAAGGAATTTTGCATCCTGCAGACAGACAGGGGAAAATGGCAAAGAACAAGCTCTATGTGAAGAACAATGGCCGCTCTCTAATACATTGTTCCCAAGGAACTCAAGTAGAAAGAACAGAAAAGGTTAGGATTAAAGGCACAAAAATAAGTGCCTTATTAAAATAGTGTAAATACTTTAAAAAGGTAAATGAAATTCTATGCTGGTTCCCTGTCATCCAGTAATGAAGTAAATACTGAGATACGTAGTTATTATCTGTCTCTTCCAGTAATTGTGGTTTGTTCTAAGAAATGTGCTAAATCCTCTAAATAACATTGCAGAACAGGACAAAATAGCTGAGAAAATTACTGCCACCACAGATGAGGTGGCCAAAATTTAGGAGTCCAAATGGACTGGCTATTTTGCAATTAGAAACTCTACATGAAGGTGAACTGGAAACACAAACATCTGCAGTGAACATCTAAGAAATTAAAGCCAGACATTTAAAGACACAACCCAATCTTACTTGATGGAGTTGAAAATATTATCTGCCTAATTGGAGATGATTCAATAACTCAATCACAAGGTTTTTCACTCCTTCTGTAAGCAGCTGGCCTGGAGAACAGGACACTGTCCTGCCACAGAAATGGAAAGCTGTGCTTTGCTGTGCAGCTCAGGAACAGCAGCTCTACTGGGACTGAGATCTGTGAATGGAGCAGAGCTGTACTATGCATGGCTGCTAGACAGTCTCAGTCCCTCTGGATAGAAAAGGGTCTGCAACAACAGCTGGGTGATTCAGTAATGTTGATCTTATAATCCCATCCCACAGGAGAAGAGAGGGCTTTCAGAGATCCATTATCAAATGGCATTCCACTGCTTTCAGAGGCTTCAGAGGGATGGAGCACATAGTATCTTGTCCATGTGAAGATTTCCATCAGCATCACTTTCCTCTCCAGCCCCAGACAGTCAACTGCTCTGATACCATAGAGCAACACTTCTGACATATAGAAGCAAACAAGTATAAGTTCCACCCTGGAGCATCACTGTCTTAAAACACCTTGCTCACTCTCACATTTAAAATTTTATATTTCCACTTTATACCCTCTAACTCTGGAAAAATATGGGAAGTAATAAAAATCTATGAAGAGTAATAGAGAAATACAAAATTGGCAGAACACAGCACAGCATAGCATTTTGCCCCTAATACTGCACTGAAACAGGAAAAGACTGAAACAGTGAGAACGACCCGCCTTCCTCAGGAAGTTCCCTTTGGAGCTGTGGATGCAGAGTGTCTGCTGTTCAATTTCTCCCTAACACATTGGTACATCCTGAACAGGAGGAAGTGCACTCTAACCTCCAGACACACTGGGAATGGGTGGGCACTGCAAGCCCAGGAGAACCAGCTTCCTCTCTTTAGAAGATCACATAAAGGCTGAGTTTGGTCAAGTTTTTCCAGCTCATTTGGAAAGATGGCAGTATTTTACACATAGCAGAAGTAGGCAAAGACAATGCTTCTTCTGCTTGTGTCAAAGTTCTCAACATATTTACATATGGCTTAATTTGTAGACCTTGGTGCAACAATTATTTTGAGCATGCAATGAGACAAGTGGCACCTTGCCTTTGATGTAAAGAATTACAGCTAAACATAGATAGCATACAGAAGATACTGATTTTAACAGAGCAGCCACACTCTGCTCTCAAGTTAGATGTCAGGGCAGATATAAGTTCTGGAAGATCTCAGAATGAACAGAAGTTTGACAAAGAAATAAAAAACAGAAAATAGATCTTACAAAGAGAAATGACAGGAGGTGCCAGCAGCTCTGCCTATAACAACTGACAATTCTGTCTTTGAGCAAGGCATAAAAGGTTTGCAGAGGTGACAAGGAGCAGGGGAAAACCATCCTGCATAAAAAACCACATTTGAGAAACAGACATTCCCAGAATCTGCCTCCTGAACCTTCTTTGTTGTACGCAGCACTTTTCATCCAAAGAGACAGGTGACCCTTCAAGTTCTGTGATGATTAAATTGCCTAAATTCAAGAGAATTACCATACTTTCAGATGGTTTTTGAGTTCCTTTCAAATTCCTGCAAAATCTGTCAAACCTGACACAGGGATTCCTTCCACGCTACATGTAGGAGACAGCAGGCAGAAAAAGGCAAATTACTTTCAGTAAATAATTTACCTTAAAAAAAATCAGCTGAAATCTTATGCATTGTTTTATTACATAATATCAAAGCAAGCATCCTGATTCTAGACTGAAGGGGCAGTAGACCCAGCAGTCACCAGAGCACATAATGACATGAAAAAAGATCTGCCTTGATACTTTAAGAGACTGTATAAAGTGTAGGGAAGGTGACAAACCAAATGGTACCAGACCATCCACCTGTGCAGCCCCAGATCTGGAAGCAGCCTCCTGGCCTTCCAGCCTCTCCCCTGCATGTACCACCTCTGTAGCAATCACAGGCTAGATGCAGATTCCCTATCACAGGTTTGGTTACTTTTCCTCAAATGACTCAAAAGCTACAAATTATTGGAGTGCACTAAATGGAAATTTAAATTGGTTGCAGAAAACCAGGGAGAAAATCATCCCTACTTCATATGTTTGGTACCGGATGACAACATTCTCACTTCAGGGTAATCTGCGCTCAAACCAAACTCTCTCTCTGCTTTACACTGCTGACATAAATAAGCCAACCTGCCCCAGAAAGGTTTTCTTCATTGCAGACAGGTTTAACTTTATTTAAAATTAGATAGGACATGGATTCATGCACAATTTCTAGCTCCAGAGTGACTTTATAGTACCACTTCTGGAAGAAGGCTGGAGATCTTCACTGATAACATCCTCAGGGGATGGAGGCTCCTGAATTTCCTACGGGAAAGTAAAGGTTAAATTTTCCTCTCCCATTCCATCAAATGGATAGGACCATCCTTTTTTTCTTGCTTCTCTGCACCCACCAGAATCATTGTTTACACTTTGTTACACAAAAACTTATTAACCTACTTTAGTATTGAAAGTATCATCTCTTTTCCAAAACCCACGAGAAAAGTTTCCTTTCACTTTCTATTCTTATTTCTCTTGCATTCTTTACTAAGCAACTGGGGAGAAACAAAGGGGAAGGCAGAGGTACCAGAGAGCAATCTGCTTACATTTTCTCCTACCTGGTTCTCCTCTTTGCCTGTTTGCCACCTATTACTTCAATCCTCTGCTGACCATCTGTTCTGCCTCCTCACTCCAAAAAAAAAAAAAAAAAAAAAAAATCATCCTTTTTTCCTTTCTCCTCACAAAGCAAAGGCTGAACATCAAGGAGAGCCCTCATGTGTCCAGCTTGCCCTCTGTAGATTGTCAGCAGTCACAAGACATCATCTGGAAATCATTACACACCCGAACGAGGCAACCAGACTCAACATGTGCAAAGGCACCAGAAGAGTTCAAACTCATTACTTGAATTGCCACAAGTTTTTCCTGGAAGTAAGATTTATTTTAACACTGCTAGATAAGATAAAAAGGCCCAGAATGAGCCCTTTATATAGCTCTCCAAGACAAACAACAGAGAACAATCAAGGCTTTATGCATGAGCTAAGCTCCATGACAATTACTGACACCACCTAACCACGTTATGAAAGGCAGGAACAGGTCAAACATTTTTGTCTGACCAGACAAACTATAAAACAAGCAAAATCACAATTCAATTTTTGGCTTAAGAGGATACTTTACAGATAATATGGATGATCCACAGACCATGGGACACATGTCACAGCCATTCGACAACATCAAGGCTTCTCAAAGACACAGTAGCTGGTTTCAGGTGGCTGTTCTGCTGAACTTCCACCTAATGCTTTAGTACCTAAATCACAACTGAAAAATTATACTAAATTACTAACCTACTTTGGCTTTTTAATTTAAGGTCACAAAGAAAAAATGACCAAAGATTTTTCCCAATCACTCTTACCCCTCCAGAATTTTTTTTCTGCAAAATTTCATGTTAGTCTTAATATTGCTGATTATTCTTTTCCTATCTCAACATGCCTGCTAGTCAGGCCATACAAATTAGCATGAACCCAGGCACCTACAGAGAGACAGCCCTAAGTCAGAGGATAAAATATATTTTTACTTCAACAAATACAATTAATTATTGCAGAAATTGTGTTCAAAATTTTTTTTATTGAACAAAACCACATCACCGCAACACAGAAAATAAAATTAGAAAAATGGAATTTTCCCCCAGATGCTGCTGTAGAACCTGGTTACTAGAAGAGATTAAAGGGAGAGCAGCATACAACCATAAGAGTTTTGAAAAGCAACAAAAAAAGGGAAAAAAGTGTTCAAAAAGCCAATGCTATCAATGACAAAGGGAAATCACAAACCCTTACCTTCATAATAGAACAAATTGCTACTAAGACATCAGTCCTTCAGATAATTTTAAAGAAAGCAAAGTGGAGCTTAAAGGCATATACTGAAGGTTAGAAGAAATACAAATTGCAATAGTGATGAGAAAGAATATTCAGCATTGGAAGCTATTTTCTAACAACCTTGAAATGACATCAAATAAAGCAGGGACTTCCTGTACCAAGGCTTACAAATGATACCTGCAAATAGCACTAGCTTACATTTTTGTACTGCTGCTCTCTCTAAGGATCTAGAACAGGTCTTGAAACTTCAGAGAAGCAGCAATTTCTGTTCCAAAAAATAGCTGACAATGAGACCAGGATACAGAGAAGCAGTGTCCCACATACATGGAAGTTTTCAGAAGCCCTTTATAAACTACTTGACCACTGCTGGCTATACCAGTCATCCCTTCTGCAATGCAATTACAGGGCTTCCAAACAAGAAAAAATGGGAAGCTGTTCAGCAGAGAGGTTGAGCAGAGCCTGTTCTGCAGCCATTCCAGGGATAAGGGAGCTTTAATATATCACTTTCTTTAATCCCTAATAACCTTTGCCCTAGCTGCTTCCTCCTGGCATTATGCAACCTGCACATAACAGCATATGAGTTTCATTAAACCCACAAGTAATATTTGGCTACGCCTGACATATCAATGTAAACATGATGCTTTTGACCATGAACATGCAGTGATGCCTTAAAAGCTTCCCTGCTCCTTACACACAAAGCTGGGGCAGATATTTACACAATGTAAGTGGGAGAATTACTGCAGCTGAGCAAAACAGATGTACTTACAAGAACGTATGTGCACTAAGTGCTTCTACTAATCCTGAGCACCCAAAAGGGCAAAGTCACAGACACAAGGGCACACTGTTGAGTGGACAGATGCTTTTTGAACTGCTTTCAAGACAGGATCATTAATTTAATTGGCTGACTTAAAAATGTTGCTTACACTATAAATTTTTTGCTAGTTTTCTTATTAGCTTCCCAGTGCAAAACTCTACTGCAGCAGAGCTCTTGAAAACAACAGCTTTAATATCTCTAAGCTAAGGTGGTCACAACGAAGGTGTAAGATTTCACATACGGTGATAAAGTGCACTTTATAAAATAGTTGTACATACCACTTTACACTGCATAATAAAAAAGGGATTCCAATGGAAGAGAAACTCCAGCACATTGCAGATTACCCTGTAATCTTCGCTGATTCTACTTTCTCTTTCATATCTTTTTTTTCCTTGATACCCTCTTAGGTCACCAGAGCCAGGCATAAATCTACATCTTTCCCTTATCTGGATAACCCATTAAATACTTGAGCTTCCCTGAAGTCTTTTGTTTTTGTTTTTTAAGAGAGAATTCATATTTTGCTTAGAAAGATGATGAAAAAGCAGCCTTACTATTACTATTCAAACTCTCTTTCTACACTGAAGCAGACAGTTTAAGCATCAATCGAAAATCTTTTGTTTGAATTAAACCCTAAGACCTCTGTTTATGTAATGTCCATAAAGGAAAGAAATTAAAGGCCTTGCCCTTCATATCAAGTCTTTGCATTACTATATTGTAAGTAGGATGAGTGAACTCATTCTTCAAAGCAGCAGAATGCTTTAATGCAGTGGCCTTTAAAAAAAAAATCCCTGAAAAGAGCAATTTCTGTTGAAACTGACACTCTTTCTTGACTTTTGACTATGATTTTCTTTTTCATACATTTTATTTGCCATATGACCCAAGCTGTCTCCCTCCCTGACTCCTAAGTCTAGCTGGTTGTGTCATTTTCTCCTCTGCTCTTCTTTTCAGTTTCTACTCTACCTTTCAAATTTCTCTTTTTCATATTTTGTCAGCTTTACTCTTTCACTTGAGCTGTAAATCATTCAATACCACAGGGAATTTTTACTTCTGGTTTTGCTCTCCATACCAAACTTGCAATGTTTAAGCCACTTCTAGAAAAGAAAACTTTCAAGTACACACTAGTAAGGGTTCTTGAGACAGCAGTTTTTGGACACTTTACTGGTCATTCTGGTGATGTTGAAACAACTTCCCAGTGGCAGATGTAGACTCTTCCACAATAGCTTAATTGAACATTTTCTAATACCAAATGTATTTTAGGTATAATTTCACATGCTTAGTCGATGTAATCTTCATGACCTAAATTATTTTTCAAGTGTCACCTTGAAAAGGAAAGTTTTAATTTCTTAAGTTTGGAAGACGTGGGGCAGAAATCCAACTCTGGCAAAAATCAAGGTCTGAATCTTCAGAACATTCCAACATCTGCAGCAAGAACAGCATTATGAGGCTATTCCAAACTGTCCAACGTTAGGATTAGACCTTCATCACACCTTCATGGAAAAAATGGACAGGCAGATGGAATTGTCCACCAGCTGGACCACACCTGTGGCACCTACGGAATTAAATTTTCTATGAGTCTCACAAAAATAGAGCCTGATAATAGAGAAGATGACTCAGGTTTCCTGCTCAGGTATCCAGTCTAATTATTGGATAGTTAACAGCTTAAGAGAGAGAGTCTGCCCAGAAACCACTGGAGAAAAGAGAAGTGGAGGGAGTCAAACAGGAAAAAAAAGCCATGATGAAGAGCAGGTTGAAAGGTGCTGCTGAAGAACTGAACCCAAGGGCAACTCCGCTGGTCTGCAGCAGACAAGCAGATTACAGCCAGCTTTCTAGGGCATTCTGTTCAAGTGTGAGTAGAGCCAAGTGGTACAGTTCACCACACTGGAGAATAATTTTTCAATTGAGCTGCTGCCTCTTGGTCTGGCTGACTGACTAATATGTCATTTAAACAATTAGAGTGGTTTCTCTGTCATCTTCCCGCCCAATTCAATTTTAAATGTTGGGACAAATTGCCCACCATCTCATAGGAAAGGACTTGTATCATCCTGCATGTTTATGCAAAGTTGAGGAACGTCCAACATTTTCCCAGCCTTAATATCCCCCATAGATTTTGCTGCTAACACCAGGTCAAGTTGAAGAAATGAGAAATGCTCGCACAGCAAATGCTTCCACAGGGCTGGATTGCAGGAGGCTTTTTCAAAGCACTGTTTGTGCATTTTAGCTGTGAAACTTCCAGGCATATCAGTAGGAGTCACACAGCTAAATCCCCAAGCAATACTTTTGGAAATTACTTATATTTAAAGGAGGATTAGAAGAAAATACTTCTTAAGCCATTTTCCATGTAACATTTTCAGTCTAAAATATGGAGAAATACGGAATCATTTGGGGGAAATACATGATTCACTGGGTATCAATTTCTCCATCCAATTAGGCTGGGCAGCTACGCTGAGTATTTAACACACACCCCTGCTTCCCCTCCTCCCTTTCCACAGAGTGTATATATTAAACACAAGTTAAGACTTCTGGGTTTTCAACTTTGTTGATTTTACATTCCTTCTGGGATTTAAAGTACTACTTTGTTTAATTATTTTTCCTCTACTCATCCACAGTATTGAATGACAGTAATAATGAACTCAGAATCATTGTACAAATCCCAATAGGAACCATTCACAGTTTGCTAATAGGACATTATATTTGCATTACCAAGTTCAGTTCAAAGCACGTTGTGTAAATTAGCTCTGAGGGTTACTACCATGAATCTAAAACCAGAACATCAGGTCAATTAGCACAGCTCCAAAGTACAGTATTTGGGGCGAAAACATAAGGGGTATGATTAAAATTCTAGGAAATCCTCTTTTTGGCTAAGTGCCTCTGAAAAGATGTCTGGTTTCACTTCTGGGAGAAACAAGAATGCCTCAGCTCACAGCAGTGTAGCCAATGCCAGTGACCCTGCTGCCTGATAAGCACTATTGACCTGTTCTAAAGAGGGGGCAAAATTAACTCCCAGGAGGTGTGGAAATCCTCAGAACCCCACAAAGACACTTCCTTTCCCATCCAAATTAAAAGAACAGGTGAGTGTGAGCAAGATGTGGCAGATGTGTGAATTTAATATGGAATATATTGCTTACATAAAAATGCAACTAACGCACAAAAGATACTCAGCTTCCTCCACAGAGACAAACCCAGCACGCACCGACCCACAGCCAGAGACTAAAAAGTCACAGTTTAATAGTGCTGAAAGGAGGCCCACAACAAATCAAGGCAAGAAATTCCCAGTAACAGATATGGTAGGACTATTTACTTTTAGGGCAGACAAACATGCATGTACACACATACAGACAAATATGGAAGTAGTTAATGAACTTAAAGAACTTCAGAGCCCACATAGCATCTTTGGACAAACTGCTGGAACAGAAGCATGCAGACACGACAGGAAAAGAGATATCCTAATGAAGTTCTATTTCAGAACTACAACTCCAATGACGCCAGAAGGTGTCAACCAAAAAAAAAAAAGGGAAGGGCCAATGGATATTATTCTGGTCAAGTCTGTTAATTGGTCTAGATCCTATAGTCAGTTTGGGTCAGCCTGATCAAGCCATCAAGTCAGCACAGCACATGGGTTATACCTCTGCCTGGACAAAGATGATCTTAAGATTCATTCCTTGAAACATTTTGTAGTTAAGCTTCTGAAATTTTAGTGTAGCTGCCTTGAAAGGATGCTTATTCTGTAAATGCTAACACATCACTATTCTCTGCAGAAAGATACTTGGAATAACAGTTAGGAAACTTCAAAATTATTTTACCTTAAAACAAATGATGGAATTTCAGATTACACAACAGAAGTCACTCAATAGACAGGCTTTATAGTCAACTGTATAAAAATGGTCATTCCTCACATAAGAAGATGGCTAGCACTGGGACACAGAGGGGTATTTCATCATTAATATTTTTAATTCTTTAATTCATTACACTGCAGCCTAATGGATCTATAGGGGCTGAACCAAGCAAAACTCTTCACAAGGCCTGAAAGAAATTACTGTGATATATACAGGACCAGGTAGAAAGGTACAAAAAAAGAGATACTGGGAAACAAATGTGATGTTTTGAGTCAAGTACCTCCACAAAATACTTTCAGGTTCATGTGCATGATCAGCTAAATAGTTGTAACCTCCTGGTGGAAGTGGTGAGAATGAAAGGATTTGCCTGTGTGAGAAAACAGCACACAAATACATAACGGATTCCACCCTAGCTGCAATGCAAACTGATGTGTGAAACAGAAACTGGGCTTTCAGTGAATTATAAATAGCTGGCAAGGACTGAATACTCAGCTGGGCGAAAAATGCTTTATATGGAAGACAGTAACACATGAAAGATCAGAAAGCATACGTAAATTGAAATAAAATTACTATGTTGTTAGAATACAAACACACAGAAGTCATATTTTGAAAAGTAAGCACTATAAGATGCTTACTATTGCATGACAGCTCAGCAACAAAGAGAGATGAGCTGGAGTGCCCAGAAAAGTAAAAGATATTTGGTATAATAAGTACTTCTGAAACTAGGTAGAGTAACACAAATCAATTGACTGCTTATTGTATACCTACTCAGTAGCACAGGAAAGCTTAGATTAGCTTTAGGAGTCTTAGATTACAAGCACAAATGAATTTGCAGAGGCAGTGAAGCAATATTTTACTGCAAGATTCAATAGGATCTACTATGAAAAAAATTCTCCCTTTAAAGGACTATTCAGCTGAATTTGAATTTTCCAAATTTTTTCAAATCGACTTATGAGTTTTTTCTTTCCTTATTTCAATTACAACTGTTCTTTTCAATTTGCTGTTATTTTCCACTGGGTTCTTCTATCACTTCTCATAATCATTAAAGAGGCAGAGAAACTCTCAAATATTTTGTCCTGAAGAAGAAGAAAAAAAAAAACAAACAAACAGATTTTTCTGTCATTCTGCCTTTCTATATCCACACTGAAATATCAATTACAAGTTTTCTTTTAACGTGTACAGATGCACAAATGTACCTGAATTTGTGTGAGACTTCTAGGTGCATCCACATAAGGTCAGGGCAAACAAGAGTGAGGATGTAAAGCTTATCTCTGCTTCCTCTGTATTTAACATGATTCTGTCAGTCTGTCTTCTCCCTAATGAGTGGTACAACTCCTATTCTTAATTGTGCATTATTCCCATTTTCAGCATTTTTAAAACTAAATTATCTAAAGAGAAAAGATTTCCAAAGGGGAATCATACCCTAAGAAAATACATTTGAGGAGAAGCAATTAAATACTCACTTTCTAAAAAGTTGTGAGGCAGAATTGCTTAATAATGATTCATTTCAAATGAACCCAAAGAAACTCAGATTTTTAATAACTTCATTCTCCTTGGCCTTCCCCAGAAGATATTTAAACAGGGCACATGTTTGCAATTAGCAGCAGGAAGAGAGTATTGCTTCACTAAAGCAAAATGGAACATGTCAGCATAGGAAAATACAGCCGCCCACTTTGATTTCTGGCACTTGATTTTGGTCAAAATATATTATTTGTGGGAAGCTCCATGTCATTTGGATAGCTACAATTCCTTAAAAAGCATTAACATATTTGTTTTCATAATTATTTTTTAGCAGAGTTCTGAGCTCTGTTAAACAGAGCTAAACACCAAATCAGAAGATCTGTAAGAGGTATTGGCCAGCTGAACTGATCAAATTGACAGCTGGGAGCCAGGTATGGTCATTTCACAGAACTCTGACACACAACCCCTGCCACATGAGGTTGTCACCTCTTCCAGCAGGGCTTCTTCACAATTTACTGAAATCCATTCTCTGTGCTTTAAGGAGCTCTCCTCAACTTTTTCTGTCATGCCCTCCTTGTAAAACAGGAATCTGTGGTTCAGGGAGGTTCTGGACCAGAAGCACACTGGAGGCCAGCAGAGTGAACAGTGCCACCTCCTGCCCCACTGCCCTGAGCTCAGGGGCCATGCCAGCCCCCTCCTGCAGCCAGCCAGGCATGTA
Organism: Trochalopteron elliotii; assembly: GCA_024734555.1. Classification (NCBI taxonomy): domain Eukaryota; kingdom Metazoa; phylum Chordata; class Aves; order Passeriformes; family Leiothrichidae; genus Trochalopteron; species Trochalopteron elliotii. The sequence goes on along the minus strand of JANPWX010000097.1, from coordinate 5,567,456 downwards.
ATGACTTAGCAGGTTCAGATGGCACAACACACCTGCTGAGCTTCACAGTGCAAGGAGGAGAGGGGAGACACACAAAATGAAGGGGAATGAGAAGAAACCCTTGTGTCACAGCTTCTGTCACCCTGCAATAAAAACCACCATGTAGTCTAGTAACAATCACCTCTGATTAACCTTCTATCTTCCATCCTCCTTAGTTAAGGAATTACCAACAAAAGCATTAAATAACACTGGATTTCTTTTATTTGATTTGCACTGTCATAAGACTTCATCAGTTCTGAAAGGTATTGGTCTAATATGCTTTCTACTGGGCATGGGCAAGGCCACACAGATACACCAGATCCCACTTATAACAAAAATAAAAGTAATTATCCTGCTTTGCCAATTATTTGAAGAATATTTGTTCTTTTGCCCTAAACTGCCCAAGAAACAGACTTTGCAGCTTCACTATTTACTATAGTGCTTCTTGTCTTTACTGTGATTTCTAGGAAAACAATGCTACTCTCAAGTACATTTTTGTGATGGATTTAAATTTTCCCTGAGGGCAATTTTGTTCTTAAAAATGACACAAGAACGTAAATGTTCTTTAGACGGAGAAAAAATATACAGGCACCCTAATAAGCTATAAATCCTTTCCACAAGCTTCTGCTGTCTTTTTAAGACTTAAATGATCTTTGTTGCTGTGGATTGGGTAATCATAGCATTCCAGATGTGGATGAAGGAACCAGATGGACAACAGAGAAAATAAAATCCTTCACTGTCCAAAAAAGTCTATTTCAGGAAAAAACTTCTTACAAAAATCACAGAGACAATAATGTACTTGGGGTACCCTGATGGGAATTCTAGCTGATGGGAACCACAACTGTTTCAGATCAAGCAGTCTCAGACCAAGGGGACAGCTTGTATGGCTGGACTGTATTTAAGGGCAAATCTCAGCCTCTTGTAAGTGTACTTCATCCACTGCAATGGCTGAAACGAAATGAGGATTCTCATTTTTTCCTAAAACACTGAGCAGATTAAATTCCTCTGGACTTGCCAGGACAGTTAATAGAAGACCCTTTTGGGAATTATCTTTTGGCAAAAAGAGAGCAGCTCTCAGGCTCCTTGGGCTTCTGACCAAGATCTGACATTCTGCCCCCAGCAGGTGACAGCTGCATACAAGTGTGGGTCCCCAGGGGTCATTATTGGGGCTGACAATGTTCAGCATTTCTGTCAGCGATGCGGATGGTGGGACTGAGTGCTCCCTCACCAAGTGCACTGCAGACACCAAGCCTTGGGGTGCAGACAATGCACTGGAGGGGAAGAGGGATGGCATCCAAGGGGACCTGGACAGGCTGGAGAGGTTGGGCCATGCAAACCTATGAAGTTTAACCAAGCATAGTGCAAAGTTCCACAGGTGGGCTGGGGCAATCCCAGGCACACCTACAGGCTGGGCAGAGAAGGGACAGAGAGCAGCCCTTCCAGCAAAGATTTTGGGGTGATGGTTGGTGAACAACTCAACATGAGTTGGCAATGTGTGCTCACAGCCCAGAAAACTAAGGAAATCCTGGGCTGCACCCAAAGGAATGTGGCCAGCAGGCCAAGGGAGGTGATCCTGCCACGCAGTAAGGACTTGTGAGTTATCCACCTGGAGTGCTGCATCCAGCTCTGGTGTCCCCAAAATAAGGACATGGAACTGTTGGAGCAAGTCCAGAGGTGGCCACAATATTGATAAGAGGACTGGAGCACCTCTCCTATGAACACAGGCTGAGAGAGTTGTGTTTCTTCAGCCTGGAGAAAAGAAGGTTGTACAGAGACCTCATTGCAACCTTCCAGTATCCAAAGGGGGATACAGAGAAGCTGGAGAAGGACTCTTTGTCAGGAATGCAGTGACAGAACAAGGGGGAATGGGTACAAACTGAAAGAGGGCTGGTTTAGATTAGATATTAGGAAGAAATTCTTTAATGTGAGGGTGATGAGACACTGGAATGGGTTGGTCAGAGAGGTTGTCGATGCCCCAACTCTGGCAGTGTTCAAGGCCAGGTTGGGTAAGGCCTTGAGCAGCCTGGTCTAGTGGGAGTTGTCCCTGCCCATGGCAGAGGAGGTTGGAACTGCATGATCTTTTAAAGTCCCTTCCAACACTTAACATTCTACAGTTCTATAAACCACTGATCACCCTGCCTTTAAATGAGCACCATTTACTCCTGGATCCCAAAAACTAAGTGATGCCCTTCACAGAGAGAGGAACTGTTTCACCATTTCAGTTAGGAGAACAGACTGAGAAAGGCATGGATACTGTGTCAACATCAGCTGAGAGTACAGGAATCAGAAACAGGAGCTGAAGTCAAGTGTCCAACTGCTCAGTTTGCTGCTCCAAACTGCACACTGCTTCAACAGACCCACAGCCAAGGATTATTAAACACAACCAAAGTTAAAGCTATTTCTAAAAGCATTATTGAGGTGAAAGCAAGTCCCATCCTCAGCTGTGAAAGAGGGTACACTGCATACTGCCAATGCATGTTTCACCCCAGGTGATGGGCTGGATCTCTGTGCCACCTGAAGGACCAGAATGCTTCACAAGTTCACTGGGGATAACCTTGCTATCAGAAATAGCCAGTGTTCAGGGAGATTGCTTTCCAGCCTCCAGCACAGGGATGCCCCACCCCTCACACCAAAGGACAGTTGGGACATGCCAACAGCTCGTAGAGGGCAAGGCACCCCAGGTGACAGATTTTATGACTTACTGTGATTGACAATGCCTATCAAGGAGGTCTTCAAACTTTCCTCAAAGGGAGACTGTAACTTGCAAAAGTCAAAGCAAAAAGTTAATCAGCTGGTACATACCACAGAAACAAACTCTAACTCCTTTCATCCTTTCAGCAAGGCTTTGCTTTTGACCTTCTTTTCCTCATTTTTTTTCTACTTCCATTTACCCCACTTCAAAAAGACTATCAACAAAGGTATTTCATCTATCTGCAGGCACAGCTTCAGTATCTGCACCAACTCTCTCTGTTGCCATAGAGTCGGTGTCAGCATGCAGCTTAACCCCAAAACCACATGCAGAACATTTGCAGCTCAGGTGGGCTGGTGGGGAAGGCAGCCTTTGGGAAAGTGGACACGTCGAGGGGTATCATAAGCACAGGAACTGCTGCAGGGAGAGGGGTTAAAGGGTACCACAGTACTTCATTCTGAATCCAATAGATCCAAAGGATGGGAAGAGAGTAGGGAAGACAGTAAAACAGAAATGGGAAGATCCCGTGTCACAAAACAAGTTCCCTCTGTTCTGCGTGGACATTCAGGTCTCTGCATCTTTGAAAGACTGGCTGATCAAAGTTATGTCAGCAAAACCCCGTTTTAGCTGCATTACTTACTATGCTTCCAGCTCAGCACTACCATCCCCTCGCAGACTGAAATGGCCAACACACACAAAGATCGACCTCAGTGTGAACACCTGTCTCTAGTGCTGCATCAGCACAACCCAGCACAGGCAAGTTACTCACCACAGGGCATAACAGGGAACACCCAATCCAAGCACAAGACAAATGGTATTTCAATTCAATGCTTTTGGTTAGCTTTCTTCCTATTGTTATCATTTTTTTCACATTTCCCTTTATAATTTTGATAAAAATTCTTCTGCCTATGAGCTCAATACTTTCAGGCTTTCTAGTAAAAACACAAAAAAATATTAAGAGATCCCTCAAAAAGCCCCTTCAAAAACTTACCTCTGTTCTGAGCAGCTTTAGCTAAACTAAAATATTTATAGGCGAAACACAAGAATTAAAAGAAAACCAGAATATCTTCAAGAATCAATGCAACACAAAATGCAAGGAGCAGGAAAGAACCACACTAGCAGAAACATCTTCACATCTGACATCTTCAAGCTACCAAAATCTTTCCAAAAACTCACAAACCAAGCTTGATATACAAGCTTCAAGCATTTCTGTGTCATCTAAGTAGGATATTCTCATAAGAGATAAAAAGTGCCCTCCTGCCAGAGAAAACATGTGAACAGCTGGAAAAATTGAAAAGAAAGAAAAAAAATCACTAATCCCATTACTAACCCTGATGTACATTTTTATTAAGTTCAGTTCCTAATTTTCTCATTGACAGCTTTGTATCCTTTTTTCTGGTCATCTCCTGAGATCAGCACCTCTCAGTAGTTCCAGGTCATGGGGAACAAAACTACAACTCTGAGACCTTCCTTTAATTTCTCTTCCTGAGCAATTAAACCTTTTATCTAATAACAATGGATTTTGAGGTCAACCTCCCACAGCATTCAGTGATGCTACTAAAGCTCTGCTCCAAAACAGCCCCAAATCATCAGCATATTGCATTAAAAAAAGATAATTGAAGACAGCATCATTTTAAACTGTGGTCAGGAACAAGGAGAAAAACTCTGAATTTATAAAGAAACAAAAAATTTTCATTCCAGGATTTATAAGGATTCTCTTATCTTTTCCATGAAGACTGTATCAGGTTTGACAGAGAATGACAGAACATCTTATTGATGGGGTGAGGCATTGCAGATTGAATCAAAGAGTTCAAATAGACAGTGCTCACAGTACTGCCACTGGAAAAAAGGAAGTGAAAATCTCTTTGCCTCAATCACAGCTCCTTTGTCCACCTGCATAAAACTTCCAGACAGAGTCTGGAAGCCTACTGCTTCAAGTCCTGATGAGCATTCATGGTTCACAGTAGGTAACCGGCACAAGAAGATGTAACAAGGATAGAGCAAGGGGTCATAGGACTGAGCTCCTCTAATGACAGCCTGTGTGGAAGGGGAAGTCAAACACAAAATGTGGTTGTTCTGGGGCTCACCTGGGATACACAGAATTGGCTCAAATGAGATAGCAAAGCTACGGCAAGAAGTTTTTTGTGGAAAATCCTACACGCTACTCTAATACAAGTAGTCACAGATGGATTTATGTTTATAATAACTTTAGAAAGTAGCAAGTCATCATTTTCTTTACTGAATAACTCCTTTCTGATAATACTTAAAGATGTATGAGTCTCAGTAACATTAAACTTTTTTTGAAAAAGTTTATTAATAGTCCCTTTACCTCTTACGGATTTGTTTTAAATTAAACAATAAAACACAAAACAGGAAGATAAAATTGTGCTAGTGCGGTTCAAATATAAATTATTTTTCCATTTAAATGTTTCAGAAGTATTCAGAAAATGCACAAAGCAAAGAAAAAAATTTCAGGTCAAAGGAGGATAACTTTATTCTTCTTGCTGATAAACAAGCCTTTGCACATACTGCCTCAGAAAGTATTTTATCTTGTTAACACAAACAGCTTTGATATGAGAATTAAAGACAAAAATCATTGCTTGCTAATCACTTGATTGTTTTCAACTGAGATAAACTAAACACTGTGACAGGCATTTTCAAAACCCTACCATTTCCTTGTAGAAAGCATATCAATTTCAAATCTCAAAATGTTCCTAAAGTTGCACTGAAGCAAGGAATATTTGATAAAGCTTGTTACAGACCACATTTTGAAGAAAAAAAACTGTTTTGGAGTACAGTTCCACACACAAGTAATGCCACGGTAATGACTCAAAAGCAAGGCTACTTCAAAGAAGCCAAATTATTCTTCAAGAAAATAAGAGAAGTTTATCAATCAGATTTTCTCCTCCTAATCAAGTCATTTTGCTGTTCTTGATGCCATTAACAGATCAATTTAGTTCAGCAGCAGAGCTAAATAAATCTAAATTAAATATTTTTGTCAGTTCAAATCACCTTGAATGTTTGTTCTACTCCAGACTTGGAACATGGCAAAAAAAGAAACTTTGTTGATGCTGAGAAAGCACATCAAGGATTTCAGGTTGTAAGGAAATGACAGCTCCCTCTGTTATAGTCCAAGAGCCACAAGACTGGTACAAGTGTGATGATAACCATGTACTTTCTGACACCACATGTAACCTTGACCTCCTGCAACATCAAGGCTTCTGGCTGGAGATGGAGTCAGGGAATGAGAATTTTTTTGTACAGACTGCCCGTGATAACAAGACAGCGTGAAGCCCAGCATCTATGTCTCATTGAGATGAAGCAGCTCATCAGCCTGCAGCTGGAGACTGAGGTGGGCTGGTTGCTTTTGCTGACCTCAGACAAATCACCTGCTCTGAGCACCATCAGCAGCTGCTGTGCTCAATCCTCCATCAATGGGGCCACCATGGCACATTCACATCCAGGGCATAGGAAAAAGAAAAGGAGAGGCCTGACTTGTGTACCTCTGGAAGGCAAAGAATGTGAAAGAAATGTGATGATACCTGTTACACCTGCTAAGGAGCCACTTGACTTTGCACAAGCTTTTATAGCATGTTTTGTCCCTCCACTCTTGGACCATATCCACCATCCAAAGAGCTGAATCTCTTTGGATTTTTTTCCTCCACTGTCCTTTTCCAGAAGCTGACTGCACTGTCAGAGCACCTCACATTCAACAACATCAAACAGAGTCAGACCATAAAAATGCAGACAAGTGGTGCAACATCAGGAGGCAGAGAACAGCTGAACTTGCTCTAGGGAGCACTTTTTGGAAAAACGTAATCTGATCAGTGAAACCATAGAAAACAAAAGCAGAAAGGATCCTGGCAGAAGGAGAACCAGCGTGGCTCTGAGAAGAGGCCAAGCAGCATGAACTGACCACCTGATGGAGCAGATAAAAACCCAAAGAGAGGAATAACAAGAGCTTTATTTTTGCAGTCACAGTGGTGACTGTGGCCAGCACAGTGCCTCAAATCACAAGCAAAGCATTGTGTACCACTCTCCTCCTATCACACCATGTGGACATGAGATGGGGTTCATTTTAATGTTGCCCTTTGATACCAGTAAGAAAATCCAACACTTCTACAAAGTGAAAAATGGTTCCTGACAGAATAAACGGTTGAATAAACCAAGAAAGGCAGCACGTAGATGAAGTAATTTTATTGCAGAACAATCTCTTCCTGCAAAACTCTGCAACTGGAATTTTTAATTATAAATTCAATGTCAATATAGAAAATAATAAAAATCAGAATTTCCAGATCACTGTTTTAGAGCCCTCAGAATCTTCTAGTTTTAGTCAATATAGAAAGTGCAAGCTCTTTCTTGCTGTGTTACAGGAAATCAATGAATGCAGTTTTGAACCCTTTACTATTTATTGTAGGAACCTAAGTAGAAAGTAAAACTAAACAGAAAAAAAGCCAAATAAGTAAACACACCAATAGTAGCAAGCAACAACTCTGGGCTAAAAAATTATCTACTTCCTGCAATGGAAATCAAATAATCTTTTTTCTTTATAAGTAGTCCTCTTATTAAAAAAGAACTGTCTTGGTTTATTAGTGAGTAAGGATGCTGGGGAAGGCTTTACCTATTTTACTATACTCTATATTTCTCAGTTATTCACTTCTGAATCCTAATATTGGCTGAAGAAGACCCAATTAGTATAAAATTCAAATTTATTTCTTTTTAATTACATAGGCTATAAAATCCATTGCTTTCAGGCACACTTTTTACACATGCACAAGTGAAGTGCCATCACTGCATCTTCCTTAAAGGTTTGTTTTCTTTCCTTAGTTACAGTTGGGGTATTGCTGGAGAAGCTACAAAAGCTGAATTTTTCACTAAATTGTGCAAGAATTCTAATTTCTTTTGGAAAAAAGCTCTATAGTTTTAGTGCAGCTTATAACAATTATTATGCAAATCCCTCAACTCTGCATGGTTACCCAGCCCTAGAGCTCATTACAGATTCATTAGAAGCACAGTTGCTCCATCTTCTCTTTAGATACTTTGAAATTTAATCATTACCATGAACTGGGGGATAATGCTTCAATATGAACATTATATTCATCACAAAGCATTTGTACTGGTGTGCATGATTCTTTCATGCTTAATTTGTTATTAATCATTGTTTAGATTATAGTCACTGTTGTGGGCAGTTATTAAAATTACAAAAAAAAAAAATCCTTATTTGAAAAAACAGCCTGCATCATCTTCAAACTAATTCCCACTGCCCTCACAGATTTTACTAAAAACATCAAGAGAAGCAAGCAGAAGCTAACTATTCTTTACAGAGACTGGAGTGTCAGACTATTTTTTAGTGGGACATGGAAAAGTTCAGAAGAGAGTAAGGCAACTGAGGGTAAGGACAAGAAGGCAGGGAACTTGAAAGAGAAGCAGCTGTAATAGTTGCCTCTCTCAGGGGCACAGATGTTAAGGGAGGGAAGCAACCAGGATGCAAAACTGACAGGATGAACTGCAATACTAGAATATCATGCCTTGATTTAAAGAGGCAAGAAATACGTACTAGTCTGAGCAAAAAAGAAGAACCTCCAAGATATTTAAGCACAAAAGTAAACTGCAAAGACATCTAAAAGGTATAAAAAGTTATAATTTGGGTGTTTTGATGCTGTATACACTCGGAGAAGCTCCAGGTTTCATTATTTTTTAGGTTATTACTGACTTTTAGATTATTGCATGCAACAATAGTCAAATAAGGCGTGGGTGATACAAACAAATGTTCACAGTAGAATTGGTGACGTGAGAGAGTCTTTAAAAATGGAAGGGACTAACTAGGCAGAATTTGCAGCAATGAACAAAAAACATGAATAGGTTACTGATAAGAACATGAATTCTGCTGAACTAATCAATATAATCAAATGCATGTAAAGTCTTCACATTGTAGCTGCGCACACACATCTCCCAGATTTCCAGGACAGGAGCAGGGAATTTTCCCCTTAAAAGTAACAGAAACATGAAAAAGATTAAAAATAAATAAATAAATAAATAAATAAATAAATAAATAAATAAATTTTGTTTTAGTATTCTTCTCTTCACTGCTACCCCAAAAGATAAATACAGTGATGGACTTCACTTACTACACAGTTGAAATCTTCATAACATCTTCATCTGTTACTGCCCCTTTCGTTGTTCTAGATAAATAAAGATATCATCACAGAAGGTACCAGAAACCATTATCACAAGAAACTGAGCAAGAATAAAGCAACCAATGTATATTCACTGCAGAACACTGGTATCAACACAGGCTTGGGGTTTATATAATAAACTTCTGCAAAACTTCTCAGCAAGGCTGGTTTTCAGGCAACACAAATATGCTGAAGTCTGGGGAGAAAAGGAAGAGGAAGGAAAGAAGGATAATTCATTCAGTGCTTTTTGGGAGAAAGAAGTGGTCTGTACTTGCTCACTGAAGGAATAACTCAAAACAAATTTGCACTAAGCTGTGCAAATAAAACCTCTACCACTTCAAGAGTGACAGAACTAAGGCTGAAAATAAAGTATTCAAGAAGAAAGCTGATTTATAGATACATACAAATAGACAGTACTCTTTTTTTCTTTAGCAGAAAAAATGTGGATGGTCTGCAAAAAATTGCTTGATACATGATCAAAACATTCATATCCATACACGCTGCAGCAAGAAGCATCTCAAAAGTAGTTCCCTCAGTAACTCAGTGAAGCATGTTTTTGTATTAACAATTCTGTTCTAATCTTCTCCTCCTCTAATTTTGCCAAAGAGATTCAATAAAGTGACTTCATTGGAAATACACCATCCAGAACAACGACTAAAAAGAGTACAGTAAAAACAAACTAAAATTGCAGTGCAGAGGCTGATCTAACCATTAAATGTATAGCACGAGAAGATAATTGACACATCCATTCTGAAGTGATAGCAAAGCAGTCACCAGCATGTTAGAAGCCACTTGATTGCCCACCTACTACAAGAGTTAAAGACCTATCAGACGTGAAACAAACATTTCATTGAGTTTTCCCTGACATTCTCTTCAGAAGTGATTGATCTGAACAGAGTTCCTTAAGCCATATACTGAGTAGCTGAAACTAGGGGCACAAGCCTTCAAGTTATTGTTAGGGGGTAAAATGATGGCAGGAAAAAAAAATGAAGCGTGAATACCTCTTCCATAAACACTAAAGTCTAATGTTACATGTTAAAAGGAAGCTTGATCTGTTTAGAAACAGACTCCTGCAGATCACAACAGCAACTTTATAAGATGTGATTTTGCAAGTCCTGACTTTTAATTTCCTGCAGAATTAACTGACTGCAATTGGTCATCTGCTTTCTACAGTCACCATTCCTCAATTATAATGGTATTGATATTTCCACCACACCACTCTTCACTATCACAGACTGGAATTCACCAAGGGAATAAGCAGTAGGGATCCGTAAACTTTAATAGAATCATAAAATCCAGTTTGCTGCAAATCTCATTTAAGTCTTCAAAAATAAAAGAACTGAACACTTTGCCTCTTCTGGAACATTACAAAATCATTATGTGACAATTAGAATGGTACAATAATAAAGAAAAAGGGTAAAAAACCCAATTAGATGCTGATTTCTAATACAATGCTAATAAACTTTCCAACTTGGAAAGTTTTGAAGTATCAGTTCCCATTATCCAGAAAAGTGATGCTGTAATTATTCTGGTAATTTGATGGTGGTCTCAACCACTCAATATGCCTCTGAGTTCACTAATCTTCAAGTTCCACCACCAGCAAAAGCCTCATGAGTTTAATTTCCCTGCTTTGGCAAGAACACAATGCTCAACATCTGTCTCAGGTATCAGTGTAGTTAAAATATTTCATTGCTCATTAGGGAGTAAGATGAGATCACCAGGAAATACTATTATGTATCCTCTTGGTTAGAGACAAAGAGGACTGGGAGTAGACCTAGCCTCTCTTTCTTTCTCCTACAGTCTGGATATTCTGCAAAACAGCAAAATTTGTCATCCCTATCCTTCCAGGCGATAGAAGAAATTAAATACTGCCTACATGTTGTCCTGTCTTCAGGACAAACTCAAATGGAAAGAAACATTTCCCTGAAAGTCTGAGCAAAATACCTGAGCTCTGTAGAAACTCAAGGCTAAGGACTTGTCTCTCTCCTTAGCCTTTCTGATGCTCTAAGCAGTGGCTGCGGATCCCACCCAAGGCACTAATTCCCACAAAGCACTGTACAGGATGCCTGTACACATGACACTGTTGTACCATGCATGGCAAGGTTTAACACCTGGAAGACAAGTATCTGCCTTGCAGTGCCCAGTTCCTTCAGTTCAAGACCTCAATAACTTACTAAACACCAGTAGGAAAAGTCACATTAGGTTGTCTGTGAGAGACATTAGGAAAGCATTTGCCTGGCACACGCAAAGGGCAAAGTCAGACTAAATAATGTAACAGTCTTTCCTGGCCTCAACCCTGTGTAAAAGGAGCTTTATCTCAGAGGGGCTGGGAGACTAATTAATTTGTGGTTTTAAAAGCCCTTCAGAAACTTGGAAAAGTAATGCTAGTCTGCTTGCAACGTATTCATTCTTCTTCAGTTAATTTAAATCAGATTCCTTTTCCCTTAGCATGTATCAGTGCATCCCCCAGTAAGATACACTGAATAAAGTCCACAGAGTGCTTTGCAGTTCAAGGCTGATATTTGCATCTGTTGCTTCAACACATTGCTTTCATATTCTGTATGTGTAAGGCTGACTGAAAAATAAAGGAATAAATTAAAAAATTAGACTGTAATGAGGCAAATGAGTTTGCCCTTTGTTCCCCTTTGTTGTCCTCAGCATGCCACAAGGCTGGGAACAATACACACCTACTCATTGCTGATCACCTACAAGAAAAAGGAGAACTAGCTACATCTGGGAGGCTTAATTCCCTTTCATATTATCAGTATATCAGGCTTGCTCTAAATCATGTAAAACGAAACAATAGGAGCATCACACCAATGCCTCCTGCACAAAAACAGGGTCTGCCTCCAACTAGGTACTTGAGAGAGAGGAATAAACACTGAAGAAAACCATCTCAGACACTGGGATCAAATTTCCCAGAGCAGTGCTAACAAGAGCCATAGCTTGCCAGTTCAGGGAACATGCAGATACTCTCCACAAACACTGATTTGCTGAAGTGAACGGTACAAGAAAAATTTATCCTGAAAGAACCACAAGCCTTGGACAGGATGCAGGAGCCAAAGATACAGAAGTGGGGAGCAAGCAAAGTTGCCATTTTGTTCTCTGTAACAGTATTGTATTTTAAACACAGCCGAGTTTAAACCATTCTTAATCCACATTTCTACTTTTTAGCTAATCTTCAAAAGACATGGCTCTCTTTGCACAGCAATCATCAAAACAGGTTCATCCACAACCAAATCATGCTGTATGTCAGAATATATACTATATGTTCTAAGAGTACAACACAGAAACACTATTTTAAACACTATTAAAACAGTTACAACCTACCAGAGTTGTACCCTTCTATTACCTTCATGGTTGTTTTATTAAAATAGTAAGCTGTGTTTCTACTGTGATGTTAATATATTTACACCAAGCTCAGCTTGAATGACAGTGGGATCTCCTTAACAGGCACACAAAGAACACTAAAAATGGTCTCAAATTCATTAATGAAACTCTTTTCATGACTTGTGTACATATGAAGGAAGTTAAGTTTATCCAAATTTGTATTTTAAATTGATCAAAAGGAAACATTGCCCCCAATAAGGAAGTGGACACCATCAGTTCTAGGTCCCAAATTACTCCAAGGTTATAACTGTGACAGATGTATTTGTTGAAATGCACCTTTTATTTGCAGATTGGAAGAGGAGAAACAGGTTTCTTTCAGTATTTTAACTCAGTTCTCCAGTGCTCAATAAAGTAGTCACTAAACTGAATCAGAAACTGAAACAGAAAATGACCTCACAGCTCCTGCAGCAGAGACAAGAATGACACCATGATGTCAAAACCTCAGTTTCAAACTAGGATCCCAGTTGCTTGGACTCCAAACAACTGGGATCCCTTCAGATCAGTGGCTGCAATTTCCTGTTAATATTTTAACTGCACATAGATCCATTCCGTACACAAGCAGCTAAATAAGAAAAATGCATTTAACACATCACAGCAAGCTCAGTTCTTTGCTGTTTCATAATAGTACAAAACCCAGTTTCAGACGATTTGTTTTCACCTTTGGTTCCAAACCCATGCCAGTGTATTTGCTGGGGGTCTGTATCCAGATGCTGGGATCTGCAGATGGATGTGCTGCTGTGCTGTGTGGGGCACTGGCCCTGAGCACACCACCAGGACAGGCTGCACTTTCCTGCTTCTTCTCCCTGCCCCTATCACTCCTCACTCTTCTATCTTCTGCTACACAGAGGATATGAATCACAGCTGAAATTCCCCCAATGCACCTTGAAGTAATGAGGGTTTACTGCAGGAGCACTCTTCTTTTATCATTCACATCCTGATTCCAGCCCCCTACCCTTCCCAGTGCAAGGATTTATTTTTGAAGCACAGGCAAATAAAGCACATCTACAGAGTGCTGGTTCTTCTAGGTGCTCCCCAGGGACACCTACACTGCCAATATATTCAATTTGGTGTTAATAAACCATAATGAGTCAGCAGAAATCACTCCTATCCCAACCATATTCCCCTGAGGGTGCCAGCAGATGTTCAAAGCAGAGATCAGCAGCAGGGCATTGCCAATTGCCTCCGTGTTATTTTAACCTCACTTGTCTGTTCTGCTTTTAATTGCCTACATTGTAAAGAGGGGATAAAAGAAACAAATCTTTTTGATGAATATAGTTCGCTCCTGCAGAGATAAAAATCTAGAAACTCCCCTTCCCACTTGCATGGAAAGATATACACAATGTTTTATCACCTGGAATGATACAGAGCCATTGTCATGTGAATCAATCCGTCTCCTGTTTGCTACACGACATAGCACAATAAAGCCCAAGGGGTTTTGTCCACATTTGCAGATGGACATGGTTTAGTGGTAGACTTACCAGTGCTAAGCTAGTGGCTGAATCCTAAAGGCTTTTCTAAGTTAAACAGCTCTGTGACTTCCTGCAGTAGAGAGCTGCAAGTCCCCCACGGCAGAACTCTTGCAGCAGCACGTAAAGAATATTACATTCAGCTCCGGACATCTCATTACCAGAAAGATAACACATTAGACAGAGTTATTAGAGAAGCAACAGAAATGATAAGTGGAGATTGAAGAGCGTTATTACATCGAGACATTAAAAGTTAACTGCATAAAGGTTGACTAGGGAACAACTTTCTGGGGGACACAGTTACAACCTGTAAATATTTGAAGGAAGGATACGAAGGATATGTATGGCAATAAGGAAAATGAATTACTTAGGATGGAAAAAACAGATACAATTATGAATAAAAATATGAAATTAAGAAACATCTGACTCTCAAGAAAAAAAAGAAGGGTCATAGCAGGCAGGCTTTGAGAAGCCTATTGCTTGGATGACTTAATAGGTCTTTTATATCTCTACCTCCTGTAACTCCATGATAATAATGATGAAGCAAAAGAAAGGACTCAAAGTATAAAATCCAATTAATTCTTTGCCAGTAGGCAAACCATCTTTATCAGATATGTTGGCTTAGCAATAAGCTTAAGCTTGGCATGATAGATCCTACCTGTCAGTTATTCAGATGTAGCTTTTTGTAAAGTCTTCAGGGAAGACAAGAATATTTTTATACTTTCATTAAAACACAGACTACATCCATCAAAGGAGGAAGTTATATTAAAAAGATCTTTGGCATTTTCAGACTAATCTGTGCATCTGACCGGTGCCATATTTAGCATTATCTAATCTGTTTTGTGCATCTAACAGACTGCAAACCCTTTGGGGCAGAAATCCCATTCTCCTCTTTCTTTTTATCACACAGCGTCGAGTGTGTTGACAGTGCTCAACAAATAATTCAGTTCCAAGAGAGGGAAGAAGTCAGAGCTAGCACACAGTGCACAGTATTATTTTCAAGGGATGAACCCTTACATAAGAAACAGGAGTTTTCATGTACATTCCAGCAGAATAACTCCGACTTCTCTCAGGAAAAAGAACTTTACAAACACAGAAAATGCCTCAGAACACTCGGGGGGGAAAAAAAAGAAAAATCATTTGAACAAGTACAGAAAATGGCAGGAAGAACTGACAAAGATGACACAAATTATTGAGAAACAGAAGAAAATAAATATTGTGACTAAATTTTAGTCTAAAGTTTAGACTAAAATGAGGAGCATTTTAAAGACATACACAATTTGTATGTGTGATAACATCTTTAAAAGGATAGTCAGGCATCACTTCTCAAATAACAATTCATCACTAGGGGTATATTTAAAAGAACCCATTTCAGTCTACTTCTCTGTTTCCATGCAAATGTTTCATCCACAGCTCATACTATTTATTGACACTATTTTGGCTCATTCAAAACTCTTGTAGAACCCACGTGAGGAGCCAACAAGTCTGCTCATCATTTTAGTATCTGCCAAAGTTAATTTTTGAAAGAGTATACAGGGACATACATGGTTATATAATGACATGCTGCCCTTTAAGGTGTTCTGAATTAAAACATAACAAGCCACAGATTATTTATAAAATCAGTGGGAGCAAATTATTGCTGGCAGCCTGCATGGCACACCTGGACACTCCTCTGACAAACTCCTCCTTTTAACATCTGATATTTCACACACATAGTAAGATATTAAACACTCATGGTTATAAACTCCAGCTTGGAATCCCATGCCCCTAACAACTTTACCTCCACCATCCTGAATGTTTGCTTTTATACAGAGATGCTGCCTGTGCTGCTCTTAGGTGAACTTTCTTCTAAGAAGTAATGCCAGCACTGAATGAAATACTGATATCCAGGGATGAGACAGTTTTACAGAGACGCTTTGTTTTACAAATGCTCTCAGTTAAGCGTATGAAGCATCTGTTGTGTACTGCTCCCTGTACACAAAAGGATATTCAGGAAAGTAATTTACATTAAGTAGTACAGTGAGGGAGATGAACACTCCCACCTCATTTGCCACAGCCTTCAAATTGTGTGTGCATTCACACACAATTTGTGTGCATTCACAGAGTTGCTAGTTTCAGAAACAGTTGCAGTGTAGCTTTTCTTTCCAAGGATAAATTAGCTAGAAGAATTTAAAATACATATTCAAAAAACTAATTTCCCTGGCTCAGTTTTCCAATCTTTAATAATCAAATCAAATTACTCCCAGGTTTATATAAATAACTTAGAATAAATAACTTTTTCTGTTCATAGAAATTTATTTTCCCTGACAAATTTTCATGTAGTATGAGAAGTACACTTTTTTAAAAAAATTATCACAAGACTTTCCTGAGATACAAAAATACTATTTTCCACACTTTTCAATAAACAATTAATGATCTGATATTTTTTAAAAACTGTCCAGAAAGATATAGTTATTATGTCATTAAACAGCCTAAATTCCAAAGTCAATAGGACTCGAGCACTTAGGATAACTTACTCCAATGGAAAAGCTAAGTGAAGAGACTATCAAGACACTCGTCTGTACCCCAAGTCAGGTTGCTTCCAGCTTCACCCCCTCAGCTGTCAAGTAGCACTTGCAAGCAGATACGCTTTGCAACTCCTAAAACTTTGGGGCAGAACCAAACACAATGACAGATTTTTTAAGAGTGGTGAGAAACAAGCTCTAAATAAAGAAGGAGAGTTTTTATCATCTCAAGTGATTTTGTATTTGTCCACGCCACTTCCAGCACACTGCTACTACAATGACAAGTAAGGGTGTAGCTCAACAAATCTCAAACAAATCCAAAATTTCGATTACGTTGGAAAGCCTATCCTTTTAAAGTCTTTTGTTGTTGTTGTTTTTTGGTGGGTTTTTCTTTTGTTTTGGTTTGGTTTGGGTTTTTTTTTGTGGGGGGGGGGGGAGTGGGGGGTTTTTTTTTTGGTTTTTTTTTGTTTGTTTGTTTCTTTCTTTCTTTGGAAATCAGGTAAGTATCCAAAGAGGAGCATATGTGTCTAAATAAGCTCATTATCAAGGGAAAGAAGGGACAAAGAACATGCAGAGAGGAAAGATGGGGAAAGGAAAAGTCACAGCAACTGTGCAAGGTCTTATGTACCAGAGTCAATATACAATTCAAAAGCTATTCCTAAAGAAGGGCAATACTATTCTGCTCCTTTCAATTCCTGACTTTTTAGAATTAAACAAAGAAACCGAACATTGCTCAGCACTCTCTGGTTTGGAGTTCAAAGGGCATCCCTGTGCCCACCACACCAGAGCTGTCTGAAAACCAACATGGCAAGAGCTGCATTCTACATGAACTCGTGGCAGAAGGATGTGGTGTTCAACAGCATGGAAAAAGATCTCTTCTGCTCTCAGTACGTACATGTCCACACAAAAACTAAAAGAGAATTCACACACAAAGGGAAACCCCACCAAGCCTCACAGAGTGCCTACCACACCCCCATTAACACTTCTGCTTTGCCAGCCCTAGAGATCCTCTGCTCACAATTTAGCCCTTCCAAGTTCTGAGCTATCACACCATCTTCGCTATGAAAGCTTACTTAAAATTTCAATGGGAATGGCCTTCACAAAACTATCCCCTTGGACAGAGGAAGAGAAAGGGTGCTGCCTTCACATCAGCTTCCATGTGACCTTTGCTTTGCACCAGGGTGCTGAGGAATCACCCCAGTTAAAAATGGGGACTGTAACACAGCAGCTTCCTTACCAAGGGTTTTCATAAGACTGCCAACCTCTTTTTGTACCACTCTCTTACATTTCCATCCCATTCTTACCCCTTATTTCACCCTGACTCTAGAAGATCCTATAACCTCCATACAAATCTATGGCCAAGTGTTTTACGGAGTCATACTCCAACTGAGGGCTGATATTTTTCCTGAATCGATTTTTACAAATTGTTTTAATTGTGCTCACAGCACAACCCTCAAAACTGAGATACAGAAGCAGAAATCCTGGCTTCTATGACCCTGGTAGAAATCTTGCTGTATGTCAGAGGTCCATAGGCAGACCTACAGAAGTCCCTGCTGAAGCACCAATTTCCCTCGGAAAAGGCAAAGTGAAAGCAGTCAAAACTGTAAAATTAGGTTCCAAAAAAAAACCCCAAACTGGCCCAAAACAGTTTTGCATGGTATTGCTGCATCAATAATTGCACTCTGAACAGACAAAACTACTTACATGTACACAGGCAGGCAGGTGGACGTATTCTGTGATTATTCCATGATGATGTAAGCTTCCCAGTAGCCACACATGGTAACACAAATTTGGCTTCACGTTCCTACCCTTGTCCAGTCTCAGTGTAAGCTGGAGGCACAGCAGGGTAGGCCTTTTGGATATGCTAGATTAACTGTGTGCCTGCATGCACAAATGAGTGCACTGAGAGTGGCTTTCTAAGGAAAAGCGCTTAAATTAATTTCTTCCCACCTAAGGAACTTCTCTAGGTGGAGGACAAGAATGTGTCTGAGCATACATAAACCAGATGAACTGCTGAGCAAAACAGAGCTGTACTCAAAACTCAAGAGGAAAAATGCTTTATGAGAAGTTCTTTCATTAAGGACTTAACTCATGACATGACACACAAATCCATAGGAAGCGAAACTGCTGACTTCAAGGGATCAAGAGCACACAGGGTCTAGATATCCTACCCTTCATTTTAAAATTCTCTTACGCAGTAACCGTAAGTTGGGTAATTGATGACCTGACTTTTGTGAATTATTCTCATTCTTTCCTTAGTTGTCACTTTAATTGTGCATAAAAGGGTTTCAGAAACCTGTGTTTATTAAAATTGCCCACTTTTAATCTTATACCAGGTATTCTCCAAAGAAAACTAGAGATAAGTCCAAAGAGTAATGTAATCCAACTGCAAGTCCAGCAGCAGCTTTTCCCATCTTCTATACAATAGAACTAGTAAAGTGAACTCATAAAAATATAAAATAAAGGAACATTTCAATATGGTTCATTATGAAAAAAAATATGGCTCAACACTAGCATTGAAAGGAAAATGGCTGCATACTTCAATATAACAAATCATATTCTGAAACAATAATTCACCTGTAACATTAGTATTGATTTTTACAGATAATAATATCTCCCCCTAAAACATATTTCACATTGTCTTCACTCCATTAATCAGAGGTGTTATATAAATGTTTTGATCAATCTGATAAAACTTTTGTCTACATGTGCACATCCTGCAACTTTGCTAAGCTCCAAAATATTCAGGTAGTGCACGCTAGGTCAAAACAATCTGGATTTTGGTTATTGGCTGTTTCCTTCTATATATGCACTACCTTGCTAAGATCACACTACGCTGGATTTACCAACAGCCCCCAGTTTGGATTTTCTACAGGAAAGTAACTGCATCAAAAAGGAAGATTTTATCCAAGACATTTTATGTGTTTGGCAAATTACTGATATTCTTAGGTTCCCTGTTGATTCAGATCCAGATATTTCAACCTAGCATACTGCCACTGAGTTCTAGTTCAAACTGGTGAACAATACATTAACTCTTACTAACATAGTACGTCTGACATTGTATCAGAATAGTATGTTGATATGGTATGATACAGGTGAGCTATAACATTAATGAAAACTGAAATTGCATTTATAATACGGGTGCTAAAATCAAAAATTTGTGTTAAGGTAAGTAGTCAAGAGACAGACACTTGAGGGGCTATTAAAATCATTAACAACATACATCACCTTAATGGATTATAAAAATGTTATAGATGACTCTCAGCCAGTGTACATACACATTACAGCATCCCCCCAATTCCACTTCACTATTCCAATGAACCTAAATCCTGGCTTCCATGGAACAAGCCTAAGACAATTCAAGTGCCATGCTTATAATGCAGTGCTGATTCTCATGCGCAATTCCCATCAATGTACAAAAATACCTCTGCAGGTTGAGCCATAGGAAAGGAGAGTAACCAACATTCATTTTATCTATACTACCAATAACTGAGAAATCTGACATAAGCAAATCCATCCTGAGTATGGAAATCAAGACATAGAAGGGCCTGCCTTTCGTTAGTGACTACTTGAAGCATTTGACTGTCGTTCTGAAACTAAGCACAGTCTTTATGAACCAAGTAAAGGCTCTTAGCTCAAATCCCACAAGCAACAAAGGAAAACAGTTCCACCTCTGTCAGTAAAAATTATCATGACAGAAGACTAGTTCTATGCACACGGTGGCTACGCTGAAACAAATCTACAGCAGTGTCAATGCATCCGCTTCTATTCCCACTGTATTGACATTTGAGGAAATGTGTTCTCTATTAAAAAGCATTTTATACAGCTCAATCACTCATTACTCTGCAGGCATTTCAAGATTTGGCTTCATTACACATTGCAGCACCACCAGCAGTGATCAAGGATAATAATTCAGTGTCAAAGCAGCATTCTTGTATTCTGAACTTAAGTCAGACAATACCCAGACTTGTCTGGTCACTATCTCAAGAAATATTAGTCCTCTCAAAGCGTCCATTTACAAGTGAGAAGGTGGATTCACCCACCCCAGGAAATCTGGTGCTAGTGCAATGAGCACTAGAGGCCCAGTGTGTCCTCTCTACTCTACCACTTCATTCTGAAGAAACCAATATCCAATATCACCCTGAATCAAGCCATGCATGGACTTGCACATGGATACCCAGTTTCCCAGACCACTGTATTTGCTGCCTGTTTTGCATCCTTTGCTTGAGGAAGTTTTAGTCAGAAGTCTCAGCAAAACATTCTGTGATGCTCTAACAAATTTAAAGACTTAGCAAAATGTCTTACAAAAGTCTTCTCACCAGTTCTACTTACTGAACAGCCTGCCTGTTTGCAACACTTCCCCACCCCATTATATAAATTGGTCTTCTTTCGGAATGAACTGTTAGCCTATAAATGCAACTCAAAATTTTGCTTTTATGAAGCCTCCTCCTCCACGTGAAACAGCTCCAGCTCTTCCATACTGCACTACTGCTTGAAAAAATTACTATCAGTAAAGGTGTCAACATAATATCCTAATTTAAATGGTTATTTCTTCCCTTGTTAAATCCTCAAGTGTTTTGAATACAGCACCAGGGAATAATAGAATGTGAATCAGTAATGAAAGATAAAGATGTGGATTTAAATAAAATATCCCCTATTACCATCCTTAATTCTTATCTATTGTTAAGACGACAGCCATCTGGAACATTACAGCAAGGTGCGCATTCAAGACGAACCCAGACAGAACAAAGTGCAATTCAAACCCCTCAATAACAGCTTTAAATCAAAGTTTTAAGAGGACACCTGGCTACCAGAAAATACTGCAGCAGTGCCGGTTCATCTTATTCCAAGCGTGCATTTTTGCCGCAGGACGGGAGGCCGGTGACCCGAAGGCAGCTGCGGGGGTGTCGGGGAAGAGGGGTTCCCTCCTTCTCTCTCTTATCCCAGCGGCGGGCGCGCCTCTCCCGCGGCAATGCCGCCCCCTCGCGCTGCCCGCCCGGCAGAGGCGGCCCGCGGCTCCCAAAGGCCACCACCGCTTTAATTGCTGATTAATTACAGCCTCTCACCAAGGTCAAAAGGAACGTTCCGAGGCGGTATAAATGGTGTCATGTGGACAATACATCATATTAAAAAAGATTTTTTTTTAAGTAAATTCTGATATTTGCAGCCCTAATGTGTACAGAGCTCGCCTCTCACAGTGCAAACCCCGCAGTAAGGCACCTCTCTTGTGTATGAAAATAGTGATGCAACCCACGCACCAAACAAAATTTAGCAAATGTGAGGCTTTTCTCCAAATTAAATCATTCTGGAATGTGCTTTCTCTTGAAATTAATTCTTTCCCAAACAAGACTGGCCAATAATGTTACAACACCTGTAATTATATTGATGTGGTATTTGTAAGAACATCAAACTTTTAAATTGATCCAATTCAGAAATAATAGAAACAGCAGTGCAGAGTGGCTGTTGAGTGCAAGCAATAAATCATACAAATTGCATAATTATAACTTCCATGACTCCAGAGACAGTTTGCACTAGGAAAGGCAATGCATGATAAAGCAGGATGAGTTTCATAACCCCTAAAAGGAGAATGCTTCAATATAGAAGACAGGACATGGAGGAAATAGCAGTGTCTCCTCAAGAGCATATTTGACTACTGGGGACCCATCACCCCCTTCAGTGGGTCAGAGGTGCTGGAGAGGTGGTTTCAAATCCTAGACACAGAAGAAAGTGAACCCTGATATTGCACACTGACATAGTGCTGGGCCACTGATCTCCCATTTGTTCTTTAAAGGGAGAAATGGGGGAAGAGGAAATATAATTCATCTGATTCCAGAGGTTTGCAAGGGCAAGAGACTTAAGATTTGCTTTGTCTGAAGGAAATATTTCATACATTACCAAATCAAAAGCTTCTTTCAATCTTCAACACCTTTTCTTCAAATACGTCCTTGGGTTTTGTGCCTCCTTTCTGCCAGCACTTAAATTCTTCCACTGAAGTTTTGGTTTGTTTTCTTTTTTCACTCTCTCTCCCAATTCTCCAGTTCATTAGATGAAATAAAAATACATTATTTCCAGTATCCAAATCACTGCTACTCCCTCAGGACAAGGGAGGAACAGCCCCTTTCTTTTTTCTTCATTGCAACTGATTTACTACCAGTCAAAAGTGGGCTGAGCCAGTGCCATACCCTTCCAGGCAGGGTGCTCTCCAATAATACTAGCAGAAAGCAAGGGGCAAAGAATGAGCTGGCAAAAAGCTTCTCATAGTACTCAGTTAAGCTGTTGGAGCTGATGGTACAAGACTTCAGTGAATGTTTCAACAGTTTAACTTAATCTTACTTTCTCAGTCCTAGAAAATTGCTCCCATTTTCCAACCAATTTGCAGCCCACATTCCTACTCCGCTGTTATAACTGTTTACAGTAAATCAGATTTGCCTGTGATTGTTGAAGCAATAACTCTCAACAAAGAGGGCAGCAGGAACATATTTCAGTCTAATAAAATAAATGATGGCAGATTAAGCTCTCTTTTAAAGAATGTCTTATCAAAACCTACAAGAGAGACTGTCAATTCACAGAGGCAAGGGGATGGTTGCCAAAGCTGCGAAGAGTTAAAGATCCTGCTGTCACTCACACGTAGTGTGCCAAAATAACAAAAGTAATTTTTGAAGAAAGCAATCACCTACAGTAGGAATGGGGAACAAAAGCTAAATGAGTTTTTCCTGTGCTAGTGACCTTTGACTGCAAGACAGTCAGGTAACTTCTCCTACCTAACCTCTCATTACAGAGTTATTCTTGGACAGGAACTCTTCTATAACTATGCCTTTTACCTCTTTTATAACTTTGAAGGCTCACAGAATTCAGTCTCAAACTATTCACTGAAGTATACCCTTCATACTGAAAGAGAATTCTTCATTAAACAATCATTTCAGGCAGGCTATTTCCAGAAATCCCTCTTTTTTGCCTTTTTAAACTTTATAGCTCATATAATTTCCAGACACACCTTAGGTATGCAAGTTTATCACCAGTCCTACTGTTCAGCAGCAAAATGCCATGGAAGAAACAAAGACAGACAAAGATAATAATTCCAATGCCAAGTCATCTTGGGCTGTCTGCTGCTTAATACAGGAAAAACACTCCTCCGTGGGATCATCTTATTCTGCCTTGAGAGCTTAGTACTTCATCACAGCTCAACATGGACCTTTTTCCTAACAGGGAACTGAAAGAACAGATGGAAACCTAGAAAACACGGCTGAAGGAAACACACATTTGCAACGTGTGATGGCACAACAAAGCCAGGATTACCCCACCACAAACCCTTTAAGCACCACATTGAACAGGCATAATAAGAAGGGTAAGAAAAATACTGGGTTTGTGATAAGGAAACTGTCCCACAGTGCACATCCACCAGAGAGTGCAGAGAATGTTTTTGCAAGCCTCATTTATTAATGAGAGCAGACCACCTTTCAGCAAGGGGGAGCAAGATTTGGATTGAAGGCACTCCTCACAGAATCTGCATGTTCTGGGGCAGGAAAAGGACCTGGCACTGTAGAGCACTACACAGAGATGGGTCTCCTGCTAGAGAATTTCAGATACATTGCCTCTGCAACTGTGGAGTGAAATACCCCCTGTTCACACTGCCCAAATACAAAATACAGCCTAAACAAATTTCTTGGGACAGTGAGAAAAAAGAAGCATAAATGACTGACCATTTAGGTTCTTCTCTTTCTCCTACTAAACATGTAGGCTGGAAATAACCCCTTCTTGTCAGCAAGTATTGGCAATTTTTAGAGCAACCACCTAACTACCAAGTCACAAGTCATGCAAGTGGAAAGAAAAATCCGTGACTCAGGTTTGCTATACGTGGGTTGAAACAAGGAAGAGAGTCCATATTTTTTAAAAAGAAGTAGCATTAAGTATTGAATTCAGAAAGCTCAGTTAAAGTGGGAAAAAACAAAGGTAATAAAAAGAGAACAGAAAATTGAATTAACAGCGAAGTGGGCCAATGCAAGTTACTTCAGGAATCTTTATCATTAGAAAAACTATCAGAAATGAGAGAACAGCATAATAAACTAAATGAAATTATTTTACACAGGCACAGATACAAATAAAAATACAAAAAAAATCCAAAGGTTTGAACAGAGACGAGGATAGAAGAGATATAAAGGAAAACACGTCAACACGACTTAAAGTTGAAGACTTACAATGAAAGTGAACACATAACAAGAGTGAAAAGAGGGGAAAGAAAATGAAATGTTGTAAACTAAATAATGCTCAGAATTTGGAGGTTAATTTTTTTTTCTTTTTTTTTTTCTTCTGCAGAGATGCCTGGCAATTATCAGAGATGAAGAAGTATTAAAATACAAGCTTTGCAGAATGTCTAATGGTAGAAAGAGGGTATAAAATAAACATAGGGATAAACATAGAGAATGACAAAGACAATGGACTCTGGGCATTCAGAACTTTTAAAACAACTCCCAAAATCCCAGAGAATTTTAGAAGATAAGAGGTTTTTTTACTTCTTTATATTTCTTTGAAAGGCATAACAGGATGCTACAGAAGCAGAACTAAACTAATAAATGTATGTTAATGTTTAATGTATGTTTAAGGGCATGTATAATACCCTCATGGTTCTCAGGTGCAGTTCAGCGCTTTAGCACTGCAACAAAGTATTCTAACACAGGAAAAGATCCTGCTGCCCTGGTACTTTATCTGGAAAAATTGTGAATATGTCTTCCACTTAGACCAGTGAATATGGATTTTCAAGGTCAGGCAGACAGCTTGTAAAATGCTCTATGCTTTTAGAGTTCTGTGTTTTCCTGTGGTCTCCATTTCCCCAAACAATCCACTCTTACACCACATAAGTAACCTCAGCAGGGGTCACCACAAGAGGTAAAATGCAAGCAGCATAAGAATGAGGAAACACCTACATACTGAGCCTTTGAGGAATTGAGTCAGAGAAGGCTTCTGTATGGCATCTTCTTTTAAGAATAAATAAATACGGCAGAAAGTGTGGTCTTGGTGAACTGTACACTGTCCTGGAAAAGGTGTGAAACTGTGCTCCATATGATTAGGAGCTCTGACAAACAGGACTTCAATGAATTATTGAATTGTAAGAAAACAATTTCATATAGCGTAAGATGGAGGCGAAAATAAACCATGAAGAGATTGAAAAGTATTGTGAGCTAGTAAATTAAAAATTTTAGAAAAAAAGTGGGAAGGAAGAGAACCAGGCATTACGGCACAACCCAAGTAATTTTAACACTAATAGAAAATGTTGCCCTTCTGCATTGGGCTTTATTCATCTAAAAAAATACCAGAACAGGAATAGCTTCTCTATTTATCATTCCATTCATAAAACAACAGTTTCAGAACGCAAGTCTAACAGAAGTCATTGCTTTTGATGATCCTGTTCATCTGCAAAACACAGTAAGATCTCTCTGAACTGATTCCAGTTGCAACAGTTACTGGGCATTTGCAACAAAATCTTTGCTGAACTCTGGCAAAAGACAATTGTCCTTTCAGTTAAAAGGCTATTTTTTTTTAAATCTAAAGTTGTCAGCTTCAATTACTAGCCATTAGAAATGATTACTACTGCTTTTGTCTATCACTATAAATATGTTTCCACTATCAAGTTCTGGTCTCTGAACAGGTAATTGCAGGCTATAACCAAAGCTTCTCAGACTTCTCTTCTTTAAACTGAACAAAGATGGCTCATATCTACAACTGGTTTTAACCAGCCTCATTGGCAAAAACTGTTAGGACACATGGGCTCTACTTATCATTTTCCTCTGGTATATAATCCATACTGTAGACAGGTTGCAGGCAAAATCTTTTGAGTATTGGCCAAATTGCTCTTGAAGCATCCTTGGACTACAATACTGACACACTTTTCTGGGCTGGCAAAAGACTAACCCAAGTACTTGCCAAAAACTGTCAAAAGCTCAGTTCAGCACTACAAAGCTGCAGAATTGTTGTGTCCCTGTCTAGAATTTTGTTATTTTCAAGTTGTCCTCAGATTTTCATTACTTACTAAATAAGCAGAAAGGATATGGAGAGAAAAAAAGAGCTCATCTAATAAATATATGGATCTATGCTTTTGCATTGCAATCTAAGGTACTGAAAAGGACAACACCATTTTTAGTGCTTCAGCCAGTGTCTACAGCTTATTTATAGGGCATCTCTCCCACTGGAATTATATCCTTCCACCTAAGGATGTGACTGACCACTTCATGAGCTAATGAATAGTGATATGTTATGCCAGTACTCACAGTTTTTTTCATAGGTACTGAATAGAAGTGAACAAACTTCACAATTCTAACATTTTTCTGCTAGCACGGGAAAATTTTTATTTTGATCACTAGATCAAGGAAAATTTAAAACAGCTTAAGAACTAGATCAAGAACATATTATACCCAGAAGATTGCACACTGGAAACCTGAAAATACAAGAGCAATATATTTCATTCAGGTCATTTTTTACTGCAATAACAAAAACAAACGCTACAGGTGATTCTGCTGGAAATTCCACATTGCATATGCTCAGACTTGAAAAAAAAAAAATTGTCTCCTAACTACAGAAAAACAATATCCTAAAACAATAATTTAACAGTAAAAGTCAAAGGGCTGTAAAGTTCACTGAACTAAAATCAACAGCAATTTAGTTTAAACATTCAAAACAAAACACCTGATCTTCTTCAGTGGACCAGGACTACCAACTTCAAAATTTATAATTTTGTCATAACACTGAAAGATTTCGTAGTTAAAAGAATTTCTGAACAAGTCCTGCTCTTTCTTATGTGCACTGCATTTCCATCAAAGTAAGATGTCCCGCATCCAAGCAGCTCAGAAATAGATGCTGTGGCTTCAGTGTGGAGAATGCCAGAGGTGAAATCCTCAACTCTGCTGAAACTGGAGGCAAAACTCTTACTGGTATCAATGGATCAGAATTCCTGCCTCCATGTATTTTCAAAATTGTCTCTCTGACAAAACATTCAAAATGAAGATTATGAAAAATCAAAAATAACTGCTGTTTTCTGCAGGATTTAACATTTTCCAAAGGTCCTTAAAGTCAAGCCGACAAGGAGATATGGCTGGTGCCTATTTGCTCTGCTCTGGCACAGAGCACAGATTATTTTTCTGTGTACAATGTTTTAGAACACAGGAACTCGGAAAAATCAGTAGATAAAATGTTTCTGTGACTTCTGATCCAGATATAAGATTGTTTATCTGCACAAAAATACACATAGTTTCACCCTGTCATTTCCAGCTCACGTTGTTAATTATATTTCAATGCACCTCACTAGATAAGAGGTATAATCCAGCCAAAAGCATATAAAGGTTGTAGTCCAAATTATGCAAGGTGTCTTGGAGCTGATAATTCCAACAGGTAATGAACTGTTTAATCTTATGCAGCTTGGCACACATGGCTGTTTATCTTTACCCAAGCCTTCAACATGCACATCAAACCAAAGACATCATCCACAAATATGATGAGTGAATCTTCTTTTCAGTTGGCAACAAAGTTTTAATTATATTCTACTACAATATTTCTGCGTAAGGAAAGAAACCAGGTTCAAACGCAGCAACAAAAAAAAATCGTGTTTCAAATATCCACGTGAATTTCTTATATTTCTTACATGATCTCAGCCTATCAATGGAAATCTGGAAGGCCAGCAGAAATACTGATCACAAGCACCTGTTGTACATGCACCACAAATTCTTTGCAATTATAGATGACAAAATCCCTTATACTATCACCTGCTCCTACTGCCTACCGTGGCTAAATATTGAGTCTGTGGAGCACATACCTCACAACAGGACTGTCACAGAAGCAGTGGTTTCCTCCATGCCTTGTACAAAGAAACTGTGGCCCAAATCAACTGAAACATCAGCAAACTGCCTCTGTTCCTGCTCAAGTAAAACCAGAAATCAAACAGAAGGACACGGAGTTCCAGCTCCTACCTCCAGGCATTAGCAATCACTTGATTTTCTGCCTTCCGCTCCAGTTTATGTCTCGAAGCATAGAGAAAGAAATTTTTGGGGTGAAAACTTTCAGTTCCTGAATTGGAGATGGAAGGTACTTAACTCTGCTCTACGTAATAAGATTTCTATTGCCTCAGAGTAATCAGTTAGGATTTAATGGAAGTACAGAAAAGGACTAAAAGCTTAGAGAAGATGTAAATACATTTTCTTTGGGGAATCAAAGTCAGAACAAATAATCTCTCTTCCTTCCATTTAAATTCTCTGTATTTCTACTTGTCTATCTTGGCAAAAGGTGTAAATTGGAAGAGGTTTTCTATTCTAAAGCCTTCTTTACCATAATACATGTAGCATTAAAATAATTTTAGAGACAAAAACCAGCTCTTCTAGAAAGGATTAGAATTTCAGTAGGTTTATTCTGGATTTATCCTCAGGTATTATAACTCCCCCACCTTTCGATAAATATAATTCATTACTCCAGATTTGGTTATACTTCTGCATTCCTGTGGGTGTAAAGCCTGCAGTATGCACAAAACCCTGTGATGATTGAAGGAACAAACCATACAGCAGACAGTAATTTCATTCACTTTAAATATTTAATTAAGTGAAAACTCAGGCTGGTAACATCCCTATTTTACAAAATGTTTTACAGAAACTTTCATTTAGCTTGTATCATTACTACTGTATTCGCAAATACCTCAAAGAAAACCTTAAACAAAAAAAAAGCAAGAGGTATGAGACAGAAATTACTCCACATCTGACAATCAGAAGGAACAAAATCTGGAGAAAAAAAACTGTATTTCATGAGGGACACCTATTCTAAATGGAATGGTATCCCAGGGGTTTCTTTTGCTTAGATGTACATACTCTTAGGTGCTGTATCTGAATATTGCCAGTCAATATCAAAGCAAAGATGAAACCCAATGTCTGAGAAAAATAAATACCTGGCTTCAGTCAGTGAGGTGAATTTACCATCAATGTAAGGAGGTGTAATTCTTTAAAAATTGCATGTATTTATGCAAGCATAGAAATAGATTTGTACACTGTAACTCAAGAACACTGTCAAAACTCTTGAATCAAAACTTTCAGGTGGAAATGTACTAAAGTGGTAAAATTCTGAATCAAAATACGTACATCTGAACAATATCTGCAATTAAAAGGTTAAACAGTATCTTCACTCTCTGCTTCTGCTGTGGTATACTCTTCTTCTAGCACATCAATTTTATGTCAGTGATCCCAGATGACCCAAACCAAGATTTTCTTTCTTACAGCTAAAAAAAAATAAATAAAATCCAAAACATTAACTGAATATAAAATGCTGTATTGTTTTTATCTTCAATTTGCAGAAAGTCTGAATATTTGAAAGGATAACTGCCTGAGATTGGTTTCACTGAAGTACTACTTGAAAACAAATTAACACTATTTCTTAAATATTCTATCCATCACTATACTCATCCTCAAGAGAAACTAAATGAGGCAAAGTATTCTAAAGAGCCCTTTGCACATTTCTGGGACTTGAAAATATCATCCCATGTTAATATAACTTGAAAAACATAAAAAAACAAAAACAAAACAGAAAAAAAATCAAAACCAAACAAAAAAAGAACAAAACAAAAAAGCAAAACCATGCAGTATGAAACTGAGAATAAAAACCAAGATGAACATAACTTAAAGAAATCTGTGAAAAGTAGACCAACTGTTCATTGATTTTTTTCAATAAAACTTGAGGTTTTTAAGAGACCAAACACTGTTTTTGTACTTCCAACCTATTAATATTTTGGGATGAAGTTGTCAAATACATGCTGTAATCCCATCCAAAAGGCCAAATACATACAGGCAGTACCCTATATGTAATGGCAAAATTAAGAGAAACATAAAATCAATTCCTGGAGTGCCTCCATTACCTCATCTGCAAGACAAGGAAAGCAATATTAACTTTTCTTTGAAAATTAATTTAACCCTATCTGCTAAGTGTCACTCCATGTCACCACTTTTCTAGGTCCTCCTCTGAGCACACCACCACCAGGCCCACAGACCTTTCTGCCTGCCTCTGAGCAGCTCATCAGACACATCTTTCTGACAAAACTTAATGTAACAAGTAGGAGCAGCAGCTATATACTACCAGGAAGAGAGTTACAAATGTCCTAGCATGATATATCCAAACTCCAGAAGTGGCAAACTAAAGCATGTTTGTTGGTTGTCCCCAGGGCTAGTGTCACGCTAAAGGAGTTTGAATTACATATGGGAACCTGCTCTATCTAGACAATGAACAGAAGATGCTATTTTTTCTGTCTTTTTTAATCCTAGCTTTCTGTCATCTTAGCATCTCATTCTTTTTCAAACCAGCTATAGTCATTAAGAAAAAAAAGAAAGTGAATTTTCAATCTGAGCCCAGTACCCCAGAAGACAGCTGCAGAACCGGAATCGAATGAAGAATGATTAAAATTGGTGGTATGCATTTCCACATGTATTCCAAATTTAACTCCTCTGCGTTGCTTCTTCCTACTTATTCTGTTGCATCACTGTCAGCTGAAGAAGCTGAACTAAAAAGCAGAGCAGTGCAGAAACCTGGAGCAGAGACGGAAAACCAGAATAATTTGATACAACGCCCACTCCAAAAGTTTAATGCACCGTGTACATAGCTGGCAACAGTAGATCAGATGTAAAGGAGTAAGTTGCCTGGAATACTATCAGAATTTTCTGTTTGCTTGTTTGCCTGCACACCAGCACAATGAAGTGTCCACACTGCATTACGGGGGGGACCTATGCCCATCTTGCATTGCAATAGGAAGCAGTTCAGTGACACTATTCACCACTAGATTGCATTTCCATGACTACAGCAGAACCACCCTGTATTTCTGTGGCCCTAAACTTACAAAACCTTGATGTCTTCGTGCTTATCCTAGTTAAAGATGACATCATATTCCCTGAAGAGACCCAGCATAAAACTTCAGATGGAGCTTTATTCCTTGCACCTGGTAGATAACCACCTCTATGACTGCAGCATCATTACTGGGTCATTTCAGGAGTTATTATTCTGTGTGTAATTACCTCATAGTGCTGTCCAAAAAGTATCACACAGGTACATAAAACATTTCATAAAGTTACTGCAATCAAATCTTGGAAGAAAGAGATAGAAGAGAAGCTCACCTTTGAGCATCAACAGAAAAATGTCCTGATCAAAAGATCTCTACAGATATTGGCAGGCTTTGAACCAAGCTGCTTTCTCAGTTCAAGCTGCCTGAATATTTCGTATTTTCTGCATTACACATATTTGCATCTATTTATACAGAAAGGCCAGATTAAGTTTAATTCCTCCACTGCATTTATACAGACTAAACCTCTATGCTCCAAGTGAAAACCAGAGTATTTTACATATTTAAATGAACAACACCAGAGAAGATGACCTTTAAAATCACCATTATAAGAAACACAATTACAAGTGACATAAGACATGTGGCAAACTTAATTATGCTTAAACATACTGGTTTCCAATCTTTTCAACCATGACACAAATTGATGTCTAAAATTAAAATGTATTTGAAAATTTAGTTACAGGAAATGTCTAGCAGAATTTACTTTTTTCATGTTACTAAATTCTATTGATAGTATTTATCAAAAAAGGCAACTCCATAACACCAAAAAACCTCCTTTAACTACTTATAGTTAAATTTTACTTAACAAAGATGATGTGGATGATTTTGTGGAAGCATGACACGGAATGAAAATCATTAATCTGAATTTGATCCTCAAAGCTTGGTAACAATTTGATATGCAGTTGCTACCACTACAGAATTATAAGACCAAAAGATGTATACGTGTATACCTAACTTTTAAGATCCCAAGCGCTTTAAAATGAGCCAAGAAAATGAGACTCATGCTCACAATCAGTAAAAGACAAATAAGCATAGGAGTGCAAGTCCATGCAAACACAGGAACACCAATTTTTCAAATGAAACAGCAGAGAGAATATTAATGAGCAGAGGGTAATTACTCATGCTGTATTTGCCCAAGACAACACAAAAGGAGCTCTGCAAGACTGGGCTTCTTGGGGGTTTTGTTTTTGCTGTTGTTTTATCCTTTTGGGTTTTTATGTGGACATGACTTTTCCATGCTGCCCAACAGAAGGCTGCCAAGAGCAACTTTGGAGCATCAACTGAAGGCCGGCTCAGAGTAAAGGATGCTACCAGCTGCACTGCCAGTCCTGTCCCTGCATCACCACTGATGGTTTTACACCTTCTGTGAAAGCTAAACAGAGGGATCACTGGCTAAATCCTGCAGGATTACTGTTTAAGTAGAGATGGCCATAGAAATAAGCAATAAGCCATTCAATTTCACCACTCAGTCTAATTACAACAAGCATTTCATTAAGGTGTGACATGCAGAACTTAATGACCTCGCCCAAATTAGAAGTGGAGACACAAGACTCAGAGCAGCTTCTTTTTCCTCACAGAAGCCCTTCTGTTACAAACTATGTGGGTGCTCCTTTAATGATTTGTTTAAACAGAAGCAATCAAAAGGTTCAGCTCTTCAGCTTAGAATCAGATAATCACTCAGACAGAGGATGAACTATAGAAACAATATAGAAAGCTTATTTGGTGAAGAAAAACTAGCACTGAGGAAGAACATTAAAACCCCACCTGAAAAATCAGTAAAAAAACCTTGGAATAATTCTGGCTATGTCATAGGCACATGGGTTTGTGTCATACTTAGTTGGTATTTTTTGCAACAATTAAAAATCGTGTAAAATTGTTAATAATGTTTAGACATCTTCCAACAGTATTCCAAAGACTAGCTACAATGAAAAATAGAGAAGTTTTTGTATTACAGCTACCATTAAAAACAAATATTTAAACAAATAAAAAGGTAGGTTTCCCAGTGCACATGTTTCTATTGTAAGACCTTCTGTGTTGCACCTATCAGAATAAAAATGTCTTTAAAATAGAATAAAACTGCTTTGTAGCAAATGGTCATTGAAACTTTGATAAATCACGTCCTATACAATTTTGTATGAAGGACAGAACCTTCTTTTCATAAATATTTCAGTATGCAATAGCAAGTATTACATTAAGCAGCACCACTAGTGGTTTCTGCTGTCCAGACAATATTTAGACTAATTAATTGTATCCTTCAAAACAGTCAAATTCGCAGCTTTTGGAACAATGACTATAAAAAGAATAGCAGAATTTTTGTTATACTTCAGAGTACATTCTAAACACATTTTATTCCTAAGTAGTATTCTAAAGCCAAAACATTGGGGTTTTTTAATTAAAAAAAAGGCAGATTAAAAAAAAATGAACTCGAATAGGTTTCTCTTCTGTTGAAAGGACACTATAAGATGTTCTGTGCAAGCATGCAGAGTGTGTGTATTGAACAAAAGAAAGTAAAACTGAATGTAATAGAAATTTCCACCTTCCCAAGAAATCCCTCTGCTACATCTAGTTTGTTGTTTAATAAATATATCTGTTCAATTCCAGAAAGCTTTACTGTACAAGCAGGCTGGTAAGAGCTTTAGGACTTACACAAGCAATTTCTAAGACAATAAAAGTCAAGGATGGCAACAGGAGTTGAGCAGAGAGACTGAAATATCAGCCCTCAAACAGTAGTTTGGGTTTTGGTGTTTTTTTAAAAGGGTTAAAAATCTATTTTCATATGCATGAAAGCCTTTATTTTATATTTCCTTTAGAAATTAATGCAGTATAGAAATTCTACTTAACATGACTTGGCAAGCACATCCCAGCAATTAGATAGGGAAGCACAGTCCCCCCTAGCTGTGTGTGTACATACATTATTTACAGGAGGTGCTTTCCCAAAAACATAATAGGGACAGAAAAAGGCTGAGAGCAGCCAGGAAAATAACTCAGCAGACAAGGCAGGAAAACTTGCCCATCTCTGGTGGTGAGGAAACCACAGCAAGAGGGTAGGTTTCATTTCCAGCCCTGTGTTACAAATGTCAATCAGCCCAAGCTGGGATTTATAAGCACCATCCAACAGTTTGGCAGACAGGCAAGTAATTAAGCTTCACTTGTCTGGAACACAAGTTTGGTTATTTTGGACTGTAAAGCAGCTCTCTTCTTTACCATAACAGAACCTTGTGGCTTTATAAGACAGGTCTGTTCAATGATCAAGCATGAGACCTTCAGTGGTTTTCCCAGAACCATCACGGCTGCGGTCCAGAACACTCTAAAGAATCACAGCAACACTTGGTTTCACATGTTTATTGAAAGAGATTGATTCAATCAGGATTGATGCTAGACCATCAGCTGGGAAACTGTTACACCACCATTTCAGGTAAAATTACATGACCTCTAAGTCCCTGGCTTTCCTATCTGTAAAATGGCAATAACATTTGATCACTTTTACAGCAGCGTTCTGACAGTCTCAGAAGAAAGTCAATGTCTAAAGGGCAAGTTAGTACTATTCATCCTAAAATGCTAATATATAGTGTTACTTGTCAATGCTTCTATTATTCAACATGAAAAGCGTATTTTTTAGCATCTCTAAAAATACTGAAGGATTTTTTGTCAGATTTCCTTCATAGAGAGCACTGACAGCTCTCAGTGCAGTAAGCCAAGCCTGATTTTTGCACTACATCTGCAATATCTTTTATACTTGGGCAGCTGGCACAGAGAGAGAAAATTCATTAACATGCTAATGATGTGTCCTATTTAAAATTCCAGCTCTGATTATTGTGTGATTAAGTCTCTTCCCTTGACGTCTGCTTCCTTATATCTGCATTACTGTGAGAAATCAACAATTATTAATGAAGTAAAAAATAGGTGACCAATTTATACACAAGATAAAGACAAACACACACATACATTTTAGCATTTAAATTTTTTTGTCTAATATTTTCCATATAAAACAGTATTATGCTCAGTTTAAAAAAAAAAAAAATCAAAGTTTTCAAGAAGCTCACAGACACAAAACAATTCAAGTGCGAGATGACAGAGAAATAGATGTGTATAGGACCTAACTCCAACCTTGTGTACGGGTTGGGGCAGAACAGAAAAAAAGGCAGAACTGTCTTTCTCTGCAGCAACACAGATTTTATTGGCATAAATGAAACAACAGGCCTAAGGCTGTGAAGTAAGTCGGGTCAGCTAGCCCAACTCAAATCACACCTTTCACAGTGCAGACAAAACCAACACAATTATCTCCAATTCTTTCAAACAACAGCAAAAAACAAAAGTGGCAACAAAATTGTATTCCAATTCTTTATGCTCTATTCTCTAAACATAAAAGTGCTGTGCAAAATAATGCTGTTCCACAAAAGTGGCCTCTTTTCCTCAAGACTCCATCTGCATACTGTTTTCCAGAGTTTATCTGAAGGCTTCCATTCAGTTGAATGTGTTGGTATCAAACCCATGCCAGTGTTCTCAAATATTTCCATTTTTTAAAGGAGAAAATAAGGTAGATCACGTGTAAAGGGGGCAGGGATGAAGGAAAGGGAAGGTGTCAGGTTTCAATTTATGTATCTCTGACTAGTATCTGCTTGACAACATTTTATTTTAAGACAAGGATAAATTTCTCCTTTTGCCTACAGAATCACAGTAAATTAAAAGAAAATCTGAGTAAATACCCAGTATTTTGAAATCTATTGTCACAAATGGTGGGACAGTAGAGGTCAGATAAAGAAGGTATCTCCTTTCAGCTGTATAAATGCAAAAGGGAAAAAAAGAGTCTATGAACTGATACAATTTCTGTTGCTTCAGCAAGCATCTTGTACAGGCTTGATTTAAAACCCTGCTAAATTAAAACACAAATGGGAATGTACATGTGTATTATACAAAGTTTAATTGCTCTAACATAAAAGAGAAACAAAATGGGCTGATTAGAAGGTCAGAATCTTTTTCAACTCTCTTGAAAATCCAAGGAAAGAAGCAGCATTGCCTGATATGCATTTCTGGGTTTGTATCACAATGCACTAAATTTGAGGAATCATTTTTTAAAACTTTATCTATATTCTAAAAATGCGAGTTCTTATCTAGAAGTGTGTGCATATGTATATATTACTCTCTGCATTTTTAAAACATTCTCTTAGATGTATCCAGCTGCCTACAAATCTTTTTGTTTCTAAGACAGCTCTGCTTATCCTCTTGCCTATGAAGAAATTTCATATGCTTCTAAAACAGAGGCACCTTCCTCTCTTCACCCAACCTATTGCTCATAAAATCCTGAGAAAGGAACGACATTTCAAAATCCTAAAGCTTTAATGTAGCTCTCAGGAAAGTATTTTGTTTAGAGATAATTATAGTAACTGTACATTTGTAGCCAATCAAATATTACTGAGCCTTTTCATTTAAGCAAGCAGCAAGGCCATTTTATCTGCTCCAACTTCAGGAGTGAGTACAGCAGGCAAGAGAGTAAGTGAAGTTTAGGAATGACTTTGCTGTTTGATAATATGTCAGTAGCTTTCCCAGTAATTGCAGACAACCTCCCCACTTTCAACATGACACTACAACCCAAGCACACTGCTCATAGTTGTGTGAGAGCAGCACTTGGCAAGTTGTTTAAACTCCCCCTCAAACACAAATTTACTATGAGAACTCTTGATTTCAGAATCGGGAATCTCTGACACCTCCTATGTTCAGACCCACAACCCAATGTGTTATACATGTATTTAGTTTTATACACTAAACACGTTCCTATTGTCACAGCTAGACACATCTACAGCTACTCCATAAAGACTACATCTTCCTCCGCATGTGAGCGCAAGCACAGTGCCATCATCACTGTGATAAAAATGGACTTAGACAAGAAAGGTTTTGAGAACTGGGCTAAGACAGATTCCAAAAAGTAGCACATTGCTGAGGTATCCCTTGTTCCCTACAGCCTCACCCAGCTCCAGGGGAAACAGCTGAGAGGATATTGAATATTCTGCTCCTCTAGGTCATTGCTAGACTTTCCTCAGAAGAGCCAGTATGTTTTCTGAAATGCAGAATGATCCATCAAACCCAGCACAACTCCAGGAGATCAGGTCTGAGCAAAAAAGCTGTAACAATCTGTGAACTACTCACCAAATGCGGTCTCTCCTTGCTCAAGTTCTTGTTTCAGTCTGGTGTAATCATCTTTGATTCTCTCCAATTTTCGCGTATTTCTGGTACTCAGAACCAACAGTTCATTGAGAAGTCCTTCCAGTCCCTCCTTCTCAGATGTTAATGACCTTATTTCTTCTGCAAGATCCTTTGCAGTGCTGAAATTAGTTCCTGCATGTTTTGTGGGGGCAGGGGAAGGAAAGAGGAAAAAAACAATGAGGCAGACACTTGCAACATCAGTGGCTTACATAGCAATCCTGGGAAATTAGGCAATCATACTTCCCAACAGCAACTGAAAGGGGGAAAAAAAGAAAAACTGCTTTGCAAGCATCCATTTCGTTAATATTACAAGAACAATAATTGTAACTGATTTAACCTTACACACAGAGAAATGGTATTTTCTTTAATTATTGAGACAATTTACATTTTTTCAGGAAACCTGTTCCTAAGGGTTTGCACTTCAAATAATGTCATACTGTAATCCATTGATTGTTGCAGTGTGATCTATCAGACCATTTTCTTCCTTTGGAGGACCTATCAGTGCACAGTACATTTGAAATAGAGGCCGTCAACCTGCTGGACCCTGAAGTATTTCCTCCCTGAACAAAGCAGCCCTGTGCTGGCTTCTGTAACAAGCACAGAAGGTTATTTATGAAGGACACATTGCATTTCTTAAATGGCCTGCAGCTCAAGCAGAGACCATGGGGAGATGTTCTTCTCAGAGAACACATTCAGAAATCACAACCCTTCACTTCTGGCTCTCCCTGAAACACCACAGATAGGCAGAAGGCCTTGGCAACACCAGCTCACACTGTTCTGGAGTTTCTAAAAATGTCTGGTTCCTTTGGACAGGGATCCAGAGCAAAAGTTCAACTTCCAAGCGGTTTAGAGTGTAGCCTCGTAACATTTATCCATTTAACCATTCTGAAAACCATTTTTATAACCCGCTGGAGAGGAATGTTTCCTTAGTTTGAAAAGTCTTCTGTAATAAATAGAAAATGACAGTGAGATACTCAGCCATTAAATTACTCTTAAATAGCAGTAGAGTAACAATGCTACATTTACATAACTGTACCAGAATCATTTTAATGATTGAGATACTTGGCTGGGGGGGAAAAAAGCCAAACCAAAAAAACACACAAAAGAAAACCTAAACCCCACCACCACACTTTAATCTAAAGAATTCTTGATAAAAATAATTTCCATATAGAATTGCCCAATAAAAGAAAGAAGATCTTTAGCATAAGACTTAAGCTCTGATATCATCCTAAATTTGCAAAAATTTGGTGATATGCTCTAATAAGTAAAGGTATTTAGTAAGTAAAGGCACTCAGAAGATTTAGCCTTGAAACAAATATTAACATAAAACAAAACCAGTCACGCAAATGTCTCATCAGCTTCTGAAGTATGTGCAATGACTTCATACTCCTGAAATCACTTTATAATGCCACCAGCATTATTCAGATGTGAGAGTTTCTTTTTGGTTTTGTTCAGCGATACAATACACTATTGCTTAGACACAACAGATCAATTGAAAAGTTTATTTTCAAATATTAACACATAATCCAAACAATCAAATCCACATCAGAATATCCTAAATTATGGCATTACATCTTTTAGGGCTGATCACAAAGTCTTAAAAGGCAACACTTTGGCTGCTGTTCAGTTTCTTCAAGACAAGGAAGCAAGAATAGGATGCAAGTGTTTACACTGGTCAGAAGATGGCAAACCACCATCAGCAGCTGCCAGGAGAGGCTCCATTCCTCCAGAATTCCAGAGAGAACAGGAGCACTTCCATCAAACACCTACAGCCATTTCCCTGGAGCAAAGACGCTGTTGCAAACTCAAGTGGCTGTATGAGGGCAGATGTGCCAAAGGGAGGCTGCACTTACCAAAATTTTGGAAAATACTGCCTCAAATAAGTCAAGTTTAAAGACTGAACATTGCTAAGCGTGGTAGTCCTGCTTTGTATTTGGGTTTTTGGTGGTTTTTTTAGTCCCAAGGATAGCCCAAGGTAGTTTCATTCAACCTCTTCCTCATTTAAAGTTGATGTTTTCTTGTTTCTTTTTAACAGGTCAAAAGTCCTTAATTTCTAATTCCCAGTTAAAACCCTATTTTCCATTTCTGTCTTACAATTACAATTAAATAACTATAAACACGCTTCACAAAGAGCACATCTAGGATCTTACAAATAGTAGGACCTTATGGTTTACCAGTGCTTTACTGGGAAACAACAGCACAAATTTTATTACCTGAATTTGTCATGTTTCCAAATGGGCAAAACAAAGCAGTAAAATAAGTAAGGCAAAATCACTGGAAAAATGGCAAATATTCAAATGCTTTTAAGGGAACTAGACTCAACTCCACCTTTATTCACCTGAAATCATCCCAAGCATCAAAGCACAGGAGGCTTAATAAAACATGAAGGTGAGAAAATCTTCATTAAAATCTGGAGCCTGCTGTTACATTTCAGAGGACAGCAAGGAAAAAGGTATGATACTGCATATGAAAGTTTTATATATACTGAATGGATTTGAATTCCCAGAGGAGAAGTTTATATCAAAACTGAGGCTATAAGGAAATGGCACCAGATACAAACCCAAAAGCAAAAGACACCCTACCTGATCCAGCTTCCCATGACAGCAAAAATGTCTGAAAGTCTCCAGAGAAAATTCAGAAGACCGTATAAAAACTTAGGCATCACAAGTACCAATGTCAGTGAGCTCTGACCTCAATCCTCAATTAATAAAAAAATTAATATATAATCCATAGCTCCCAGCATTGAAAAACATGCCCTCATGGGTTGCTTTTTTTGTTGTGGTTCTTTGTTTTGTTTTTAGTTTGTTTTTGTGGGTTTGTTTTTGTTGAGACAATGTCTTATTGCATGCCATACAAATATTCTGAAGACATATGTCAAGATATTTTATTCTGCTAATGCTCTCAAAATGTTAAAATTCCTCTTTTTGATAATTTAATAATTAGTTTGCCTAAGTGAACACAATAACTTACTTTGTCAACCACTCAGAGCTATGCCTTACACAGCCATACCAATGACAGGGTTCTAGTTGGCTGGTATTAGTTAAGTCAGTCTAACTTTTACCAGGAAACTCAAAAATCATGCAACCAATAGAATTGTTTGCTCATAAAATCTGTACAGAGAAAACAAAGCTAAGGAATTAATAATCTAAGACCAAAGCTGAGATTCTGGTCTAAACCAGGGCATGGGACAGAGATTCTGTGAAGGGGACTGAAGAGCAAGATGCCACTTTTCCCATGTCTTCTCCTGTCTCACAGTGAGGCTTGCTAGAGATGTGCAACTTTAGTCACTGCATCCATGTTCATATAAACACACAGCGTGCAAACTGGGGCAGCAAACTTGCAGTACCCAGGGCTCTGAACAGGTAAGGTGCCTGCAGTGCACTCTCATAAGGAACTGAGTATGTACACTTCACTTTGTGGGACTGAACATTACCATTATCTCGAAAGACAGCAACAAAAAAAGTTAAATTGTCCTCTTTAATCTTGCCCTCTGGGGCTCCCTCCCCCCATGCATCCTTCATCCTCTACAGAAAGTGACATCAGGTAAGTTCCAGCAGCTCAATGTCAATGCCAAAAATACCAGCCAAATCAAGCACAACCACCCAAATAGTCAAAATATAAAAAACCCTCCAGGCAGAAAGTAGCTATATAATTGGTTTTACTTAGTGTAAACATTAGTGTATTTCCCTTATTTCCTCTATTCTTAAATTTTTACTTGTATGGCTACAGCTAAATAGTACTCTGTACATCAAATATATTTTCTATGGATACAGTTACGTGCCGCCAAACTCAGATTTTACTATACTGGGCAGATTGTTGCCCATTTAGTAGTCTTGAAGTAAAATATCATTATTTTGATACCATTTGCCAGCAACAAATTGATTAAAAATATGGTTTGAAATTTGTCTGATTTTACCAAAAAACCAAGAAATACGTTACTAATTAAGCTTTATTAAATATTTCCCCCTTCAAAATATAAAACAAAGTTAAGGGTCCACAAATTTTTTACTCATGCTTTTTTCTCAAATTTCTGGCAGAAGTTACATTCATTCATAGCTACCATTATTTATACTTGAAGCAGAGAGGGAAGTCTCAGCCCCACTGAATATAAGTTTATTGTAGTACAAACAATGGAATAATTTTTTTCATTAATAATAAAGCATATCT
Source organism: Trochalopteron elliotii (assembly GCA_024734555.1). Classification (NCBI taxonomy): domain Eukaryota; kingdom Metazoa; phylum Chordata; class Aves; order Passeriformes; family Leiothrichidae; genus Trochalopteron; species Trochalopteron elliotii. Next base: position 5,525,997 of record JANPWX010000097.1, on the reverse strand, counting down.
ATTGGACACTAGCTTAAGTGTAACAAAGAATAGACTGGTCAGTCCTCATCATTATCTATAAATTAATTCTTCATATACTTACAGCACTACCTTTAATAATTCATAAGAAACTGAAAATTTACGTTTTCGCCTAGGGCATTTGCTACCATAGTATTTATCAATGGTACTGGAATTCAAGGCTGAAAATCTTCCATCCAGTGATTAATGAGGACACAAAGTGATTTCAATACCACAAAAGAAATTGAAGAAAATAAATATCATTCACCTACTCACAAAGGAAAAGGACAAAGCTAAAGACATGACAGAAATGTAAGATTCTGGAAGAAATGCCAGTGTGTTTGCGCCTCTGAAAAAATAAACTGCAAATGAGGGACAGTCTACCATCTCCAGAAACATTTTACAGAAATCCAGCACATTTGAATTGCAATTATTGTTTTTAAGCAATAACACATGTCAATGCTTTTATGAAGTATAACACAACTACATGATTGATGTGATCTTGAAAGGTAATTGCCAGCTAGAAGAAGGTGAGAGACCCCACAGACATACATTTGGAAGAGCAATTCTCAGTCACAGAGAGCCTCTTACACCTGGACTGAATCAGTCACCACAGAACAACATAGGAATAAAAAAAATAAACTAAAAATAAAAGGGGGGTGGTGGGGAGCACAAAAAAACCCCAAAGTAATAACATTTCAAATCAGTAGTAACAATGGAAAGAGAGACATCACTGCTCCTTTCCACAAGTGTTTCCCCTAATGCCCTCCAGACCACAGCACAGCCTTCCAACAGGGTGATAGCACCTTCCCTTCACAGCTCTCCCTTCTAACATGTCCTCTTTGAGCACAAAGCCACAGAAAAGGAGCTGGCAAGGAGATAAATCGACCTTCTCTCCTGCTCCAGGGATAGCTGTTTAGGCAAGAGGAGTGAAAGAGAGTAAGTTGTTTCATGACTGACTTCTCCAGCAGAAGAAAAGATTTTCTGCTGTCTGGTCACATATCATGCTGGAGCTTCAGCTACAATGAATTACCCTTGAAGTTCACTGAAAGCCAGTAACATCCAGCAGTCTGACTTGAAAACGAGATTAAAAAGATAAACAGCATAATGTCCTGGTTTCGGCTGGGATAGAGTTAATTTTCCTCTTACTGGTTGGTACAGCACTGTGTTTTGGATTGAGACAGAGAATAATGTTGGTAACACACTGATGTTTTTAGTTGTTGTTGAGCAGTTTTTAGCCTAAAGTCAAGGACACCTCAGTTGCCCATGCTCTCCAAGCAAGTACACCAGAAGCTGAGAGGGAACACAGCCAGGACAGCTGATCCAAACTGGACAAAAGGCTATTCCATACCACATAACATCATACTCAACAAATAAACTGGGGGGAGTTGGCTGGGAGGGATCAATAGCTGCCTGGAAATGGGCTGGGCACTGGTCTGTGCATGGTAAGCATCACTTTATTGGTATTGTGCATCACTTGCCTGTCTTGGGCTTTATGCCTCTCTCACTCACCTTTTCATTACCATTATTATTGCAGCTATTTTTTATCATTAGTATCATTATCATTGTATTTTGCTTCAGTTATTAAACTGTTCTTATCTCAGCCCACAAGTTTTACTTTTATTTCCCAATTTTTTCCTCCCCCACTGTGAGCAGAGAGAATGTCCAGGTAGTACTTTACTGCTGGGTGGGGACAAACCACAACACAGAGCTGTCTGAAGTCTGAGGGAGCATTTGAGAGTTGGTTTGGAGGACTCACTAGCATTGTTTTTCAAACGAGTGAACAGGCATACCAAAAAGTACACTGCTTGCAACAATACATGGTGGCAAATTTTATCTCATGGAGTATAATGTGAGTGTTGTGGGAAGACATGACCATACACAGCACTGAATGCTGGAACCAGACACTGCAGTCATGAAGCAGAATTGATCTCAATATGCCTGTGATCCATCAACCCATGATGCTGCTGGAATCAGGAATAGGAAAGTGTGGAACCAGCTATGTCATCTGAGAAGATGAGGCCCTCCATTGGACTCCAGTTCATAAAAAAACCTGAGCCTTCATGAGAAGGCACAAAGGAGTATTGTTGGTTTTGCCTCTAAGACCAGGTGAGTTCTGCAGCCATTACCAAACAACAGTTCTCAGAAGCAGAAAAGATACAGAAACCCAGAATACCACTTCCTTTCAGTGAAAGACAAATTAGGAGCAGCATGTCTGGGTAAGAACTTGACATCATACTCAGAACTGTGTGTCCATTCATATTTCTGATTGAAATGACAGACTACAGCAGGAGCATGAAAACAAGGCATCCACATTAACATAAACCACAGATGGATGGGTGAAAATGTCCTTATGCCTGCACTGGCATGTTCCAGCCTGATGGCCCTGCCCCCTCCCTAACCTACCCATTTCCCAACAGGAATACTTAGCACCAAAGCTGGAAAGCTGGGGGCTCTTTTTGTTACAGTTGGATCCATGCAGAACTTGCCCTAAATGAGCATCAAAGAGCAGCCAAAGAGACAACAGCCCTAACATTAGGCTTTGTGAAATATGCTATCCAGTATTTATGCCATATTATTTATAAAACTATGATTTTACATTGACATAAGGGAAAAAAAACTTATTGTACTGCTGGGAATCATCTCACAACATCACTTCCAAGCAGCTCCCACCTGCCAGTACTTAATGAAATAGAGGTAATGATATTTATAGGACCATGACACATGATTTCGTGTAAGGCAAGAAGACTGGTAAAGACAATTTAAAGATTTTCAAACTACAAGTCACCTCACTCTAACTTTTGTGTTTGAATCTAATTTGGATTTTCAAAAACAGAAGGAAAGTTAATGACATACATCTCACAGATAACTACATAATAAACAGTATTTCATTCATGTCTGCTTAGCTTCCCATTAAGCCACTTTCTGGCTATCTAGTCCCATGCTAATATGCATTCTCAAGAGGAAAAAAAGTTCTCAAAGAGTCTATGAAAACATTGTAAAATGTACCTCCATAACCCAACCCTCTTTTATTCAAATGTAGGAAAGAGATGAAACAGGATTAAAAATTCACTTTAGTTTGCATCTTCTCTCCTATTCCCAAATTATTTTCTCACTAAGGAAATAAAAGAAACACAACATGTCTTATTATTTCCTCTTGTGTAAAACAGCACAAAGTACAAAAATAAGTTTCAATAATATTTCTACAGTTATGTTCACACCTGCTTAAACATCATCCTATTTGAATTTTCTTACCAGCTTCAATTTTTTTTATCTGAAATTTATTCCCTAGAAAAATTTTGTGCTAAATAATGACACAATACTGAAAGAAAGGAGTATACCGTACTGTGGTGTTCTTCCTACAACTGACTACAAATTTTATGAGCATGTTAAGAGCCACTGTAAGAAGCAGCTGTTAGAAAAACCACATGCACGTTTCTAAGCACTGACATTGAAGTGCTTTTTATAATTAAAAAAATACCTACTAGATGCTAAACTATAATAGTTCATCAATGAGAATTTCCAAATGTGCGTATCAACAGTAACATTTCATGATATCAGGAGTACTTGCTACCTATAATTACCTAAAGCTACTGACCTAATAACTGGAACAATATATGATCCCTCTAATTATCTCTGGAGGAAAATTCTGGACTAGCATCTCTGGAGTATTAATTATTAGTTATTCATCCCAACAGGCCAATCAGATGTAAGTGATGTTGATACAAAGGTTCTGAATTGTAACTGTTGACAGAAATTGTACTCTTGAACATGTAAGTACGACCTTCTTTTCTTTTTCCCATAAAAAAACTCACTGGAATTTAATTAAATTTATTTTATGGCCTTCAGTAATCCAGATATTCACAAACTTTCTTTTTTCTCTTCCAAATTTTATTTTACACTTCTTCCCAGGATGAAATAATAGGAAGAAGAGGCATTTATATACATACTATTGTCTCTTACATCTTTACAGTATCATTTATCATACAGCCTTAAATTCCATTGTATTGCATCGAGAAGACTAATAGAACTTATGCTTACATTGCATTTATCATGGTATTTTTCTCCAAAAATAATATCAACTATATTCTTACATTTTTTGGTGCAAATACATCAGAATTTTAAATCAATGTATTTGTATTAGAAAGTACAGTCCATGTAGCAAATGAATGTTGTCTGAAGTTGTCAAGATAGCCATTAAAGGCCAAGATATATATCATGCTTTCCAAGACATCACATCATTAAGTCACCACATATATGCTCTGAAAGCTAATTTTCACTTAATAACTGCATTCTTTAGCTCATCTAATCTAACATTTGGGATACAGTCACTTTTTTGCTTTGACAGTGCTCCAAAGTCACTTAACTCTTACTGCTTCCTCAAGAAAAATGCTACTTTAATAAAAATGATGTGACATCTGTATAGAGAAAAACAGTTGTTCTCAGTATCCATTAGCAGTGCTCTTGAAGAAACTGTCTGAATGAATTATCTAACTGCTACATAAGAAGTAGAAGTAACAGACATTTAACCCTGCATGATGTTTCCAGACTAAATGAAAACCTCTAACTATGACCACTAAACATTATTATTACTGCATATTTACATATGCACACTGTAATTCCTTCTGAACGTCATGCTGTTCCAAGATTGTCCTTAAACAACTGCATATTACCCAACTGAACATTCTTCCAACTTCTAACAATTGAATGCACCCAGGCTGTTCATTAACACTGTTGGCTGAGAGATCAGAGAATAGGTACATAAAGTATCTTGCTTAAATCTTAGCCAATATTTAGAAAGTTAAGACCTGCTTCTTAACTATGCCCTCCTTAAGAGGTGTCATTCATTTACCCCTAACACAGGAATACACAGAAACACTAATTTAGCCTTCTCCATTATTCATTATTCATTTTTGCCTTATTAAGTTAAAAAAAACCCAAACAAACAACAACATAACCCCCACTATTTTTATCTCTTCCTTCCTCCTTCTTCTTCTGCATTTATAAAATCTTTTCCTCCTGATTTGCTTCTCTTCTCTGCTAGCTAGCCGCAACTCACTCTGCATCTTGGCTTTTCTAATTTTATTCACCTCATGCCCTAAGACTATTTCTGGTCTTTTCAGATATTTTTTTTCTTATTTACTTTCAGGTCTTCAGAGAAATAGTTTTCTTTTTATTCTTGTATCTCCCCTGTGTCCTCTGTATATAACTCTGCATTTTACATAAACATGTGCCACCACATTGACTAAATGTATCTGTATCGTACAATGAGGTAAATAAATTATAGTATCCACTGTCACCAAATTACCTTTTGTCCTTGATTTTTAACCATGCCATGCAGAATTTTGCCTTCGTAATAAATTAGGATTGGACTATTCACAGTCATTAAAATTCCCTGAAGCAAGAGTAAAAAAAGACACAGTGCTTTTGTCGGTACAAAGAAATTGCACTGATACTCCTTAAAAGGCACAGAAAGGCAGTTAAACAATTGTAAAAACAGTTTATAGAAAGAGTAGCATTAAAATGCCTTTGGAATTCATTCCTGAAACAAGCAATCTCTTTTAAGAGCTAACAGGTCTAAAATACTGTCATGAATGTTTTGGAAATGATCCTCAAGCTGTCATTCACTCTTTCCAAGTGTCAGACTGAGATACAGTTTTTCCGGCCAACTGCTTCCTACAGGTAGTTGCCTGTCCAGTTTACGGGCTGTTTTGTTCCCAAGCCATAAAACCTCTTTTCTGAAAGTGAGAAAACTACCTACATTTAAACAGTCTAAGCACAGAGAAGGACAATTGACTGGTTTACCTCTTACAGGTAGAGAGCGAAATAAAGAGGATTTCCATTTTAAAAAGGTGTTATGAGAAGTAAGGAAATTGAGCATCCTCAGCACCTACAAGACCTGGGCTTTAATTTCCTTTAGGACTTTGTTCAAGCCTGACATGATCCACTTCTGGCAAACAAAACATGTGACACTGCACAAGGCTTCATTTTAAAATAATTTGTGCGTGCAATATAGATTCTTGCACATAATTGAAAAGATAAATCACATATGGAGAGCTACATGTCATCTTGACATGTATCAAAAACCCTTTAGCCTTTCTTTTCCTGGTGTAACACTGGAAAACTTCCTGCACTCTACGTCCACGTTCCGTTCTACTCAGCTTCCTCTCCAAGGCAAGAGTTTAGCAGAGAGACACCTACTGAAACATTTGCAAACCATTTGCTGAATTAGAAAACCCACCTCTTCCAACTTAAAGGATTGTGATTTGCCTTTTTTCCTTGGTGAACAGTGCAGCAATACCAAGCAAGTGGCATGTAAGGCTGTTATGTATCACACTCTGTAATCACATTTCAGTGTTTTACTGGTTGTAAATAACATGCATGAGTGCTCCAAGGATGAAAGTGCTCTTTTGCTGCCAACATTAGTTGTTTAATGATCTTGAACAGCAGAAGCTGCCAATTATTGTATTCCATTTTAAAGTGTCATTTAAAGCCAGACTTGTAATTAGGATACCTTAGCTATACATTTATAACTTAGCCAGAGAGCTATATGAATGTAACTTGAGAAGCCCTGGAACAGCTATTGAAGATTACACATCAATCTCACCTATGGAAAAATACCATGTGTTTTGCATGTTAATGGTCTCCCGGTCTCCCACACAGCATCAGCTTTGCCAGTAGTTCCAAACTGTGGAGAGGGACCTAAAGTACCTCACACAAAGCATGGCACAGCCCTGTTCTGCCAGGCTGGTCACGACTTCAACGGATCCACACAAGCACATGAACAACCTTCCCTAACAAGTCTGTTATGAAGAGGACAATAACTGCTCCAATACACCCCTTAACACTGTTAATCCTTCTCATCACTTAAAACTTACCTGAAACAGCCAGCATTTTGGCTTCAAGTAGAGCTGGTAGCTGAGTCTCAATATCACTCACTTTCCTCCTCAAAGTACTGCAGAGTTTCTGACTTGTGCAAACCTAAATTGAGGCAGACAGCCATGATATAGAATTCATTCATGTAAAAGTATAAGGCAGTTGAAATGGGGCTTCAAATGTTCTTGGTTAACAGACATGACATAACATCCTGCAGCAAGGTAAAAAAGCTTAATAAAAAATGATGTCTTTACAGAAACACCCAACATTGAATCAAAATTTCCAGGCTGTGCTGCACATTCTGTTATTAAAACAGGGAATAGTTTTAGCATTAGCTACCTGCATAAGAGAGGACATGTTTCACCACTACATACTCAGGCTGCACACAGAAGAAAGGCCATCGTACAAATTCTGCACCATTCCAGTATTAATGATCATGCTTCAAGTGGAGCATAAGTACACCAGTATTTGGAGATTAAAATTCCATAACCTACAATTTGCACTGATTTTTATAAAAAATATACCATGCTCTGCATTTTAACTGAAAAAAGGCAAAGCAGCCTTATTTCTTGCACACCCAACAAATAAGGCTGTATCAGCTTGATACTCTACTTTGTTTCACAATCAGGACAGAGATGACTAGGGTTCAGGTTTCTGACTTTCCCCTGCTCTCTTTTTTATCTTTTTAACTGGTGGTCCTTCAGCAACCAATACGGTTTGGTATTGAAAACGTGGAGAGAGAAAATAGAGGAAAAAATATAAAGGATGTTCAGCTGTTTCTGTACTTTACATGTCAGTGTACATTGCCACCTCAGAAGGAGTTTATGCAGCATGCAAAATTTATACAAGTCCCACATATTCAAAAATGTTGGGGTTTACTCCACATTGCATCATTTCGGAAGGAAGGCAAAATGAACAAACAAAAACCCTTCACTGAACTAAGGCAAATCCCTTATTCTGGAGGGAGATGCCAAACACTTTCTTAAAGTAGTAGCTGACACTTAAGAAAACATCGCATTCATTGGAGCCAAAACTAAAATAATAGTCAAGATAGGCACAGGTCAGTTCTGAAATTATGTCATGTGAAATGAAATCTCCAGAGAGAAGTTTCCCTGCCTTCCTTCACTTTTATTTTTCCTTCCTCAAAAAGAAGTGCCATGCTTAATAACAGAGGCACAGGTATCACTTTACTTTTTAAAGAGCAGAACTTTATCGTTCTAATGGTTTATCTGTTCATACAATTAAATCACAATAATTCATATATAACATTAGCTTTAAATCCTTTTAAAATAATAACACCCTCTTCCTTTACTGAGATCATCTGTTAACTATAAATGGGTCATTTTCTTTTTGAGTCAACAGAACTATCCTCCAAGCAGTAACTGTTATTTGTAAAGACTTCAGAGTCATCCTATTAATTTAAAAACACATACGGCTTCTGCATCTACTATAATTTTTAAATTCCCAGATACTTCGATTTGTTTCAGTACCCCCTTCTAAGTGACTCACCAGCTAATTCAGTTAAAATGTGTTTAAAACCCCAAACCTGTCAGAGGTGAATAAATGTGCCTTAAAAAGCCAAAGGCCATTTCTGTCTCCCATCTCCAAAATAAATCTGAAAGTTTTTAATGACTTCTTTCCAAGCTGTACTCTCTCTTTAGGGGCATTGAATGGCTCAGTGAATTGCAATTAGATGGGGAATCTTTCAGCTCCAGGAAAACTGCATGAATATATCCCATGCTGGTAGTAAGTTAAAGTCATTATCACTAGACAGCTGTTTGGCAATTATGCAAAATAAGCTGGGATGTTTAATCAGTTTCTAGTGAGCACTGTCCACTTTGTAAGCCCCACTGTTAGCACAAAGCTTGCTGGCATTCTTTATTAATGGACCAAATGCAGGGACCAGAGGCAGAGAGGCAGTCCCTCCAACTCAGAGATGATTCTCCTGGAATATGAGATAAGTAGGTTGCCGGGCCTCTGCTTGTATCTATGTCACATGTATTCTGTAGATAAATGAACAACATTAATCTTCAGACCTATCATATGGCATAGTTCAACAAAACTAAATGAGAAAGTGGGAAAGACAAAGCAATATCCCCTACACTAATGGTACTGCTTCTACCTTACATCACATCTACTCTATAAGATCCAATTCTTTTCATTTTTTATAATTACTGTATCTTCATAACAGATACCATTATTCATTACAGTAGCTTATTAAGCACTCAGGAAAGGTTACTTCTTAGCTAACAAAGATGGTGAACATTCATAAAGCCAGTCTCCTGAGCTTCCAGTGAACCCCATCCTTCTCTAACCAGCCTGACTGCAAGGGCCTGTGGCCCCAGCAATGCCCTTTTCCCTGTTCTCAGTGACCAGCTCTGCTGTGGCCCACAGATCAACAAGCTCAAAGTCTAAAAACACTCTCAGTTTCAGGAAAGTCTTTTTGCAACCAAGTTTCACTGTATTTATTTAAAAATTCTCTTCAGTGGTTTCTGAGTTTTTTTAAAGTAGATTTTTTTTTTTAAAAAAAGGCTCTTGTTTAGGAATATACCTTACAGATCTGCATTCAGACTGAAATGTTACTCAAAAAAAAAGTCTATCTGAAACCAGTAGGAAGCTGGTTTGCAAAGACATGCGGAATCAAGATGAAAAACAGCAAAATATCAAAGGCAAGTTTGCCCATTGTAATCCTCTTCCATCTTTCCAGCATATGATGTTAATCTAAAGCAGCAAAAACAGGGACAAGGACAACAAGTAAAACACTGGAATTGACTCTCCAATCATCTCAAGAGAAAAGCAGTTTTGAGTAACCTTCACATTTCTTTAAAAGAACAGCTTGGAAAAGATAAAGAAATTCTGCTAACACTGCCTAAAGGAAGGAACAGTCTGCCTGGTCTCCTACACAGCACAATCTTACCATTACTGAAAGCAGATAGTAATTTCTGAAGGAAGGTGGTGAATCAGGGCCAGCACTCCCTTCATTAGCAGGCAGAAGTTAGCTTTTGCAGCCACAGCTGAAAACAAGGGAGATGAGGCAGAAAAGGCCATAGAAATGCCAGTGGCACAGGGGAAAAGGAAAGACCTTTGACAAAGGAATGTTTTCCCCATACAATAAAAAGGTTTAAAAGACCAGCTTTATTTATTTTGAGATGAAAATAATAGGATGAGATGATGTGAATAAACTAAATAGGAAATTATTTGGAGGAGTCTCACTACAGGCTTCCTATTTATCTCCTGTAACAAATAAAAGCCATCATACAGGAATGGAATAAAATTAAAATAGTATTTTATGTATTGAAAATTTAAAAAAAAAGAAGCTGTGAAATCCTATCACACAGACTTCTCTATTGTTACCCAATGCTTCAGCTGTTATTGAAAAAGTCTCTAGATACTATGGTGATAAAATAAAACTTCATGAGACATTTTCTGGGGAAAAGGCAAATTCCGTACCTTATGTTTTAGCTTGCAAATAGCTTGAAACAACACTTGAATCATCACTTTTAGCTACTGGATGTCTCATTCATTTTAATAGATGAGCTGTAGGTCAGTTACAATAATTTCTTTGATACTTTATTCACGGTCATTTAAAAATACACGGGAATCATTGTTATAGTCTATATTAATTTTCCCAAGATGTGGGTATAAGCAAGGAATAGAGAAAACAAGCTCAATAAAGTGGAAGAGAAGGAAGAAGTGGTAACAAGATGCAGTCTTCAAATTATCTTTTTAACAGTGAAAGTCAAGATGATTAGGAAGAACAGATTATGAAGGATAATTTTTTTACTGATTTAAGTGTGTGCTATTAGAGAAAATGTGAAAAATAAGTTTATTTCAGAGTATAAATTTATTATTAATCAAAACCCAGAAATATTTTTCACTTCCTGTTTCACATAGAACTATATAAATTGGCTAGAGTAAATGCATCTTTTTTTCCTATAGCATTCATGGAGCGACTGGGCCATTCTGAAATAAAACTTTAGTGTTCTACTTCTTGAAAGGAGCCCATGAAATAAGAAATATAAAGGAAAAGTATTAACATTTCTAGGTAGAAGCAAAAATTATGCTAGATATGCTATATCACTTCTCTTTGTATTTTTAGAGGGTATGAAAATGAGATTGCTAGCCAGATTATTAGTGAAATGTGAGGAAAAGAGATACTTCAGTTATGCTCTTCCCTTCACACCAACAGAACCAGTTAGAGAGGAAAGTAAGAGATTCTGTATTAAGAGCTAAAACATTCAGCTATGATCATGACCTCATGAAGCTGAGGAGTCTGTTCCTGAATGGAGACCTGAGCAAGAGGAGTGATCACTAGTAAAAAAGCTGAGAAAGAAGGGATTACTCCGTTTGCTTTCTGAAGTATTATAATCTCTGTGGCCTGTTCAAACAAAAAGTTGGGGAGGGCTTTTCAGTGTATGCTTAGAAATATTTACGTACAAAATCTTCTTAGCAGGAACACCACAAAACTAACTTCCTAAAACAAAGACAATATATTAAGATGCATGCTATGATCTGCTTCTGTAAATATTCTGAAGAACTGAAAACATCTACTTACTTTGGCAGTAGTTTCTTTAATGGACGTGTTGAACAATTGTTCTTTCTCCTGAAGGCTAGAAGGAATTAAAATAAAATAAATTAAATTAAATTTAAAAAAATTTAAAAATAATCTCTGCTCAACATGACCTGCTACACAAGACACATTTTTATACAGAAATAAAATGTTCAGCGGACTCATACAAACACAACAGAGTCAACATTAAGACAAAAACTACGCTTAGTTTCAGGGTTGCTAGTGACTAACCAACATCACCTTTACAGTTTTTTATTAACAAGTATACAGATTTCACTTACCATTTGAAACACAATTATGATTATTTATGTAATCATAATAACTAAAGCAAACTAAGAAGTTCCCAGCAATGTCCAGGACTACTATTTTGCTAGACTATCATCCAAAAACCTAAACAGGCATTTCTGACACAAAGAACTAGCCGTTTACTATCCTCTTACAACCCAGGTTTCAACTCTACCAGAAAAAGTTCAACTACAGTCACTTGTTCTCACAGTAATTTTATATGAAATACCAGTACTGAGTTTCTTTAGACCCATAAAAACCTACCAAATATTTGTACCAAATTGATGGAATTGTGGGCTGTTTTGTTCATATAATCATCCATGCTTATATGAACAAAATTCAAGGTTTTCTTCCATGTATTATAAGCATGTAGGTTTCCTACTTTCGTGTTACGAAATCTAAAGTAAACCTATGCCTTTGGTTCTTGTAAATAAATCCACCATTTACATTTTTAACATGAAGTTAAAAACTCCAAGTCAAATAAAACATCAGTAGTTTGGAGAGAGTTTATTTTTGCAACTTTAATACCCTCTTCTCTCTGACTTAGGAAGTGTAGACTTTTTATACAGTGTTCAATTACTTTATCACACGCTATTTTCTTTTCTGTCAAACACCTCAGTTCTGTGTATGTGACAGTCAGCACTCCCCATTAGCAGCATCTCAATTTTTCCTCACGCCTGTGTTATAAAAACTCTACTTCTTTCACGACCTACCATTACTATTTTTCCCAAATAAGAACTAATTATATATTTCTCAGCTTTTCTCTAGTATTCAGCATTGAAATATCCAAACATATCAGAAACATCACTGGATTTATTTCAGTGATACTCTTGCATGACAAGGCAGTGCTGTATTCATTTTACAGGTGGAGGAAACAAAAGGCTCTGTTATTCAGAAAGCACACTATGAGTGAGCGCCTGTTTTGACGTGCACGCAGCTCCTGCTGCCTGTGCAGTTCTCTTTTCTGTGCATTTCAGTTTTCTTTGGAGAAGCTGCCCTTATTTTCCAAACACAGCACTTACCGAGATCTATTTCACGAGTCAGCATTTTCATGAGCATGAATCCCCAGGCATAGGGAATTGGAGTTGCACTCAGCTACTGATCACTTACAGAAAGGCTGGTTGCACCACCTTGCCCAATTGCACAGGGGAGTGAAATAGCCTCAGAGGCAGAATTCAGAATATCATTTAATCACATTAACGAGGCATCTATTTGCATTGCTGTCCCTAATACCCTGCTTCAAGGAGCACACACCTTTCCTATCTACAGCCCAGCAAGGTCTGTCACCTCATTACCGCCCCAGCGCCTGTGCAATTAAACAAAGAGAAGTGCAGCTGCCTACCATTATAAAAGTGTTTAATGACATTTCTCACAGAGCATCAAATTTCTCCCTTTTCTACAGCAATATATGGGCAAAACACAAAGCATTGCTGATGTAATGATGCCATTATCAGCTCCCTGCTTGCCTCTGGGCATGCCAGAGGGAATGAACTACTTAGTCATTTCTTTTCTTATGCTTTGGAGCTCCCAGTGACTTTCAGCATCTCAACTGGTCAGGTTATGTAAAAAAAAGACTGGCTTTGTATACAGATGTCAAGGGGTAGCAACAAGGCTGCAGTGTGTAATTGAATGAATACTGGGTGACTGACCCAATTGTACTGAAACTGCCTCATAAAATTCAACTCTAAAGACCCAGGCCATAACAAAATGTAAAGTGCAGTTATAGCCAGAAGAACAACAGTATAGAGATGGCAACTCTAACAAATATCTTCCATGTGCTCTTCCTCTTATCTCTTTACTTTCCGCACAGAAAGCCCCCCCACAGGTTCATACATTTCACTGCTCTGCAGAACTCACAGAGCTAAAAGGAAGAGAGATCAATTTTTAAGCAATGCATCCAAAACAGCACTGCAAACTAGGATTGAGTTGTCAAATCTGCATTGCTAACAAGGATGCACAAGCCCATGAAGACTTTCAGGACCAGGTGCTGAGTGGGAAAAAAACATTCTCTCCATACACAGATTTCTTTTCTATGAGTCTCTAACAAGTCACTGAAAAATAAATAAGGAATCAACACTGCCACTTCAATGACAGCAGAACTACAGTTTTAAGATAATTTTGTGGAACTATGATTTTAATGGAATTTTATATTAATCTGACCTTATCAACAAAAGGATATTATTAGTAAGCAATTAATTTGACCCAAACTGGTAATAGCTGGATTAACCAGAGACTCAGATCTAAAGATCCTTTTGTTACAGATACAGCATTCACACAGACTCTTACAAGTGTATTTATTTATGGTACAAATTTCGTAGTAGTATTATGTTCAAATCCTCGTTAGCCTTCAGAGTATTACCACAGGAATCCCTTACCCCTTGCAGAGATTAGCCCATCATGCAATGCACACACAGCAATCGAAATCATGCACGAACCAGCCATCATTACCAACTACAAACTGCTTCTAACTACATTCATTCCCAGGTTGTTTTCTTCTACCACAAAACACTGTCACAGAGAAGCCCCTCACAAGCTTTCCAATTAACTGACAAGGTAATGACCCACAAGAGTAACCAGGCAGTCAATACTGATTCATTCTACCAACAAAGAGCTTTAACGGCCATGATCTGTTACATGTGACTTGAACCAGAAACAGCATTTTCTTTTACAACTGCCCTGGAGCATCATATTTCATTTTAAGAGGGGTATTCTGTCTGCTTAAAAGCTGCTTTAGGTATTACTACAAGGGTAAATGGCTTTAGAAAGAGCTCTTTGGAATAACACTAAATTCTTGCCTGGGAAGGCGTCCACAGTTTTGACTGGTTGCTATTCTTCTCTGACAGGACAGCTAATCAAGAATTTGACAGCTTTTCCTCACAGTCTTAGCAATCCATTATGAGGACCATTTAGAACTTCTCAAATTCAATATAAGCTAATTCCATCACAGAGAAAGCAAAGTTCTTGATCCAATTGATGAAAGGTCTAGAGTAAGACAGGAATTCAATTAACACAAATTTAACTGACTAAATATGAAGGAAAAGAAAGGTTTTTAACACTTGCAGAACCCACAGCAATCTATACATCATGTGCAGTATCTTCATTCATGCAGATGGCCACACAGGCCTTTCATTTAAATGACGTGCCATGGACTTACAGACATTGGGATCTATTAGGAGGAAAGAAGAAAATTAATGTACATGTACTACATCCCAAGGTATCACTGTATACAGGCTAGACTAGAACAGGAAAGCAGGAGCTGAGGAATGATGTAATTTCTGGATGACACATGAAGCAATACTTTGGCAAAACACAGACTTCAGCTGGGGAGTTGCAGGAGGGTGTGGGAATGCTGCATGTTCATGAACTGAAGTTGATCTGGCATGTAATAACAGACCATGGGAAAAATTTTAAGATCCGAACACTTCAGGCAGTACCCTTTAAGTACTTCATTTTACTGATATCAAAGAACAGCTACTAAGTATATTTAATTGTAACAACATAGCTGGAACCTGCTGAGATGATGATGTTCATAATTGGGAATGGTGTGCAGGCAAAATAAAGGAAGACATTTCAGTGCAATAGGGGACAGAGGGAAGAATCAGAATCCAGTGGTCTGGTTCACACATCCCTCACTCTATCACAGCTTCCCACATAACCACAGAGGACATTAAGTGTTACAATATACCAGATAATGTTTAAAATGCCTTTAAAAGAATCTCCTGAGAAGTTTTAATTTGCATGCAGGAATTACAGATACTGTGGAAGTGGCTTTGTTCAAAGGAAGGCTTACTAGCACAATACTGGGAAGAATGGCTCTCTCCTAAAGGAAGGCATGTTTCTGAATGTCTTTCCTTCCACTATGTGAGTATACTTCCCTTTGCATACCAAGCTATTATGTATTTATGTTTTGCTTCCTAAGAAAAAATTCAAAGAATGCAAATGGGCAAAAGGCAATTCATGCTGTTCTCCACATTCAATATATATAAATATTCACACTGCTTAAACAGAAACAGTTCCTGTATTAATAATAAAATTTTTATACTGCAAAAAAAAGTGTAGTAAGAATTTAGTTTCTATATCCACACAACAGAACATACCACACACAGGGTATCAGTATAAAACAAATCCTGTACTAAAATTTCTTATTTTTCATAGGAAATTAAGCTGCCATCTCTGATCCCTGCCTGAAGATACTGAAAGACAAGTAAAAAGTCTTTTAACAGCAAGTATTCTCCTTTACATTACTGTCACCTGTAGACATAGATTATTATAGATCTTGTCATTACACTCCCAATCTCCATACCACAATACAGTGCTTAAGCAAAAAGCACTTTAATTTCACTAAAACTAAGCACAAATCAGAATAATTTAAAATTACCCATAACTGAATTTCTAATTCAAGAACAACAGCCTAGAAGCCTGCACTCAGATTGTATGCAGAAAGCGTGATGGGCTGAACCTTCAATCCATATGAATATGTATTCCCTCCTAGATAAAATCAGCAAATTTAAACAGTTTACAGTGTGAATTTGGCCCAGAGTAATGAGACTACCTGCAAAGAATAACCTCATTCTCATGATCACAACCTGCAGAGAGCATGGCTTTTACAGCTTTATGTCTTCTAACATGATTCTTCCTCTGATTCTGAAGTCACAAGAAGCTATACTCTCTTAGAAGATGAAAATATATAAACCAAGCCCTACACTTGTAATCTTGCTTTTAACAACAAACAAAAGCTCACCTTCAAGAAAAGCTTTTGTCCAGTCCCTTGCAAAAAAAAAAAAAAAATCAGAAGTGCTACTTGGGGAACATTTGGTGTAAAGGTCTGCTACAGTCTACATGAAGGCAAAACTCCACCAAAAATTTCAGGGTACAGACTTCACTGTGCCTTTAGGGAAGAAATCCACAATATAAAATCAAATCAATCAATAACTTCCTTGTATTTTTATAGTTCCCTCAATGGGTACATATCAGAAAGTTTTGAAAATAAATCATAAAAAAAAAGCTTTGAACAGAACTATATTTAACAAGAGGCATCTTTAAGCTAGACACGTACGACTAGGACTAAAGAAAAAAAAAACCAATGAGAAAACATCCTTGTTACCAAATTTTTTTGAGGAAAACTAACAGATTATTATTTACAGATACCATGGGAAGATTTTTACCAGGACAAGACTTACAGGGCATTGCTGGCCCCACACTTCTGCTCGGTTAAGGACATTCAGGGCTAGAACGCATTAAATGCACTAAGGTAAACCACCACTTTTTGTTTTCCTTTGAAACTCTCTACCACAAAGTTTGATTCTATCTAATCAAGAAAGATATGGGATAACAAGACACTAATTCTATGTGATTGTTTCTTAAGCCTGTCTGGGCTACACATATGAATATCACCATATCAAGAAAGCAATTTTTCAGTCAAGCATGTAAGTTCCTTTTCATCTTTGTCCAGTGATCCATGGGACTTAAAACAATGATATTTTCACAGCAGCATATTTTTGTAGTGGAAGTAAAATTGCCCTTTAAACCTAAGTCAGGGTTTTCCAAATAAACTCTGATTTTTTTCCTCAATAATGCAGCCCATAGAAAACTTCTATATGATGAGGGAGCTAGTTAAAAAAATTATAAAATTACAAAATTTCTGCTCAGCTGAAATGGCGAAAATCCAATTTCTCTATCTAAACCTGACAGTGTTCTTGAGGCCAGGACTTGGACATTAAATACAAGGAGAGAAAAGTTGTGTTTAACTCATAATGAAAATTAAATTTCTGGCATCTGCAAGAACTAGTCACCTGAATTAGAAGTAAAATGCAAAGTCTCACCTTGGAAAACTTCCAGCCTCAAAAATTAATCTGATCTGAGACAACAACTATCAAGAGATGTACTTTAAGGTACAGGAGCATCCCACCTTCTGCACATTTCAATCTACAAAGTTCTCGAAGGAATATGAATGAGAATCCAAAATTATGCACCTTCCTCTGAGCGACCAGAGAGCTGGTTTTTCTCCAGCAATTTGCTCTTCAAGATATCATTTGCAGAGCAGTATTTCTTCACTGTTGCTATATATCAAGGACTGCTTCAATACCTGTGCTTCCCCACTCAGAATTTTTCAAGAGTCAGAACTGGAAATACACTTTCCCAATGTTTGTATAACCTCAGCTTACCAACAACATTTCTCACTGACTCGTGGGTTGCTCATTGTTGACTCTCAAAGACCTACACCTATAGGAAGTGTACTTTAAAAACTCATCATCCTGCCCAGCTCTTGCATGCATAAAAACTCTAAACTGAGTCAACTCCTATTTGCTGAGTGCTGCCAAACATTAGCCCCAGTTAGGAAACTTGAAGAAAAATCAGGGCATTGGATGATACTTCACAATTTTTCATAAGAATGATTAATAAAGAGGTTTTTTAAAATGCCGACAACAGAAGGACAGAGGCAGAATCTCAGTATGGTTTTGGGGTTTCTACATAAAATCCCTACAATGGAAACAATCAGTTCACAGACACCTGAAGATGCTGCTGGCATCTTTAATCATCACAACGAGCTCAATTTTCATTGCCATGTAGTGAGGAATTTTCTGGTCCTGTAAATCACCATTGAGACAGCCAAACCAGCTGGCTGTTTCAACCAATCAAATCATTCACATGGTGCTGGATTTCCCACCACTCTTGTGCCAGCTAATGCTGCAGGGCTGTTGAAGCAGTTGTTGCTTCAGCTGCTACCGGGAGCAGGAGCATCAGACTGAGAACAACGGGACAATCAAACAGCTATCTGCTGGAGCAGTTCATCACATCCTAACTAATACTTTCCCCAGATTTTCTGACGTATCAATAGATCCCCATTCTTCTGCTACATCTGTCTGGAGTGCACGAAAACTAGAGCTTGCCCACAGCAGCTGCAATTATTCTCCTAAGAATAACATCCATTTTACTTCACTGACTGAAAGGGTCTGTCCCTGGATATTGTTGCTAACTGTTTCTCTTCATTATATACAAACTAATTCAGTATCACACATTGATTGAGACAGCTGGTCATTTTTCCCTAAAGAGAAGTAAATCTCATTGTGCACATACCCAAAGGAATCAGCACATATGTGGCCTGGGCTTTATAGGCTGCTATGTCCCACTGGATGCTGTTCAAGCAAGCAAGGGGAACCAGATGCTCAGCAGGGAAAACCAGATTCCTCATTACACCATACACGTGGAAACTCATGCAAGTGTTACTTATCCTTCTGCTGCGACTTTTTCCTTCTATAGCGCTGCTTGGAAAGACAGAAAACTGCCTTTAAGATTACTCCAAAATAATTCAGGTTGCCACCAACGGCTCTGTCCTCCAAGTTGGAAGACTGGCTCCTTCCTTTCCCTGCTCTGTTTTTAATCCCCCCTGCTCTTCCCAGTGAAGGCCAGTGCCTACAGTGTGGGAGTAGACTTTGCAGAAGCCCTTTTTTCTCCCTCCAACAAGGGTCCCCACTCCTCCTCCAGAGGGATCCGAGTCATTATGAACTTCTGAGCCACGTTTGCACCTTCACAGAAAGCAAATTCATTTCATGTGCCAAAGCACAGATATTTTATGGCACACCAGGCTTTCAATACATAATTCCTCCTAGATTTGCTGCCACAAAAAAGGAAACAAAGCCAAGTACCCATTATTACCCACACCTTTCTATCCTAGGCAACAAACAAAGGAATGAAATTAATCCTAGGCAGACAAAATGGGGAGAAAAACACCTATCTATCTACAAGAAAGATGAGCCTCCTAAGCAGTCAGCTCACAAAAGATGAGGTAGATCTCTTCTTTCACCTATGACTGGTCTTAGCCTCTCACCAAAGACTGTAGCCAAATATTTTGAGAAAGCTGAGGATGGCCTTGTCAAAGACAAACTCAGGTATGGGACTAGCTGAAAATGAGACCATCTTATTATCAAGGCTCAAGATAACATTTGATAAGAAATAAGAGTTTCTTTCCCTTCAAAATCCCCTTGTGGCAGAGGAAGCTGGCTGTGAGGACAGTCCCTCCAAGGGCTCTTTCCAGGGCAGAGTCCCCCTCACATGCCAGGGAACATCCTCTATGGTTCTGCTCCTAGCTGCAAGCCCACTGCTGCAGGTTTTGTGAAGCTGTAATGCACAGAATAAATTTGATCGATGGATCATTAAACAAGAGAGCTACAATTTTAAAAAAACTGGGCACCATACCATCTTCATGATATCTAGCTACAATAGCAGCAGTTATAGCAGCTGTATTTTAAGAACCCTGAAAAAAATATTTTGGTTCATCTCATGTAGCATAGTCAAAGACATGTTTCCTACCACAGAGTACAGTCTTAAAATTCTGTGTTAAGCTGTAAAAAAAATACAAAGTCAGAGCAGCATGAAAGGGCCCTAAATCAAAGCAGTAAGGCAAATACACAAAGTGACCCGTGCATCGTCCTCGAATCATAAAACATTGACTGAATCACCGACTGAAATGGCTTGAATGAAGTGACTCCACCGCTGAGCGCTGCTGTGCCGGACATGCTGGAACTCCAGTACAAGCTGGAGTCCAAGGCAGCAAGGTGGTATGCCACTATTGACATTGCCAATGCATTTTTCTCCATTCCTTTGGCAGCAGAATGCAGGCCTCAGTTTGCTTTCACCTGGAGGGGCGTGCAGTACACCTGGCACTGACTGCCCCAGGGGTGGAAACACAGCCCCACCATCTGCCATGGACTGATCCAGGCTGCACTGGAGAAGGGTGAGGCTCCAGAACACCTACAGTACATTGATGACATCATCGTATGGGGGAACACCCCAGGGGAGGTCTTTGAGAAAGGAGAGAAGATTATCCAAATTCTGCTGAAAGCTGGTTTTGCCATCAAAAAGAGCAAGGTCAAGGGACCAGCTCAAGAAATCCAGTTCCTGGGAGCAAAGTGGTAAGATGGACGGCATCAGATTCCCACAGAGGTCATAAGATCACAGCAATGTCTCCACCAACCAGCAAGAAGGAAACACAAGCTTTCCAAGGCACCATAGGTTTTTGGAGAATGTACATTCCTGTGTACAGCCAGATTGTGAGCCCTCTCTACCTGGTTACCCACAAGAAGAACACTTTCAAGTGGGGCCCTGAACAGCAGCAAGCAGCCTCTCCTAATGAGATAGCCCATTCTAAATCCTACTTTCCTAAGTCAGTACGTAAAACTATGCTGAAGTCCTTTTTCCAAATTTTCTCAAGTAAACCAAGTTCTCTAAAAACAACCCACTTCTTTTGCCTCTATCAGGCTTTGCCCTCAACTGAAGTTGCTGAATACTTTGAGTATATTCTGACAAGTAAGATTTACACCTCCCTGAGTACTTGTATTTCATTTTGAATTGATCTTTCTCAAATGAACTCCAGGCATCACAAAAAAGCAGTGTGAACTGGCTGCATAAATCTTCAAGTCCAGTTCCTTGCACCACTGGCCACCCTCTAATAAATAATACACATAACAGAGAATTTCCTTATCTTCCAACGATCCCACAAACCCACCACAGAATAAACTCCTACTAACCAAAAATTGTTCCATATGAAGAAGAGGTGGAGGATTCAAATATTTTGAAAGATATATAATTGAATTTCTTTTAACCAGCAATCTGTGCCCAGACAATAGCCCAGATGGAACTGTGCAATTTCTTCTAAGAATGACATGCTGCAAGGACACATGCATTTGCAGATATGGATAAAACAAAGAAACTGCTAAATGAAACTAAATGTGAACTGAAGTATAACAGATTTCCCCAGTTAGTATTGTGAAATAGAAAGACACAAATAAAGGAACTAACAGATACTGAAGTGAATAGGTCAAGTAATTAATATGGTCTTATTTTAGAATTGGAAAACTCAAATTACATTAGTTAAAAACAAGTATTTCTGAACTGGTGTCCAGTAGCAAACATGAAAATTACATATTTGGATACCTTTTGCAATCTCAAGAAGGAAGTACTTCACACTGAAACACCCAAACCCATTTTCCTCTGATTTCAGTGTCTTCAGTTAAAAGACACTGGCATGTGTCACAGTGCACACAACAACAGCTGCTCCCACCTCTCAAATGCATCTCCCTGCAACCCCATAAAAGTGAACTGAGCTTTTTGCCCTGCAATTTCCCCATTTTAAAATAATGATTATACCCTTTAGCTTACCAAGGGCAATTAAGCCTGTCTGGATGAGCAAAATGACCACATTCTGCAGTCTCAGCCTCAATGAGAACTCCCTGTCAAAACACATTTCTTTGCCCATTAACCAGCAGGTTTTAACCATGTTTTCCAACAGCCCTCAAGTAAGGTCCCAGGGTAAGGTATCTAACATTTCTTAATTCTTGAAACTCAAAGCATGCTTTAGGTATTGACAAAGGCACGTTGCATTTAAAAAGTTCACCACATGCCAAAGATAAACAAGACAAAACAAAGAACACTCCTGAAAAAATAACAACACTCAACAAGAAAAATAAGCTTAGGACCAATGTTCATTCCAGTATTATATTTTACTTGCTCTTTTCCTCCTTCACACAGAAAGAGAAGTATTTGGCCAAGTATTCTTTGTTTAACACGTTCTCTCATGCTCCTGGAAGTTTGCTTCAATATATTGAATAAATTTTTATCTTTTAGTGACCTGCAAGCCAGCAAATACAATTCATTACAGCACAGATTGTCTTAAGAGATGCTTCACACTAACCCTGCCTGTGTTACTCCAGTGGTGAATGCAATTCATGTATCCAATAAATAATTATGCAAAAGCACATTATATCAGCACTTTACTGACAAACACAATGTTGCTAGAATAAATACAGAGTATCTTGCAGCCCAGCAGTGAGGAGATTGTAATTTACTGCCCATCAATACTGAACTTTCTACATAATCACTGACTTCCAGTACATGTGCATGAGTAATAGCTTTATTTCTCACACAGATAGCTCAAAATTTGGAAAAATTTTTTTCCCCTCTGCAACTATTCATAAAATAAAATGCACATTTCCAGAAAAATCTCTTCAGATTAACTATGTCAAGACTGTTTAAAACTAATACTTTGAACTAGCATCAACCAAGTACATAAACTTGTTACCTAATGAACAATACTTCTTCCACAAGAACTACTGATTTAGAATAAACCAATGCAAGTTCCAACCATGGAAATTCTGGCAATACAAAGGAAAAAGAGTATACAGCAAGGGTGGTGAAATGCAGGATGCCTAGCAAGGCTGCAAAATCTCCATCTTTGAAGACATACAGAACTCAGAGATGAGGCTCTGAGCGACCTGATCTCACTTAGAAATTATAGCCTTGCTTTTAGCAGAAGTTTAAACAAGGTTATCTCCTAAATTATTGTTTAGCTGTGACATTGTTTAGCTGTATGACAATCTAGGTGATGCCCATAGGCACGCAGGAATTATACCCGCACCAAATGTCTTACGACATGCATGATGCTTTTCGTCTTACAGAAGGAGAACAGGCTTGGATTCAGACATAAAATCTCTCTACCTGAGGTACGATAGACTGCACAGCTTGAAAAGGAAACCACCCATCAGTTAAGCTTACAGTTATTCTGAATAAACTCTGACTATTAAATAACTGCATTTATGTGTCCTGTATTTGATTTAGCTGAGATGGAGTTAACTTTCCCCACAGTGCTGTGCTTTGCATTGGTGGCTGGAAAGGTGTTGATGACACACCAGTGTGCACTGCCACAGCATCAGCACCCTCTCTCTTCAACATTCCACCCTGCCACACAGGCAGTAGACTGGGGGTAGGCAAAATTTTGGGAAGGAACACACCCAGGACATCTGACTCCCACTGACAAAAGGGATATGACATACTATAGGATGTTTGGGATGTCTGCTGATAAAAAAGTTAACAAAAGGAGAAGGAAGCAGGAGCAGTCATTATTTACAGTGTCTGCCTTCCAGAGCAACTGCTACATGTGCTGAAGCTCTGCTTCCTGGGAACTGTCTGGACATTACCTGATGATGGAAAGTAGAGAAAAAACCCTTTGTTTGCAGGCATGCAACATTCCATTTTTGTTTTAGTAAACTGCCTTATCTCAACCTATGGATTGTTTTCCATTTTATTTTCTCTCCCCAGGCCAGCTGAGACAAGGGGAGTGACAGAGTGGTCTTGTGAGCACCTGGTGTGCAGCCAAGGCCAAGCCACCAGAGTCCCAACAGCAGAACTCCAGCTATGGGAATGAAGCAGAAGCACCTGACCACTGGTGACAACAAAGTCAACCAACAAAAAAACCCCCATAGAAGTTTCATTCATTACATCTTTTAAAAATGAACAGAAAGGAAAGAAATTATTTTAAAGTTTTCATTCCAGTTAGGAACTCACTTTGAATAATGAATGCCTGTTTTCTCTCAAGTGATTGTAAAATTCATGGTGCTAGTAAGCAAACAACTCAGGGAAAATTCTTCCTGAACCCATACTATTTAGCTCACTTTTAAATCATTTCCCAATGAGGTAAGTGCAACCCAAATATTACAGCAGCAATGAGAAAAAAATTAACCTGAATGTTCTTTCATAAGCAAATCCAGAACTAAGAAAACTCAAATTAGTTTCTCAGACAGACTGCTTAAGATCTTTCATTCCTCAGTCTCAGAAACACAGGTATAAGATACTATTAAAACAAGCTAAACTTAATGTAAGAAACTACTTTCCATAACTTAATTTAAAATTTTAAACACATGTCAAAAGAGAAGAATATGTCCTCTATAAAATGCTCTGCTGACTTAAAAAAAAATGTATAAATTAGCACACATGAGCAGCAATTTCTCATGAATATTAATACAACCAAACTAAATCCAATAAACATGATGGGCGAAAAAAAATTGCAAGCAACATAGTTATTGCTTATCTGGAAGAAAAGTACGTTAGGATAAACAGGAATTTTATTTTCTCTTGGTGACACAGCAGTACCACTTTCAAAGTCCCATCACCAATGCCCAGTACAGTTTCAGTACTTCAATTGCTTTTTTAAATAAAGATGAGGTTATTTCCAAAATACTGCCAAGACTAGACACTTTTCCATTTAAAGGATCCATCTACTGTTCATTTAACTGTGAGTGTCCCAAAATTATTCATGCTGCATCCTCTTCCCAACTGCCTCGAGTCCACAGCCTGAGTCTAGCACTCCTCATCACATTGGATTTTATTATAATTACAAGTCCATGGAAGCAAGAAGCATCTCTATTATTTATTTGAATGGTGCCTAGTACACACTTTCAGGCTGTGAGAAATATGTTCCAATTACTGCATTACCAAACTGGGGAAAAAATTCCAACAGTTAACAAGAAATAGTGTAAGCTGATGATAGGAATTAACAGTTGATGGACACATACACTTTCTGTAGGTGGGTCTTCACCATAAGAAAACATTAAGTGCAAGGCATTCAAATAACTACAAACTCTTCTGAGGAAATACATCAATATTAGAACTCCAACATCTCCTCTTAGAAAGTTTTAAAGTGTCTAAATCCAAATAATTAGCCAGCACAATGATGAAGAAAACTACTGACAGCCAATTCAGCAGAACATACAGGAAGATACAAGACTCTACATCTAAATTGAAATTTAAATACCTCTTTACTGCTCCTGGAAGATCTAAACTGAATGGAATTCGATAGGAGGATGTTAAAGTGTCATCCACAGCCTTGCTTATTTCCTGCAGCTCTCTTAAAGAAATGCAGCCAAGTAAAGCAGCCAGTTCAGAGTCTTGTGACTGAATAAGCCTGTCTTGTTCTTCAATTTCTCTTCTCAGCTGTTGATCTTTTCCTTCTAATATGGCCAATCTTGTTCGGAGATCTTCAATTTCTTCCTGCATAGAACAGAAACCAAAGTTTACTATGAACTCTATGAAAGAAACCCATTTGCCCCCAAGAAAACACAGTGAAAGTGTCACAAGTAGCATGAATTAAATTTGTCCAATTTAGCAAACATTAAATGAGACATCCTCTTGCTGACACACAAAAATTCTTATGTCAGTTGTATTCAGAAATTGTAATGCTTCCAGCAGTCTGAAACTTACCACCTCCATTTCAACACCACATTTCACATCCCTCTTCCAACACCTACTGTCAGCCCTCATTCACTTTTAAAATACATAGGTATTTCCTAAGTTCACAAGCTAAAAACTTCCACCAAAAAAACAACTGTCAGATCACCCATGGCAACAGAATCTTGTTCTACAGACTGGTAGCTAAACTGATCAAACATCTATCCTGCAGAATATCCCTGCAAAGGTTTGTCTAATGGTTCCACTCCAACAAGACGCAAGCAGAGAATCACTGACTAGCTAATCAGCCCTTCTGATAATTAACATTTCATTTTAACTAAAAGCACAAAATCCTTCCCTTGACTTAAAATGCACAGAACTTCAACCTCAGTTTCACTCATTTTTCTAGAAGTTCATAGTGCATGCATTATGATATTCATGTTTCTTGCAAGAGCAAACTACAATTTTCAGAATCATAGAATTGTAGACTTATTAATGCTGGAAAAGAGCTCCAAGATCATTGTGTCCAACCTTTGAATGAACAGCACCTTGTCAACTAAACCACAGCACTAAGTGCTATGTCAAGTCATTTCTTGACCATTTCCAGGGATGGTGACACTACCACCTCCCTGGGCACCCTACTCCAAAGACTGACCATCCTTTCAGTGAAGAAATTCTTCCTCATGTCCAATCTTAGTCACCCCTGGTACAGCTTGAGGCCATTTCCTCTTGTCCTGTCACTTGTTGCCTGGGAGAAGAGTCCAACCTGGCTAAAACCACCTTTCAGGTAGAAAGTGATAAGGGTCCCCCGAGTCTCTTTTTCTCCAGGCTAAACACTCTCAACTCCTTCAGCTGCTCCTCATCAGACTTGTGCTCCAGACCCTTCACCAGCTTCACTGCACTTTTCTGGACATGCTCAAACACCATTATGTCCTTCCTGAAGTGAGGAGGCCAAAAATAATAAAAAAGCTTCATAAATTTTTACCTCATCCTTGCACAGGTTTTTCCTTGAAAACCCAACAGACAGTTTGCATCCAAAAAAGCAGCACTTCTTGAAGGAATCTGGGTTGCTGAGTTAAAATTGCCATCAAACCAGCTGAAGGCCATAGTGGAGAATTTCATTCTATTCCTATGTTTCTTACTGTCTCTGTGAAACTTTGCAAGCCATTTAAACTATTATCTCCACACATGGCCACAGACCATACATTCATCATTTTCTATACAACCTGCAAGAGATCTCTGACATGCTATCTATAGGCTCTCAACAGAAATCAAAGCTCAATTTCAAACTCTGATCACATTCAGTCAAACTAAAAATAAAAATGAAAAACAAAAAGCCAGAAACCGAAAACCAAATCTTTAATAAGTAAATAACTAGGCATTTCAAAACTGACGTTAGAAACAACCATATGGCTTTTTATGGCAATTCACTTCTCCATTCTGCATCTGAGCAAATGGCAGTAACACCCAAAATGGTGTTACAGAGATAAAATTAAGTGGGTTTGAATCACTGAGATGCCATGTTGATTAATACTGTAAAAAGCGTCCACTCACAAATTAAAAAATTTGTATTCAAAAGAAGGTTTGAGTGGCATGCAATAAAAGGGTTCTGGGGTCAAATACTGAGTAATGAAGAAAAAATAGTATTCTGAATATCTGAACAGACACTTCAGCTATGTATGAGGTAGATATCTAGGGGGGAGAAAAAAGGCATACTGCAATATTACAGGCTCTTATAAAACATATGTACTAGGCACAGATAACAAACTTCAGCATTTCTTTGCTTTTTTAGAGCTTCATTTCATAACCTTAACATTATTTTAATGTTTTCAATGTAATTTACATGAAGTTTACTTCACTAATTTTGTTAACAAACATACTTTCAGGTTTGCTGCACTGTTTCCAGCTTCTCAAGTACCACTTAGAAAAAGAATAAATGGTCCTTGCATATTCAAAGCTTGACTAGCTCCAAAATTTCAACTTATAATAGTCCTGCACACTAGGTTCATCAATTATTTTCCTCCTTCTTTGGTTTTAGATATAGCAAGAAGAGAATGGTGCGGCCCATGTTTCAACCCACAGGCATTTGTCAAGGACAGGAAGGTCAGCAGACCAAAAACATCAGTTTTGTTTCTTTCAGTCTCAAATTAGGCTTTTAGCGTGCACAAAGGACAATTCTGTCTCTGTGTTACTGGCTTGGGAATACTGCCAAAATCTTAATAGGCCCTACTTAATACAGAGACCTCCATATTCTGTGAAAATGTAGTAATTGCAATCACTGCAATAAGCAACCTACATGGGAACAGAAAGGAGGATGAACAGAATCTGGTTTTACAATCACACTTTTAGGACTGAAATGTACAACATAAATAGATACCAGAAGCACACAATCTGCATTCACAGAAAGAAAGCTGCTCTGCTCAGGAATAGTTCACAGGCATTCTTGGGTGCATGGAAATTTTAATCAGTAAACTGGAATTCTCCCGCATTCTTTTCCAGAAATGCAAAGAAGCCTTCAGCATGCTCTTAGTCAGCCTCCAAGGACAGATAAAAGGGCCTAAAGTCACAGCACTGAGCAGCAGATGATATTCATCTCACTAAACATAAGATGGAGTTTTACTTTGCAGATTTGAGTTTTAACTGGGATTTCCAACACAACAGCTAATCAGTACTGACTGCATACCTCCAGCTTCACTTATGGACTGACAGTCTCCATGAAGTACAGATTGCAGTAGAAACATTAATACGTAAATTACAGATACTGCCACAGGTTTTCAAAACCATGAAGACAAATGCAGAACCAACAGGAGAGAGGGCAGAAGAAAAAGAAAAGTGGGGCTGAAGAAAATTAAAAAAAAAAAAAACAAAACAAAACTTCCAATCATGCAAGATTTTGGGCAGGAGCAATCTTTAGGGGTTTCTGGGTGCAAACAATCACCCACAGATCAGCCTTCCCCAGAACCTTGAGTTTCTGGTAATTTTGATAAAATGCTAATAAATAGCATGCCTGAATAATGGTACAGTTAATTTTTCCCTAGTATAACTACAGAAGAATAAAGATTCAGCTTGAGCAAGTGTAAAAATTAGCTGTCATGGAGTCTTAAGTACAGCAGTTTTCAGTTCAATATCTTAAAGTGGCTCTTGGATGTCTACATTAAAAAAAAAATTCCGCATACTGATAATGCTGAACTACACTATGTCTCCTCTTGTTGATGAAATAAACCTAAAAAATACAAAGGTCATGAGTAGGATAAAAAAGACATTTCTTCACCTAAGTAAAATTTTGCAATGACCACATAAGATGTTTTTTCTACTACTTTGCGGGTCTTTTATATATATAAATTTATGTGTGTGCACAGGCTGACATTACTACACTATTGGATTCACCAAAGGAATGAAAATACCACAAAAAAAGATTTCAGGACAAGACCACATAAAAAAAGGAAAACCAGGTCTACTAGCTCTCTAAGATGCCACATTGCTGAGTGTGATCACCAAGGTTTAAAAGACTCATAACTAGACAGTACATTGAGATTTCTGAAGGATGGTGAAAAAGAAAGAGCTAAATTTTGCTTAAAATGCTTGCAGACTTAAAATTGGACTAATGCCATCTTGAAGCATTCCATTTGCCAAACTATCACGTTGTGACATCATGTGTCATTGTAAAGCTATTGTTAGCAAATGCTGCCTGCTCCGTGATGATTCCTTCATCCTTATGAAAAGCATCAATCATCTTTCAGGAACAAAAGCTGGTAAATCATGTATTTATAGTAAATTCTAACCAGAAATGGATGAAAACTTTTTGTCTTCAAATAAAAACTTCTGAAGATCAGTGCAATATTAAAACATCAAATTGTAACAAAGAGCACGCTTAAAAAGATAATGAGGAAAGTTTAAGCATGCACACAAGCCACCCAACCTTCCAGCTCTGCGTTTCTGTAATGAGATTAACACAACTCCTGTGGCTGCCATCTCCAATCATCACTTAGATTATCGACTGGACCCCAGCCAAGGCTCTAATTACTACACAGAAGCAAAGTCGCTATTACAATAAATTTATTTAACTCTGTGTGACAGCTTACAAGGTTTTCCCCACACAGCACTGGTTCTTGCACACAACTTTGCAGTCCTGTTACCTGTAACCTTTTTTTTTCTTGAAAAAGTTGGTTTCGTTTTGTGGCCAAAACCTGCATCCTCTCCTGGGAAGTTGATCTCTGAAGTCTATGCTCTTTTTCATGACAAAGACCATTTTCTTCATGTCTAACCCTTTGAAAAAAACATGACAAAAGCTAAAAATTAGTGGTTTTCATGAGTTTCAGTGTCTCAAGGATTAAACAGATCAGAATGCTACATGTTACCTTTAGAGTCATAGCACTGCACCACCAGAATGATTACATTTCAAACAGATACAGTTAGAGAACAAGAGATTTTTTTCCCTTGGCATATCTTCCTTTATTATCTCAAACATTTACACTGTTTTTACAACACGATGAAGAAAGAAAATGGAAAGCTTGTATAGCTTCAGGCTTCCCCCAGCTTTATCATATTTCAGAAATTTATCCATCACTGCCTTGAAAGAGACAAAACTAAGGCATGTAGTTTCTATCAATACAGAGAAAAATCTCTTAGACAGAAGTTTAGAAACTTGCCAAAGCCATTTTTGCAGCTTCTGTCAGCTTTTGGAGACTACATTAGAGATCATCTGGAGTGTTTGCTCCACAATGCCAAATTTTACATCTCTCTTGCACCAAGTGTTCTTTCAAAATCACAATCAGTGGGCTTCCTCCCAGTCATCTGTACAACCCTTCAGTTGTAAATCTTTGCATGACTGGACTCCAAGGTAATCAGCACATTATGTTAAGTATCAATTCTATAATCTGCCTCTCAAAACGCACCTGCAAACAATGTAAATCCATTTTGCCTTCCATGCTCCCTCAGAGGAGCATGTGCGCTTGCGAAGGGCAATTGCATTTCTGTGTCCATCTCTAGAGACAAGCACATGCATCTCCACACAAAGAGTACAGATTCATTTCAGTATCTTCTTTAAAATATACTGTGTCTCAAACAAAGTGTTTTGAGGCATGATTTCCCACTGTGATCTTGCAAAGCAAATACATCCATGCCACATATAAAACATGCATCGTAAGTCTGGTTTAAGCATGATTAATCACGCAATTATGATCTCCATGCACAGGTGTTTAACAAGTGTGTGTAAACAAGAGGTTTTCATCTATTCTGCAGGACCATCAAAAGACACATATGCTTTCCTCCCTCTCAGTGGGCTGCAGAATGTATTGAAAAAGAAAAATAAAGCCTCAGTACCAACACAGGTATCATTAAGCAAGTTAGACATAATGACCGTGCAACTGCATTTCTGTATTAACAGCACACACCAAACAAACACCCATATTATGAGGTGCTCAGCCATCACTATGCCTTACAATCATTACAGGTTCCTGTGGCTCTGACCAACCACACTTCCAGGCAGCACTGAAGCCACTTTCTTCAAGCTGGAGCTGCATCATTCCTAGAGAGGTACGTAATAAATTTCCATGTGGTTGATCAAAATTTATAAAAAATTCCATTATAAATATAGTTTATTTTCAGAACCTTCTTGGAAATTCCATGTGTATCTGTCTACTTGGTACTGCTGGAAGACAAACAAGATCTCTCTGATCTCACCAAAAGTGACTGATTGCACAACCACAGCATTTGTTGTTCCTAAGCTCAACATAACCAAATCTGGCTCCCATCACATGCCCCCAGTATTCCGTTTCAACATCAAATGCATTCACTTAAAAATTCATCTCAATTTAACCAAGTAAAATAAAACTGGGGTATGAATTTCATATCTTAAATAAGCTGCTTTACGCACTTTTCTTGCAAAAAGATGAGATTGACTTAACTACAGTAAAATTGCAATGATCTGGGTCTTCTGAGGCTAGTCTGATAATCTTTTTAATTTTCAGGTTAAAAAAAAAAAGTCTTCTTGGTTTTGTTCCAATTCAAAATGAAAACAAAAAATGAAGCCTACAAATTTTCCTTGAGGAAGCAGTTACATTTTCCACTGCATGATCTAAAAATACTGCTGGAACAGAAAGGAGTTAAACCTCTCTACAGAAGACAAAGGGTACTTTTGCTGTATCAACAAGTCAGACCACAGACAAAGCAGTGTAAAAGGCTACAAGAATCAAGCAAACAAATAAAAGGGTGTCACAACAACAGTAGTAGAACTTAAGCTCAAAGAAAGAAGTGTGCACAAGACAGAAAAGGGAAGAGGATATTCATCTGACCCTGAAGAATGGCACTGCTCAGACCTGTGCAAAGAGAAGAGTTACAAATCTAATCATCCAAAGAACAGGAACATTTTCATAAACACATTATAACATCTATTTTATACTGAAAATCATTATATATACATTATACATAAATATAAATAGGATAAAAATAAGCAAACTGTATCTGAGGGATGCTTTAGTGACTCAGTGTCTATGACAAAGAAGACAACACTACCTCTAATGCCAAAATCATTATTACAGATTAATGCATAGACCAAACACATCTTAATGACAAAATAGAGAATGGTGTATCCTAATCTTTAAAGAATGATCAAACAGCCTCTTAGAGCCTCAAAAGGTAGAAGGAAACAGCCCTGAAGGAGTGCAGCTTCTTTTAAATCTCCCTTATTACTAGATGCTATAAACAGAGGTTAAAAATACCTTCAGATTCTCCAATTTCACAAAAAAATCATTATCTGTATTGATTTTATCTAATTTTCATGTCTATCAAAACTTATACATGAAGGTATTGACTAGCACACTGCAGCCTTTTTATTAACAAGCTGCCAGAAAACAAAATGCTTCTCCTCTTCCATTTGTGCTATTGCATTTGAGAATAGCTTTCAATACCTATAAAGTATCCCCTTCTAATAACAGTAACTAGGAGCACAGATGAAGACAGACCAAGAAATAGAGACTATTTTTTTCCTAGGTTATCCTTCTTGGGCCAAACAACACATCTTGCATTCCTCCCATCTTTGAAGTTATCCCTTCAAGACCACGTTTAGAATTTATTTTTGTGACTTTGTACAGTGCTGAGCTCAATATTGCTATCTAAGAAGTGGCACACAAAAGGAAGCTCCCAAAGATGTATTCATATCAAAAAATAATCTGGTTTTTACTTTATATTTAAATATCCTTTCATTGCCTGAAAGGGAGCATCAGCATTAACTCCACAGGGAAGCGCTGCACAAGCTGCGTTGCTGTTGTATGCCCAAGCTGCCGTGTCAAGGATTCAATCCCATTCCCACTCAACATGAATGAGAAATGTTCCATTTAATCTGCCAGTTCATCATGATCAATGCTTTTCAGGGGAATTCTGAAAGAATTATAGAAAGAAAAAAAAAAAAGGGAGGCAGGGTGGGATTTTCATGAACAAGCTCCACATTGATACATTAGATGGTCATTGAAACTCTTTCTTATAACTATTCATAAGTTGTATTCTGCATTTTGAGAAAAAGAGAAGCATCATTTTACACAATAATGAATCAACAAACTTACCAATGATCAGCAGCCCAGTGCAATGTTGCCTGAACTTGGCTCACGAACCTATCCAAAAAACTGCTAACTGAGGGATGCCTTGAAGGAAGCTGAAATTTTAAAGAATTTTTCTCCTTCTCCAGTTCTTCCAGTTTCTGTCTAAATTTATCAGCTAGAAATGAAATAAAAAAAAAAAAAATTAAACAGTGACAAAAGGGTCCTGTTTTACCTGGGGAAAAAAAAGTCTCTCAACAAAAAGTAAAATCCACCTCTCTTAAGGTTCTTCTTCTTCCTCTTTTCATAAAATATATCAGTCTGTTCTGCTCAAGGACAAATTAACTAAGAGTACAATGTAAATCATCAAATAACCAAGATGCCAAACTACTTTTTTCTATGACGAGGACAGAACTGCAGGCTTCCCAGCACTTTTTTCATTTCATAGGGCTCCAAAGAATTGACTCAAAGTTATCATCCACATTCTTCCTAGAATTTCCTGAGAATTAAATTCTAGGAAAAGTGCTGCTCTTTGCTGCTTCAGTTTGTCTTAGAACTTAGATAGCAGTTACACAATTAAATTTTGACCTTATAAAAAATTTGTATTGTTATTAAGAAGAATCACACATGATACAGCAGTATACTTCAGCAGAAAATGCACATGTAATTATAGCAATTAAACAATTATCATATTCCAGGCTCTCCTGAATTATGCTCAGTTTATCATCCAAAACAAAAGATTTTACCTGCAACTTTAAATAAAACTAACAGTAGTCCCCAAGAGACTGCTTTGATTCTAACATAACCCTTCACATTTCTTAGAGCAACCATTTCTCTACATAAGTTACTAACTTGTTTTTTGTTCCCTACATAGAAAACAAAGGAGCATCATTCTAACCACCAATTATTAATGCAGTACGTGTATCTTCTATTGTGCCACTATACCAACAAAATCACATACATGACAGATAATAAGCCTGCCATCCAAGACAGAACACCTTTGATGATACATTAGTCAAATTAGACAGTTTTGAGCTAACCCACAAATGGAAAACCTTTACAGTTCAGTACTCTGCTCATGGCCTCACTGCATACAATTTTGTGTGATTAGCAATCCTTTTAACATTTTCAATACAATATGTTACTATCAGAATAGCATCCATCTGTGCATGCTTTTTATTGCTTATTTTATTTATCCTCTGAGGGGATTTAACACGAGAAGTTGCTTACACTTGCTGGTTTAGAGAAATGATGCATTTTTACAATAATCTATCATTAGTATTGATCCCTATTCTGCTTCTGTGCCAACAGGGTAGAATAAAGACTGAGACCTTACTAATAAGACTAGATCTTTTCCCTGTCCCAGCACACTGTTCCAGGGTGAACTCACTTTTGTGTTGTCATTGGCATGCAAAATATCAGAAGGCCCTGCTGAAATGAGCACCCTAACCCACATGTACCCATGTGCATAATATTCCTGAAAAGTGAATACCTGTGATGCATTTCTCAGGGGCCACAGCTAAGTAGATTCCCCTACCCCTATCACCACACTGAAACTGAAATTTGAGCTGAGACTCCCAACCCCATATTTTGACCAGAAAAACATACCAGCACTTGCATGCTAATATGCCACTTGGCATTTCTAACTCAGCCATTGAAAATACCACTGTTACAAACAGAATAGTAAGGGCTGAAAGGGTTGGCTAGTGACCAATGACCACTGAACGCCAAACCACATGGAAACACTTCCTTTTACTTGCACCATTCACCACTGGGCTTCCTGGGAGTTGTGGCAACCCTCTATAGCCATTCAACAACATCCTCATTGTTCTTTGACATAATTATGCTTAACTGTGTTTGTGTGTCCAGTTGTTTCATCATTCTGCTCCTACCCCTCCTGGCCCTAGAAACACACTATTTTGGGAAGGAAAACAGATGAGGGGATCCACATGCCAATTCCTTCTCTCTCTCTCATTAAGTCTTGGCTACATTCTCCTTTATATATTCCAATCTACACAGTATTCAATTAGTTTCTACTAACAGACGTTTCTAAATAATTTGTTCCACTAGCATCTTCTAAGTAATATGGCTGCTCATATCCACTTATCTGCACTTAACCCTTTTGTCTTTTCAGCATCACACTTAAGGGTTATATCTTAAGAGCCTTCAGCACCAGTGCGCTGAACACTTGCAAGCACTCAGCTTTTAGAATCCTCTCCTGGAAAGGAGATCCCTGCCATTTCACCTGGGTGATATCTTCAGTGCATGGAGAGACCCAAGAGCCTCAGTGCCAGCTGCAAAGCAGGGAACCATGCAAATAAGGTTCATCTCAATCTCCTTTTAGTGGTGCGGCTCAAGAGAAATCTGGATCAAGCACAAGTAATGGAAATGATGAGCAGTCTGGCCAAGAGGATGTGAAAGAGGGAAATAAGCAGGGTCCTTCAGACTAGCAGAGATAAAGACTGAGGTAACTTCTAGTACTATTACAAGCCAGCAAGCTGCAAAGAAAGCAGTAGTAATACAATGTCCTTTTAGAACTTGAGTCCTCAGTAACAAACCTGAGTTGCTGAGTTGCAGCAAATGATATGTGAAAAAAAACATTGGATATAGTGAAGCACTAAATCTAACTGCCAGGGTTAGACAGGAAATCTCCTCCAGTGTTGGTTTTCAGATCAAACAAACATCTCTCAGGAATAGAAAAACTAAATGCATTCTCTTGTTTGAACAAGTGGAAGTGCCAAATAATGCACCTGGGATGGGGCAACCCTGGATGTACAGACAGACTGGGGAATGAGATACTGGAAAGCAGTGCCATGGAAAGGCACCTGGCAGGTCATGTTCCATGGCAAGTTGAACATGAGTCAGCAGTGCCCTGGCAGCCAGGAGGGCCAACCCTGTCCTGGGGGGCATCAGGCACAGCATCACAGCGGGGCAAGGGAGGGGATTGTCCCCTCTGCTCTGAGCTGGGGCAGCCTCACCTCGAGTGCTGGGGGCAGTTTTGGGTGCCACAATATAACAAAGACATTGAAGTGTTAGAGAGTGTTCAAGGGAGGGCAGTGAAGATGGTGAAGGGCCTTGAGGAGAAGACATTTGAGGAACAGCTGAGGCACTTGGTCTGTTCAGCCTGGAGGAGACTAAAGGGAGACCTCACTGCAGTCACAACCTCCTCCTGAGGGAAAGAGGAGGGGCAGGCACTGGTCTCTTTTCTCTGGTGGCCAAGGACAGGACCCAAGGGAATAGCCTGAAGCTGAGTCAGGGGAAGTTTAGGCTGGTTATTAGGAAAAGGACCCGGAGGATGGTTGGGGACTGGAACAGGCTCCCCAGGGAAGCTGTCACAGCACAGTCTAACCACTTCAAGAAGTGTTTGGGCAGCGCCCTCAGGCACATCACGTGATTCTTTGGGCTGTCCTGTGCAGGGCCAGGAGTTGGACTTCGATGATCCTTATTCCAGTTGAGAATATTCTGTGTGATTCTGTATGATCTCTTCCACCATATTTTCTAGGATTTTTCAGTTAAGAAGCAGACACAGAAGGCCTTTTCTATTGCTAAGTCATCAGACTCACAGACACATCTTTCTTTTGCTTTCATTCTAGTGTTTTAACAAGTTATTCCGACAGAGACAAGACCTTCACAGAATCCAAGAATTCACTGATAGACTGAGGCACCAAAAGAAACCACATGCACTCTATAGAGATAGAGATAGGTATCTCTATCACAAAGAAAAGCTTAATACTTTCTCTATCCCATTCCTCACTTCAAAATAAGTTACTTAATGCACAGTTTACATGCCAAAGGCAATCTCCCCCATTTGATGAAGGTCTTAAATGAACAAATTTTCAGGTAATCAATATATACTGTTTTATAGAACCATTTAAAATGAGGCCTAATTCTCCTTTATTCCACTACATTCTGGTGCCAGCTTGCTGCCTTGAAGATTTCTACAGATACTCTAGACAAAGTTCCTACTTCAAACCAAACAGTTAAAGTTAACTCTTAAATTACCCTCCATTGCCATCCATTACTGTGCAATCCACTTCTGCCTGTGTACCTCAGACATCGCATCCACTTTAAAGCCAACCCACAGTACAGCCCTGGAAGAAGCTGACTAACTGCTGCTCTCCATTAAACAAGCAACAGTCAGAAAACAGTAGTGTCTCCAAAGATTATGCTCTGTAATAGCTTTGAGTAGAGGAAGCAATTTCCATAACTTCTAATTGACCAAGTGAGAACATCTGGCTTTGTCTCTACTTTTTACGTATTCCAATGTTGGTTTTATTCATCCAAAGAAAAGGTTCACTTTATCAGAACTATTTATCATCATTTAAAAAACATTTAAGAAAATCATCTCAGTAAGGACAGAACCTCATTTGCTATGTACTGCATATATTTATGTTTATTTATGTCTGTGCTAGTAAGTGGGAAGATAATCAATCATGCTATTCTACAAACTGCTGGACATTAAAAAAGTGTTCCTTCAGCTAGTTCAACTAAGGCAGATCATTTGATCTTGCTCCACAAATCAGCAAACAACCTCTTCCCTTTTGCCCTTGAATCCCCCCTAAATCTGAAGGCCCTAAAACAGGATTTGTATAGGATTTATAACCATAACTCACTGCAACTCTAAAATACTGCAGCTCTACAACCTTTTTCTAGCCTGCTAGATACTTCCAGAAACACAATCTCCCCACCATTCACTTTCTTAAAAACTTTAAGGGTCCAAGATGACTGAAGTGTCTTGTATGCTCAGCACCAAAGACAGTTATGTATTCTGTAAGAGCCAAAGAAGTCACAGGTTCAGAGCCAAAGACCCCTCTAGCAGCCTGTATCCAAAACCACACACAGTTAACAGGACTTTAGAGAGGAGACTAAGAACCAGGGTGCAAAGTGCCCCCTTTCTGTTCCTGAATCTCTAATGTCTGTCAACTAAAATGCTTCCCTTCTATCCACCAGAAACTTCTATCTTCTCAGGCTACCTATGCTTTTGGTCTCCAAAATACATTATAACAAAGAAAACAAAAACTGAATCCTGAATTATTTAAACACATACCCAATTTGGTAACTCGAGGAGTTTAATGTGGAGCTTGATTATGTGACTGAAACACATCTGGAGAGCAGACTAGTAAGCAAGGTGTCTACAGTCCAGTTACTAGCACTGGCATCCTGCAAAACAACTTGCAGGAGAAAATGCAGATCAATTAATATCCAACTATGACACATAAAGACATATACTGTGATGAGAACTGAAGGCATTACAAGCACCTGGAATACCTATCTGCTTTTAAGGTTAAAATAATTAACCATTTAACAGTACCAAAAATATACACAGTCAAAAATAAAGACACTTGATATGTATAAAATGGAGCTTCAGATTACTCTTGGATAGTCAAACAGCTAGCCCTTACCA
This sequence comes from Trochalopteron elliotii, assembly GCA_024734555.1. Classification (NCBI taxonomy): domain Eukaryota; kingdom Metazoa; phylum Chordata; class Aves; order Passeriformes; family Leiothrichidae; genus Trochalopteron; species Trochalopteron elliotii. The sequence goes on along the minus strand of JANPWX010000097.1, from coordinate 5,487,335 downwards.
TGTGCTGTCTGGTCATCGGTATAGAGCAAACCCTTTCTACCTTCCATTCAGCCCTGCACGCGGTAAACAGCAAAATAAAGCCACTGCAAAGTCAAACTGCACACCTGGGCAAGGCTGACTCCAAGAAGTCATGGGGCTGGGGACAGACACCACTGAAGCAACAGAAGAAGCAGAGTTATTCTGACCCTGATGACTGGGTGGATTAAAAGGAGAACATCTGTAGAGCAAAGTAGTTCATTATTGAGGCCCCAGCATCTGCATTTCAGACCTGCTTCAGACTAGGTTTAGTGTAATGCCATGGACCAAAGGACAGACAGTTGAACCCCTCTGGTAGCTCTACAGCACATTTTCAGACTTTGTCTCACCTGAAAGAAAACCAACCCATTGTACTCCACGAGTGCTCTACAGTGCAAAGCAAAGCATAGTAAATGGGACAACTGGGAGACTCCTTCCAAAGGCTCAAGCACCTAATCTGAACTAAAATTATATTTGGGCCAGGGTCCATTAAATACATCCAGCGGTCAGTGGAAAAAGTTCCTGGGAAGGCCAGTAAGCAGAGGCTGAAGCTCTCCAAACAAGGCTATGACCCCCTGGGTACCACAGCCAAACATTCATCTTCAAAAAAGGTACAGCAAAATGCAAATGCAATTATCCCACTTACCCACCACTTAACTTTTTCCATTCCAGTCAAAAAGGCAACTTTGTGCTATTTCACACTACAGCTCTGCTCCTGAACTATCAAGACTACCTTGAGGAACAGTGGAACAAACCAAACTCCTGGCTGCTGAACACCCTTTGGAGTCAGAAGCTACCACCGCAAAATTCACCCTAAAGCAGGAGGGCCAAAATCTGCAGGAGCAACAACTCCATAATTCCTTGGTTTGTGTGTATTCCTCAGTTACTTCTCACTCTTAGTATAGATGATAACCCCTGCTAATTCCTGCTGAGATGCTCAGTTGACGGTTGCCTCCAATTCTGGTGCTGTTTAAAGTTCAAACACTAGCAACCAGAAGAGTACAAGAAAATAAGTCTCCTGCATTCATTCCCTGACAGACTCAAGGTACCAGAGTAACCAAAATACCCAGCAATGACCTGATGTAGCATTTGATGCCACAAGCTCTCCCTGCTGCAGTCACCATCAGCTGCCTATCCTCGGATTCTTTCTCCTTTCCTAGCAATGAGACACCACCATACATAAATCAGGTGGGGGAGGAAAGGGAAGGAAACCTGTTACTCAAAATAGTCCCTTCAGGAGAAGAAATGGAGAACACTGTCTACAAGATTTCTTAAGAGGGAGGACAGCTCAAGCATTCTCTCTGCCTCCCTGCAAGCTCTGCATTTTCCACCCCTCAGTTCATACCAATTACAAGCCAGGAAACTGCTGCCTCCTTAAAATATATAACATTTCAGAATTTAGTGTACTGAACATCTGCGTTGCAGCAGAGTTGGGAAGTCTGAAAGCTTTAAAACATACAAGAACAGACACTTTTTAGCTGGTATTACAAAAGGAAGCTTGACACATTGGCAGATATTTAATTTCCCTCCTCTAATTTATATTGAATTTAAGAGCACTCATTTAGCATTGAACAAAAAGCTACATTCTTAGACATTTTAACAGATGCTTCCTCCAAAGCACACCACCAAGATTTCCACCTACAGTTTACACCTCCAGTTAACGTTGGAAAATCTGTCTCCCCAAAAAGAAACTTCTCCCCAGAAAGTCACTAGTGCAAAGCTTGGGGCAGACTTTTATCACTAATTTTGACCAGTGCTCCTGCTTCATAGAACATTCACAGCAGCAACATGACTGACAGACTGTCACTCTGTCACTCAGATCTGTAATGTGTTCTCTGGCTCCCAATAACAGCAGTTAACAGGATTTATGGGCACAAGCCATAGAACACCATGAGTTTTGTTTTGTGAGAGAGTAGGTACAGTTACTTTCAACAACAGCAGGAACACAAGCAAGAAGCCACAAAGCCAGAAGGGCTTTGTCCAGCACACCCCTGGGAAATATGGGGTTGAGAGCCCAGCAGGAACATATCCAAGTCGTGACTTGGACAATTAATCTCTCTAGTTACTTGGCCAATGTTAGAAAAATTTTGCTTTCTCATGTTACTTTCTCCTCACCTGGCAGTGATGTAGGGTGAACTATCCTCAGAGCTGTTATTTCTAGGCTGAGTTTAAGGACATCAGGACTACTTGGATAAACCTACAATTTCCTGTAACATGACGATCCAGAAAGGAAAGTAGTTATTATTTGCCACTAGCATCTCACAGAGGAGCCTCCTGTGGAGGTTCCAATTGTACTAGGCTCAGACAACGGGGAGGGAAAAGAAACCCTACTCCAATAAATTCACAATCCACAAAACAAATGACAGCCAAAGGGGCAAATGGAGAGAACAGTGCATCAGACCCACACTCTGGGTGAAAATTAGGGGCAGTAATTTCAGCATACTAGAAGCAGCTTAATCTCCATTGCTCTTAATCTGCCATTTCTGAAAAACATTGAGGTTTTATAGTATCTTTAACAGCAACATTTTTAATATTAGGACCTTCATAAATATTTCACATTAGAGCATAAACTAACTACTTCTATAATTTTCTAAATGCAAGAACAATCACATTTTTTAACCCGGCTGATCATGCATAACAGTTAGTGAAATAGTGGGCAGTTTTCTGTATGTGACAACCTTTGTAATTCATCTTTGTAACTGCATGAAAAGTACAATTCCATGCAGTTTCTATCCCCTACTGTCCTTCTCTTCAGATTTGCTGCATTTGTAAATTCCTTCAAACACCACAAGAGTTCACAGATAGGCATGTGAATATTGGAAACATCATTTCTCCTTTAGCCAGTTCACAATACAAAATTAAACAGGCCCCACTGACTGTTTGTTTCTCACAGTCTTTCACAAAGTTTTCAATGAAACCACCAAGATCCTTACATTTCCAATGTGACTTTACAATAAAAAATAATTTACAGTAACATTGAAAGATACATTAAAAGGGGAAAAAAAAGCTGATTGCTTGTGCACTTTATTTGATAGCAGCATTACTCTGCAAGCAGTGCTGACAGCACTGTCACTACATACGAGATTTTGGAGAAATGAAGAAAAAATGTACTGCTGACTCCAGGTCAAATCTGTATCTTTAAAAATGTCAGACTATGCAGGACAACCAAACAGACAATTGTGAATAAAACTCTACTCTGAAAGAGATCTCACAAGACAAGGGAGCTCACAGCAATCAATGCAAAGCTCCTTGGCCTGCAATACAGCTCCTTCTCTATTGGATATGATAGAAGAAAAGGTTTGGTGGACATTTCCACTCAGTGAAGTTCATATACAAGAATTGTCAGCTGTATATTAACATCCACTGCAGGCGATTCAATTCCAGTTCACCATGTTCCTTTCCTTGCTCCAAGAATCTCTAAGCCAACATCCATCTATGTTCATTGCCTCTGAATAAATGCCATGGATTGATCAGAAAACAGGTGAGTCAATTAACAGTGAACTGCTCTACAATTAATTGCATTATATTGTGAGATACCTGTCATTTTTATAAAGTTCCAAATACCCCAGAAAGAAATTTTAAAATTGGATGGTCTACATCTGGGCTTTTATATCAAGGATTTTGTAACTACAGACAGTCAGATTATGTTGGGACTTTTTCATACCAGGCTCTATTTAAGCACATATTATGAATCTAAAGTGCTTTGTTCCAGCTGTCAAACAAAGAAAAGGATCCTTTATTATTGCTTAACCTGAATATATTGAGAAAACCATCCTAAAGCATATACTGTTTGAGAGATTTTATCTTTTTTTGTGGGAGAAGCCACAAAGTAGTGTAGATAATATAAGCACTGTTCCACAAAGGTTTATCTTCATACTTTTAAAAGCCATGTTGCAAAAAAGCAGAACAAAGCAGCACAAAGTCTAGGCTAAGGAACACCAATAGTAGATGTGGAGTTGCTTTAAGTTGAAGTTTGAAAGAAAACAGCACAGATTTTGAAGTGTGGTGTTTATTAAATTGTGCTATGTTTCCCAAGGACTACAACAGGGGAAGAAATCAGCTTGCAGTTCTGCTTTAAGCCACCAGCTACAGATCAACACCATCAAAACAATGCAATTAGGCAACATTATCTCCCTTCTGTGGCAAGGCATGCTGATGAAAAGGTATAAAATACTATTTCTTATTGATTGAGTACTGCACACAGAGAACTATAAAGAGAATATAAATGCACACATGCAGCCCCAAAGCAATTGCTCTGAAAACTGCAGTGGGGAATTCTACAGGGAAACTTGAAGCTTCTAGAAACAAAAGGGAGAGAGAAGATAAATTAAGTCTTTGTGGTAACAAAGCTGAAAACAGTACATTCATTCATTATGGATAAGTACCTGGATGCCAAAATTTTACTTGAGGTTAAAGCAATCTTTTTTCTGCCTCTCTTGTTCCCTGCCTTCTCCTTCTTGAGCTCCCACAATACTGTTCAATATTTTCCTATATTCCAGGTGCCCACTCTTACATTTAATAGCCTACATAATCACAAATACTTAAATCTAATTTTATTGTTTCTTCCTTATTCCCAGTGCTCTTCAAGAACTAAAACTTTACCATCAAATTAAACTGATAGCCTTCTCCAAGCACTCTGCACCAGTAGATGCAAAACCAAAAACTGTTTTAAAACTATTTTTAAAAATTAAGGCAAATTTAAAAAATAGCAAATAAAAGATGTTAACTTAGTTCAGCCTAGCCACTTTTCCAATTTCTACCATCCATCACTGTTCTAGCAACAGAAGTTACACTGTTCTGCTTTATAGAGTAAAGAACATATCGTAAGAAATCAAGCAATGAGAATGGCTTACAACATTTGTCATTTGTTCTCAGACTATTCTGACTGTCAAAACAAAAAATGGATTCACAAACACTAGAATTTCATAGAATCATGCAGTGGTTTGAGTTGGAAGGGTCCTTTAAGGTCATCTAGTCCAATACAGCTGCAATAATCAGGGATAGCTTCAACTAGATCAGGTTGCTCAGAGCCCCATCCAGCCTGACCTTCAGTGTTGCTGGAGATGGAGCATCCATCCATCCATCCATCACCTCTCTGCACAAACTGTTCCAGTGTCTCAAGCACACTTACTGTAAAAAAGAATCTGCCTTGTACCTATCCGATCCAATAATTTCCACCAGGAAATTATTGCTCCAGCAATCAGAATTCAAAGGCAAAGAAAATCATTTAAACACAGAATAGCTGCTGACTGTTAATATTTGGTGAATGGTTTCCTGCCCTTCGATTTGAACTTGGCCTTATTAATCAATTTCCTCTTAGCAATTCACGGGTACTCTTACACCCCAGTTTCTCCCCTCATTGTTTCTCTCCTTTGATCCTCTTAGATCTTCCAGCTAGCATCTGCTTCTCTAGTATTTTTTTTCAAAACCAGAAAAAATACAGTTTTTTAGCTATCTGATTTGCACCTACAGTTTATTTAGCTTACACAGACAAGTACTAAGCTGTTGTCTATTTCCTACCTACCATCTTCAACATTACTTTCACAAGTCTGTTTTTGGTATCAAAGCATAAACACAAAACAATTTAAATAATTTTGGGCAGTGGAAGTTTAGTTGGATCCTGCAACTTCCTTTGGAAGGCCAAAAAAAAAAAAAAGTCAAATGCAAAAGCTGCATATCCTTTTCTAGTTTTTCCCCTCTGGAAATTAATTTCAAGTACACTTTGTCCTATTGATCCTGAATTTCAAAACATCCTGCATTCCTGACATTCCCAAAATATCACCAAAATCTGTAAAAACACCAGAAAGTTTGTGGGGCTCAGAGCACTGCACAAAGTGAACTTCTCTGAAGAGAGAGAGTCTTAGGCTGAACTGGATCAAAGCCACATCTCACTGCAACAACCTCAGAGGAGGCATTTCCTCTGCTATCAAGTAGTACTTCTTGTTGGAAGCTTCCTATTAGCTTCAGTAGCTTATTGTAAAAATTACTTGTGTTTTGTTGAGCTGATGACTCTGAGACATGACCTCCCTGAAACAGATCTCTACCAACACATCAAGGCATTGGGACAGTCAATGCCACCCCCACATTCAACCTGTCCACAGAGGCTTCCAAAAACAACTAAGGCAGCAATTTTGTTAAGCTTAGTCTTGGAGCTGCCCAAATTCCACTGCCAGGGAAAGAGAATAGAACAACTAAATACAAGGTAGGCAACCACCCCACACTATGTGAGGTAGGGTCAGAAGATGATGAAAGGCTTAGATGATTTGCTTAAGAAATCCAACATTCTACAAACAAAGCAGTGGAAGAATGTCTCAGAATTCTCATCCTCATCCATCCAGCAATACATTTTCAAAATTCTTTTGTGGAATTATCAACAACTCAGGAGTATTACAGGAAGCAAAACAACAATTAAAGAGTTGTCTGATTTCCCTATGGGAAGCTGACATAACAATGTGTCTGCTCTGCACTGAAAAGATTTGCATGAACACATGAAAGGAATTAGCATACAAAACCTCAGCAGCATCGGTATATTTCCCTTATTACTGGTTCCCATAAGCCTCACAAAACACTGGATGCTAACCAAAATATCACAGGAATCTGCAAATCACAAGTATACCAAAAATAAAAGGAAAATCCATGAGTAGTTACAGGCATAATGAAGATGGGCCATCCAGAAATAGTAATTTTTCTTAGTCCATAGTTTCTTTTTATGCATCTATACCTACATTTTAAGGCAAAGAGAAAACCTTTAGGATATACCATTGGCATGGTTTCATGGAATGGGTTGGTTCTGCATGCCTGTGTCAGGTGGCTTCAAGTCACACTGGGTATTCTCCCATGAACACCAATTCGACAGTGCTGCATTACCAATAATCTTATTTCTTTCAGCTTCTAGGTCCTCTGTCTGCAAAAACACAGATAGCAACAATTGCTCCATAGGGGCCTCATTAGGCTTAATTAACACCTGTGTGAGATCTTCAGATAAAAGGATAGGTGTAATTACACAATCCAAACTGCTCCTTCCATAAGAGACCTTGTATTAACCCTTTCATAATTTGAGCTTTGCAGACTGTTCCATATAAAAGACTCTCACCCACTTGAGTCACCTCAATCTTCTCATTTCAAAAGCAGATGAAGCCCATCATCTTCCCTGTTTTAACAAATGGGATCCTGGAGTCTTTTTTTTTTTTTATCATTATTCCCCACCTTCCTTCCTTTCTCACATGCACTTTAACTTTCTACATTTACAAGACTCCTTTCACCCTGGCTCTGAGCTGCTGGAAGTGTTTCAGGTGTAAGAACTACTCCTCAAGCACATTAGAAAGCAGGTAGAGCTGCACAGGAGGTCAGCAGAGGTGATAAGGGGGAAGAACAAAGGCTCCCTAAGGAAGTTCCACAGCTCTTTAATTCCACTTTGGTGCCCTTCAGCAAAGCAGTTATGAATGAGACAACATCCCATCAACCACAAAATGCAGTCAGAGGCTTGGCTGGATTGTCTTCACAGAGGAACAGCAGCAACCACCCAATGCCAGCCACTGAAAGAAGTCCAACCTCCTCCAGCATGCAGATCCACAGAAGAGCCTCTCAAATGCCCAACCTGAGTGGAATGCAGCAGTGCCAAGGCACCTTCACTGGCCCTCACAGTTCAAGCTACAAGACTTGAAAATTTTATATTCAGGCTCAGTGTCTTACACAACCTAAGTCCCTTTAGTGCCACTGCCACCAGCAGCATCTCCCCCATTCAGCAGAGCCTCCAGAGGCTGGAAATGAAAGCTGCCAGACCAGGGTCTGTGTTGACAAAGTCAGATGGGAAGGAGAAAGAGGAGCAAAGTGGGACTCTGATGGATGCACAGCTAGAAACGGGGCTTGGGGAGAGGGACTTGGATATTGCCATGCTCTCCAGAAGGGGTTCAGAAAAGCAGAAGGCAGATGCTCCAGAAAGGATGGGAAATCTGTCATTTTTATAGGAACCCACGTACAAAAGACAGAACATATTTCAAGTGTGATCCTGTTGTAGACCCCAGAATTGCAGCTCACCAGATGCAGATTCTGCTTTCAGCCCCTGCAGCACATCTCCTGCAAGCACGTAAAGTAAATGCAATAAAGTCTGCTATCTCTTGTGGCATGCATTAGCTACGAATGAGAACTTCGCAAGAAAATAGTTTTTATTATCATACAGCTTCACATTAACTAATCTCTACTTTCTTTGTGAGATACAATCAAATAGCATTGCTACACTAGTGAATCTTGCTATGAATTTCACTCTATGCCAGTATACCCACACAACCTTTTTTACCACAGCAAAATAAACATTTCTATCCAGCCTTCCACCTTGACTCTGTCCAGCAACATCCTCTGCTATTGAAATTGTTTGAACAGATTGCCTTTGAAGTAACAATATGTTGATGTGTCTGTTGTTAACAGCAACCTCTATAAACACCTAAATTTTTTGCCCTTCCAAATATCTCCTGCAAATGCAACAGAAGAGAGCTTTCCTCTCCCACACCCATTCAGCTCCTTTTTACTCACCTCAACGGACAGCTTAGGAAGAACTGTGGTAAAATATGTAGATCAGACAGATGGCATTTGCTGCTCTTTTCTCAGTCCTGCTGCTCAATGGCTTTAAAAAGCCACAATAATTCATTGCTTAGGTAGTCTCAGGTAGATCCTGAGCTCCATTACAGTTTTTTCCTATCCATTTTGAAGGTGGAATTATTTTATTTATGGGAAGTATCAGAGTTTTCTACCAGAGCAGAAAGAGACACTGGATTAGAACAAGACATCTGAAATAACTGACTTTCAGTCTTTGCTTTTAAGTTTCTCCTCAATAAGCACAATCCTCTCCCTACTTTATTTTAACAGATGTGAAGAGCAGCTGACATCTGCATTCCTAGCTGGAGCAGTGGGGCAGGATGGTTTGGTTCTCTTTTAATGGTTCTCTTTATACTATCCACCACCCTCACTCTACAGTGTACTTATAGCTCTCCACAACCAGAACTTCTCTCTTCCCAAATTGTATCTGGCCATTATTTTTCTAATATATTAATAAATAAGCAAGAAAGCTATTATAGACATATAAACACACGTGGCCATCCTCTTGAAAGACATGGCTTCCTTGTCATAGACTGAAAATTCTTTTATCTTTTATTCCTCTTTTCTTTTTATAAAACAAGTAGCAAGATTAAAATACAAAAAACCCTTGTTATTTGGTTGCAGAGCAATGCAGAAATAAAAAGAAAAGCCTATAGATTTTACTCTGAAATTTCACTGTTTGATAAGGTTTACTGGAATCTCAGTTAACCAGCATTCAAATTACAATTTAGGCAGTGGTTATTTCTAAGCAAGTTGTTACTTAATGATGAAAGACATGCAAATAACTTCTATCACGTTATTTACTAGAGGCTCCACATATCCACATATAACTGCCTCCAAACAATAAGCTCCCGTCAAGTTAGTGTTCCATCAAATCTGTCAATTGCAACTCATTTAGCACCACAGGACAAGCCGACACATTGCATAAAGGTCAAGTGGAAAAATGTCCCTTCCACTACATCAGTGTCTAGATTGGTAAAGGTCACTCCATCCAATAATTGCTACTACAGAAAATAACTTTGTTGTACTCTACATCAAAAAGAAAAAAAAAAGAAAAAGAAAAAAAGTAGTTCAAGTACTTCATTTTTTCCCAAGACATGACAAACTAATATTGCTGTCATTTCATCACTGGAGTTCTGGAATATTTAATTAAAACTCAAAAGACTGTAGTATGGAAAGTGATGATACACCCATTTTATGGGCAGCTCACCTGAAGCAGACTGAAATAGCTAGCCTAAAGTTAAAATAGCAAAAAGCAAATATGATTATGTAGACTGCAACAAAACAGAAAAGGAAATCTGTTGTGGGTTTGGGTTTTTTCCCCTCTTTGAGCTCCCTACTCCTGTCCTATCAAAACCTTTTTCTTCTCCAAAAAGTAGCACACAACCATTTGTAACATCACAGTGTGTTGTAAAACATAAAATTGACATATACAAATACAGAAATCAGCATCAAGCCACTTTAATGCTGGAGCTGAAATCCTAAGGCTAAGTGATCAAAAACCCAAGCTACACAGACACGTGACCCTTGTCACCCAGGGAGGCCTGGATCTGTATTGTGCAATGATGGAAGAGAAGGGAAAGGAAGATGTTCAGGAAATGTTCAGGAAAGGGAGATGTTCTCCTCATCTCACTACATCCCTCCACCACTCAGTGTATTCTCAGCTTCCATGACCAACAAAAGATTAAAAATTCAACACTATTGCTTAAGATTCATCAAGACAAGTTTGGAAAAAATTTGGCAGTTACTGGGAAGAGTGGTAGAAATATTTTAGAGTCAACTCTAAAACAAGCAAAAATAAAATAATCATCAATCAATGCCCTGATTGTAAGCACTGGGTTTCCAGATTTACTGCGAAGCCAGATAGGTCTTAATAGACTTTCCAGATACTAGCTGAAGAGAACTAAAAATTGCCTGCATCCTAAGCAAGCTTTGGATTAAAACAAAAAGAAACAAAATTCTGTTAAAGAAACAAAGTTAACCAGAGACAGCTGCAACTCTGTCCCTAAGACACAGAATAAACATTAACTACCTGAATATTTCCAGCATGAGACTAAAGGAAATTAAATCACCAGTAAGAACAGAATCAGGCCATCCTGTAAGGAAGTACTCTAAGGGATACAGTAACAGGTATCTGAAGCCACACAGCCCTTGTTCAAAGCATTATCTCTCCATTTAAAAGATAAAACTCAGTATAGCACAGTAACATGTATCTTCTTCCATGGATTTTTCACTTCCACAGGGAAGAGAAGGCTGGAAGCTGGCAAAGGGACAGTGTGGCATTCTTCAGACCTCTTCACTGCCACTTCAGCTGCCACATGCAAGAATGGGAATGATGTTTTTTTCACCCTCTGGCAGATTTTCCTAACTGTGTCAAATTCAAGTAGTTATTCAAATATACTCAATAACAACACTATCAAGACCTTAGAAAGCCACAATGGTTTCTTCAGTGACAAGCACAATGAATGATGGCAGCATCAATATTAGACTGCAAGCAGCTGCAGTAAAGAAAACCCAAAACAAAACAGCTTCTCAGTAAGAGACAGAAAATATAGTTTTAAAGTTTTTTAGGCTAATGAAGCACTGTTTGATGAATGTCCCTCAATGTGTCCCTCAATTGACACAAAACAATATTCTGGAGACCACCACCCACTACTCCCATTCTGGAAGAAGTTACTTGTTTACTTGGAAGCTTCATCAAATAGATGCATACTGTGTAAATAAGATTTGCCCTTGGCCTGCTGTCTCCTGTCTGAAGAGGTGAAAGCTTATGGATCCAGAACCTAAATACAAAGAATCTTGATATCCACTGAAGCTAGTGGGATTCTCAGATGCACAGGATGGAGTGGTTACAAAAGCCTAAACTTCAGGAAAAAAAAATATTTTTCTTTATAAAGGGCTAAAAAGAAAAGTTTACAGATGTTACCTTATAACTTTATTGCCAGCACAAGTACATACAACAAAACATGGGCATAGCACAGCAGCAGAAGAAACCAGAACAGCCTTGAAGTGACAAGAACTGCCAGACAAGATCAGACCACGGTCCATCCTGCACAGGATCCTGCCTGCAGCACTGACAACTGGATGTTTCAACACTTAAAAGGATGGAGAGAAAAGCCTACAGCCCAGGCTGCCAGCCCCTGCAATACTGCACCCACCTCTGGTGATGGGAAATCCTACAGACCTCTTTCAGCAAGCGCCAAGAATTACCAGGCTGCTATGTCTTATATTTAATGCAATTATGCCATGATGAACATTTAGAAATAAAACCTCAGACAAAATCCCTTCATGCCAACTTTCAAAAAAAACTTTCCAGAAATAACTTTTTAAAACACATTTAGGCAGAAGGTAAAATCAGGTTCAATAAGCAACATGTCAAATACATAAAAGAGTACGATAAGTAATGCAACAAAGTATTTGCATAAAGTTTCAAAGAAAGCAAAATTCTAACATTATTCTTTAAAAAAACCTCCTACTGAATACTTCCCTCTGTATAACTGCCTTATCCCCAACATTATAACCCAGTTACTGAGCTTCACCAATGATCAAAAGCCTTTGTTTCTAAAAAAAACCATTCTACAGAAGTTCTCCCTAATGCCACATCATTTGCAGTGTCATCACATTCACCTTCTTCCTCCACTGTTATTAAACAAGATAATAAGCATAAAAGTAAAATAAAGTGAGAAATAAATTCTGTTATAAGCAGCAAAAACATCTCTTGCTCAGTTCAGGCATCCCTGGTCACAGTTTCATAGATTTTTCTTTGGAAGCTAAACAAAACTTATTTGTTTTGGTACTTAACATGACTCTTTAAATTGCTTATTGTCTAAACAAAGGGTTAAGATACTCAGATATTAAGATATCTCTAGCACTGTGGCTTTTTCTCCTTTCCTAGTTTGGCTTTATTTCTAAAACAGCATCTGCTGGGGCTGAATTTGCACAGTAGGAGCCCTGGCAACTCCTCACGGCCAAGGCTAAGGCAGTAAGCAAATAGCTGTTGGACAGCCCTTTTGCCAGGTAGGGACCCCAAGCAGAGTACTTCTGAATGAACAAGTACAAAACACCAGAGGACAAAATCCACCCAGAGACAGCAGCTCTGACAGATCTGTATTTCCCACTGGTGTCACCCTGGTAATTAGCACTTCCTTGACCACTATGGTCATCCCCACAGATTTCAGTAACAAGCAGCTGCTTATGCTCAGAAGCAGCTGAGCAATAAAGGAAGAGGCCATTTAAATACTGATCAAAAACCAAGCACAGTGAGAGCACCACCTGCACAAAGACTATACACAGGCAGTTCAGGACTGAACACATCATAACACTGCTAAACACACCCCAAATCTACAGGATGTTTCTCAAGCAGGTATTTGAGGCCAAACTAGGCTCCTCACCAATAGAAGGACGCAGAATCAATGATAGAATACCAGCTTGGAAGGTACCTCAGGGATCACCTGACCCAACCTCTCTTAGAGATGCAGTCTAGACAAGACAGCCCAAGACCTTGCCCAGCTGAATCTTAAAGGTATCCAACATTGGGAAATGCACCACTTCCCTAAGGAGATTATTCCACTGACTGATTGGTCTCACTGTGACAAAATTTCCTTGCATCCAACCGGTATCTCTCTAGGAGTAATTAGTGCCCATTATTTCTTGACTTTTCATGTGATTCCTTGCAAAAAGGGACTCTATCTTCTTTGTAGCCACCTTTTAATACAGGAACATGGTGACAAGGTCGCCAGCTAAGCCTTTTTCTCTAAAGGCTGAACAAACTCAGTTCTTTCAGCCTTTCCTCACACTGAAGGCTTCTGGTCCTCTGGTCATTTTTATGGTCCTTCTCTGGAACCTCTCCAGCTTGTCCACATCTTTTTTTGTGTAGCAGGGACCAAAACTGAACTCAGTATTCCAGGTGTGGCCTGACAAGTCCTGAGTAAAGTGGGAAAAAGTTGTAAAGCGGGACAGTCGTGAATTTCATGAGAGCTGGAAGTGATGAAATATTCATTCAACTTTTTGACCTTTCCCTGAGCTCCCAAGAACATTCTTTGGTTGGAAATAAGCATAGCACAGCTTCATCCTAACCTTCAAAAGAAGTCTGCAGCAGTTAAGTTAATCTTGGCTGAGCAGAATATTAACATCAAGGAAGTCTCTCTATTTCCCTATTGCAAGTTGGTTTGGGTTGTTACTTTAAAGCCTTTTGCATAGAAGGGATAACTGGTATTTTTTGTGACTTTTAACTGACCCCAGTATCATTTGTCTACTTGCTTGGAAGCCAAGATGATAGGTTTGCGTGCTACGCATGCCTACCAAAAAAAAAGACCTCCAACTGTCAAGAGTCAATTGGCCTGCAGATGAGAACTGAGGAAAAAAAATATAGTATTTCACACTGTTTTCTTGATTTTTCCAAAGGTTATCCAGTCTGCTTTGGTAAAGGGAGCCTTTCTGGTCACCTAATAGGGCTGTAAAAATGCTTTATTTGGTTTCCCAAGGGTGCTTAAAAAGTTCTGCACCCCAGGTAACATTCAGCAATATTTCTTTTAAGTGGGCATTGGAGATATTAGGAACACTGTGTGCTGTTGTATTACAAGACAGATAAATCTTGGATATTAAAAATGGACTACAGTAATTCTGGGCAGATACGAAGTGTAATTTTGTGATGCATAGGGGAAAAGAAATTAGGATTATGTAAAAAGCATGAGAAAGAAGATACTCCTTAGGTTTAATAAGCATCAACTATATATACCTGAACAACCAATCACCCAAACAACTCTTTAGATCTTCCTACAGACAAAGAAATGTGAACCCTAAAGGCATCTGCCTTACATGAAACAAACTCAGAAACCCCTCATTGCTCTTGGCTAAGAACACAACAGTTTGTAGGATCCTGCTCCAGCAGGGAGGAAGGCACACAAGCCACTGACCTTCCCACTTCTGTTACAGAAAGAATGGATTTGAGGAAGTGTAGAGAAGGCCAGGAAGCACACTGGACTCCAGAGCCAGGAAGTGGAAACACAGAAGTTCACTTTTCTAATGGAAATAGAGGAAATGCTGGCTCTTAGGGATGGGAGAGCCAGGAGTGTTTAAAATCAAGGAGGGTACACTTCCCTGAAAAACAAATTTTTCCATCCCTCCTAACTTCAGAAATCAAAACTGATTTTGTAAGCAAACATTCAGTTTGGCCAGAGTGAATGCTGATAAGAGCAACTAATAGCAATTAGAGGCATTAACAAGGAGGTTTCTATTAAGGAATTGTGAATTATAATATAAAAGCAGGGAAAAAAAGGGTTTCTAAACAAATTAAAAGCAGGCATGGCATGCAAGACAAACTTGGCCCCTGACCTCAGAGAGACAGGAGAAATGATGCTGTTTGCTTGCACCCAAGGGAGGCCAGGAAATGTGGCAAACATCACTAACAGCACAGTCCCTACAGGAGCATACATGGAGGTACAAGAAACCTCTCAGAATAGGCCTGTTCAAGTCAAACTTCAAATTTGCTTCCTTCAAGCTACAGCCCAGAAGATGCTTGTCCAGCAGAACCAGTTACATTATCCCCCTGAAGGATTCCAGCCCTCAGATGACCTACACCTCTTGCAGTCAGCACAGTAGCTTGAACAGGAACTGAATTCATTGTCTTTCCCTCATCTGAGCAAAAGCAGCAATTTTCAGGACACTTTAACCAGCCAAAAAAGATTTGTTTCACTTTTTTTGACATAATGAGTATTTTTTTCCTACACTCAACAAACAAGTGTGTCACAAGAAAAGAAAGTAAGTCAAATACAGCTCAGTTGCTTTGCTGCCCACGCTGTTCCCAAGTAACTCCCATCTGTTTGCACTGGTGAGGCATTAGCCATTCACACACAGACAGCCTTGCCTTCTCCTTTCTTGACTGAAAAGAAAAGGACTTCCTGTCTATTTTTTTTCCCTCTGAGAGAAGCAATAACAAAGAAATAATTTCAGTATGTAAGGCTGCCCCTGTGTATTCAGCCAGAGTGGATCAGTCAGTACAACACCCGCAGGTAGGAAGAGCCTAAATATTTTGAAAGCAGGAGCAGGGCAGAGAGAAACAACTCTTGGCAAAGGGCAAGTTCACTCAACAAGCAAAGTGACAACAGTTCATGACACGGAGAGTAAAGATGATTTGTTTCTCTACCAGATTTCTCTTCCCCTTCTCACTTGGAACTTCATGATTGTTTTGGGGACAAAAAATGTTAAAAAAAAAAAAGGGCATTTAAATGAAATAACAGCGTTCTATGTATTCCATAAGTCCTGTGAGTTACAGGTGGGGAAATAAGCACCTGAGACAGGAAATACAAAACTGCACAAAACTTAGACCTCTCTGCACGCAGACGTGAACAGATTTGTGATGGCAGAATAATTATATCAGAAAACCAATCTAGTAGCAGTGCTTCTGCAGGCACATTGCTCTGAAACAGAATTAAATTTTAATTCTAAAGTAATTCTACTTTGGATTTTTTTTTCCCCCCAAATAATTCTTGCTTTTAGCCTCCTTGGTACCTTCAGCACTTCTTTCCCTGGAAGATTTTGTCATTTTACACAGCATTATTAACTGGTTTGGGATTTTTACGCATACGTGTTGAGTTTTCTTACCCTAGGTTCTGCAAGGCAAGTGACATAGCCTGACCAGAACCTCTTTTTTCAGAACTCTCACTATTTTCATTATTATTAGACAGCACCAGAATAACCAGTTGTTAAAGCCTACCTGTGAATGGGGCTACTTCAGCTCTTGCTCAAAAGTGTTTTCTCCACCACATAAAGGTAGCAATTAAAATATTTCAAACCAACACCCCTGCACTTCAATAAGAATTTGAGCTTGATTTTAATTACAGCTGTGCACTTAAAAGAGCTGAGCTTTTTGTTTTGTTCCTTTTGTTTGTTCTTAGAAAGGCCAGGACAGCAGGTTCTCTAATAACATGGGCAACAAAGCATGGCATCTGGCCTGTGAATACAGAGCAGCAGATACTGCTTGTACACATCTGAAGGGGGCCAGAATCAGTGTAGCCTCCTTAAGTCAGTAGGGCTCTTTTCTCAAACCTGTAAACACAAGACCTCAGCAGAACTACTAATGGGCTATTGAGCTTTCTGCTTCCAGTTCACCAGTCTGACTCTTGCTCAGATTAAGGGTTAAGAAATCAGTTCCCCTTGAGTGGTGTTTGATAGATGAGGACTTTTCAGCAATAAACCTACTAGTAGGCTTTGCACTGTGTTATGGAGTACAGCAGTCACCTTTTCTCTCTGCATTCTTCCATGCTTACAATTAAGAGAGCCATTTAATTTTAAATGACTCCCATTGATAAAGTTCTTGCTGTCACTCAGGATTCAAAGTGCAAAGAGCCCAACTTCAGTCCAGTGCAGAGGTGCAGCCGAAAGTCATCCCATTACATCATATTCTTTATTTACAAAAGATGAAAAATACATGAGGGCATTTCATACTCATTTGATAACACAAGAAAAATTCACTTACAGGTTGTATTGCTTGAAGGAGTTTTAAACATACATTTCACTTTAAAAATATAAAACTCTTAGGACTAAAAATAATTTGCTTCAAAAACAGATAAAGTAGAATTAAGTTCCAGAACTGGGCAGATATTCACAACCCTATTCATATGCCTTTTTTTTTGATGCCATTATTCATTTCAAATTATGTGCAACTCTAGAAGCAACAGATCACTGGTGCACTGGTGTGACTGCATGGCTGATCTTCACCTTCATACGGAAAACTAAAGATGAAAAAAAAACCAAAAAAATCCCACACCATTTAGTGACACCAGCTTTTCTACCTGTGCTTTCAGAAGACGTTTTATTAGCAAAGTTCCTTCAGAAGTCTCTAAAAATACTTTCTATTCCAGCAACATTTGTTTTACTGCTATTGGTATGCACAATGGGAAATTCCAAACTACTTGCTTTTGAATTTCCAGTTTTCTAATAAGTGATCAGTATTTCTTTTTCTTAAAAAGAAATCCTTCCTGGATAGTGATTTTAGTTATCTATATGTTCTATTGGCTATTCAGATTTAATGAAGCAGGAAAAACTGGAAATGTACTTGACATTATCAATTACCAGCTACTACAAAATACCAAACTGACAGTTTTAGAGAAGCAAATATCATATTCTCACCATGAAGTTTCAAAGGCAAGCATGGAGTCTACTATTTCATAAAGCAAAGCCAGAACTGTCTTTTCCCCTCACACACATCACAGCACCACACTATTGCCTATAATACATTTATCACAGCACCACAAGGCTTGTCCTGCTAATTAGTCAGACAGGGCAACTAGTTAAGTTAAAACAGTAATACAAACTTTCAGGCATGAAAACTCTTCCACACTCATGTCTAAAAACTTACCTGATTAAGATCAGACTCCTAAAGATATTTCCCCATGACAAACCTTGTCCGGAATTCACAGCCCTGGAAAATCCCACACTGAGAATGAGTGTATTTAACTCCAGACGGTCAACACCTGTACCCATAGTTAATGACTAATCTCATTTGCCTCACAACACAAATGGAAGAAAACACAGAAAAATTTCCCATATTTTGCACAACTAGAGTTAGACAAAATCCTAGAGTTAGACAAAAATCTTACAAAACACATTTATTCAAGGGTGCTTCTTAAGTATCGAAGTGATATTGTTATTCCTGTCAAATTTGAGTTGTCTCCTAAGTGTGTTCTCACTCAGTATAACTCAAGAGCACCAGCTTTTCAGAAGACATCAGTTAGTACCTCTTTGCACCATGCCCCTTGAAAGTTTCTTCAGGCAAGAGGCAGAAACTGAAATGTCTGAAATTTAGATATTGCAATTCTTGATCTTAGAACAAGCTGTTCCAAGTTCAGGGTTGGATATTATGACAGCATAGAAACATTTTAGGCACAGTACATCATGAAAAAACTAAATAAGATAAAAACACACCCGTTTCTAAGCAGGTCTTATTCTTGAGACCATTATCCCAAATGCTGGAAATATATAACCCACTCCCTGACACTGGTGCAAGGCAACAGATTCTCTGTATGGTGCCACAGCACATATACACCCAAATGGGTTTTGTTCTTTACTTCTGCTGAATTTCTCAAGAAGTTGAATGACCTCTGGAGAGTTTATAGCAACTCTGGGGTTAAAACCTTTTCTCCAAAATGTTATTTCTCTAGCAAGTCATTAGCACGGAGGCATACAGGGGCACTTGGCAGTGCCAGAGGCACACACAAATGAACACCCACAAATAAATCAGATTAATAGTAGATTCTGCCATGATCTAAACAAAAACGGCTGTACATCTTTATTTGTGTGTGGTTCCAACATCATGTTGGAATTATGCCTCCAAATCACAGCACTTCACCTTGCTTTGTTTCCAACTTTGCCAAATATCAAACCAATTCCATTTATTAATTTCATCTACTTTTTTCACACTTTAAAAAAATCTCAGTGAGCACAAAGATGTCCCAACCACTTTCCACACTTCAAATCAAAACTCACCAGGAATCCTGACTGGTATTAAACTGGAAAGCAAGTTAAAAACACACATTACCTGTTTGGATGCTTCCACAGTCCGCATTTCCTATGGACTCACTGAGTCTTTGTCCAACACATGCTATTGTATAAGAATGCTAGGAATTTGAAATTTCCCCACTTGGCTGTTTTTATTAACACTCACTGCCACAAACCTATTGCTGTCCTAAGAACCATCTCCATGAAACTACAGATCTCCATGAAACACCATATTTGCTACTTTTACCTTCCACAGGCTAGTGATAAGAAAGAAACACACAGAAGCTTGCATATGCCAAAGGCAGGGCAGTGAAGCATCAGAGAGCACAGACACATCAGCAGAACTATGAACACATCCCAGCATGGGCAGTTTGACATGGACAGGTGGACACAGAGGAGAGGAGGGAAATCTGAAGAGAAAGCAGAAGTTGATTGACTTGAGGCAATCCCACTTTGCAGGGGAGTTTGGAAAGAAATGGCAGGGCTGCAGAGATCTCCAACAAAAACATCCTGTTAAGGAATTTGACCAGACACCATTCAAGAATCAGCAAAGAGCATTATCATTTCCCCATGGAAGACTCACACTGAAAGATTTTCATGTTTGCTTTCAAATAGCAGTCACATTCATTCAGCATCTTTTCAATCCAAATTCACACAGAAATTGCATTATCATGACATCTAGAAGTTTCTGCCCAGGTCCAGTCATTTATTAAGCAGATAATAATTGAAAAGAGCAGCTGTCCCCCTTCCTTTAGAATTTTTATATCGTAAGTGTAAGACAAGGGCAGCAAAATCAATTTCTAGTTGTTGGTTGAATTAATAGCCATGCTGTCTCCAGTGGTCATATTGTAAATGGAACACAGTTTTCTTATCTGGAACTAATATTTCTAAAGAGCTAGGGAAAGATAAGTCTGTCCTGAATATAAAATTTGTTTTCAAGTGCAAAATAAGCAGATGGGCTGGCTGGGTATCAGGAGAGTCATGTCATTCACTCAGTGGGGTACTGTCCAGATAGCACATCAACACTTCTCCCAAGTTACACCCATCAGAACCCAATGCTTCAAAGAGCAATTCAGCAAGTAAGATCTTAAATTACCCATAATTGCTTGTTTTGTTCATATTTTTGTCATTGCTTGTTTGTTTGTAAAAGGCTAGCCAGGCTGTCTGGGAACAGCTTGGCTGCATCATGGACTGAGAAGCAGAGCCCGACTACCCTGGGAGGGCGGCCGGCAGTGTCAGCTTTAGACAGCAGATGGCCAGGAGCACAGAAAGCTTCCAAGCACTCTGTATGCCAAAACTTCAGCAACTTCCCTCTTGTCAAGCACCTTCCAGAGACACAAGACGTAGCTGAACCTCTTCACTCTGGCCAAGATTAAAATACAAGAGCATAGCAGAATCCCATAAAATACTACCACTTCCTAAAAATATTTAGGCTACATGGTTTAAGCAAGATACTGCATGACAATAGCAGTTTCTGCTACAATATTGGCTAAGGAATTAGAGATAAAGAAAACACAACTGCATTTTCAATGTGGAGTGTAACTAGACCAACAGCAAGATCTGGTTGTACCTCAAAGACAGTCATTGATGTGAAGCAGAACAACTGGTCTAAAATAAGGATTCACATCAAAAACATTCCAAGAACCTGCTGAAGATGCACGTGTTTCTCATGTAATGACTAAAAACAAGAAGTACCCAGAAATGCACACCAGATCTGCCTCTCCTAAGCATTGGTCACTACTATTTTAGTATTAATAAAAACTTTTCCAGTTGTCTGACAGCGAGATAAGGACATTCATATCTTTAAATTGTGACTTCTGCTCAGTTTTGCAATGAAATAAAACCAAACACAATAGCAACTGGATAGGCCTAACACAGATTGCACAAAAATAAACAGCAATGCTGTTACTGCTGCTTGTGGACAGAAGCCAAGATGAAGCCTTTGAACAGCATTTCTGTCCACAGTTTCAACTAGCACCAAACAAAAAATGGATATGTGCAAAAAGACTTCTATTTTTCATTTCAGTCCACTACCTTAGAGAAACAGACAAGATGGTAGAGGTGCAAGACTTGCGCTGCCTCTGTTTTGTTGCAAGGTAAATTAAGTCTAATGTATATTTTACATAAGTATTTACTATCCTTAACCTTCCCAACTCTTAGGAGGTTATTAGAATTTATCAGAGTAAGACAAGATAAACAAGTAACAAAGATTTGGGTTTGAGAATTTATACAAGCTCCTTTTTCCCCCCATCCTTTTAATATCTTTACAGGAAAGTTATGAAAATGAAAAATGAAACCCAGAAGACTTACCCACAGATTTCAGGAAGCTTCTACAAGCTTGTGATGAAACAAGGCTCTGACAGTGTGGCCAAACAGAAAGGCCTATTTGTTCCATCCACCCCAAACCCATTGACAAGTCAGTGGCCTGCAACTGCAAGTTACAAGCTTGCAGTAAGTCTTCTGTGTCACAGTAGCTCTGCTCCTCCAGCATTCACACCAGTTTTTATTTAGTCAGCAGCCTCAGCTAGAGAGCTTCACCCAACATACAGCTGGGTTTGAAGATTCAACTTCCAAAGGTACATGCCACACTGAAACAAGTCCAACCCAAAGTAACGTGTTCTTCGAGAGTTATTTCCAGATACAGCTTCTCTCAAATTCCCTGTCCTTCCTCAGAAAGAAGCCAAGTTGCCTTCGTTTTTGTGTCCTGTTATAGCAGCCATCTGTCAAGCAAGCAGTTCAGTTCAAAATAATAGAAGCACAGTAAAGCAGGGATCCTATCCAACCCTCATCTACAAACAGCTCTTCCAAGAAAAAAGAAATTAAAAAACAAACAAACAAAAAAGACAACAAAAAGAACAACACACCACCCACCTGCTTGAATATCAAATTAGTTCAAATGTTTAAGAGTTACAACTAGAAATAGTACTTCAAATTGGGAAAAATACTGCTCCAGTTTAAACTGCAAAAAGAAACTTGTAAAGACCAAACAGCTACACATCTGGCCAGGTGTTCAGAGTTTTTGTAAAATTCAGTATTTGCAAGTACCACTGTAAGAAGTGGCAAAGGCCTTTCTTGGAGTGCCACTTAACATTTTCAACCCAAGCGCTACTAAACATGATTCTCCCTCATTTACTCTCTCTGCAGTTGCCTTAAAACAAATAGCTGGCTCAAGTGAGCAACAGCAGCTCTTATAGTGTAAACCTACAGGAGACTAACAGCTGCAAAGTCTTTCTTTCTTTTCCTATATTTGTGGATAAGGGAAAATGTGAAAATAGACTCAAACTCCTACACACACCACAGGGCTCTGTCCTTGATGCCTTGCAGATCCTGAGATATGGAAAGGACAATTGGTATTAAGAGGCCTTAAAGAACAAAAGCAAAGAGCAAAAAATAAAGAAAAAACCATGCAAACACTATTTTTCTGCAGAGCACACAGTGCACAAGTCCATGGCAGCTCACCAATTCACATGGCCCATCCTTCAAGAACTCACCTAAAATAACTGAAGGCTTACATGATATTAAATGTATCTACAGCATGAATCTTTATTGCTGAGGTAGGACAGATTTTGCCACCACAGGCATAAATGTTTCTGTGTTCTTTCTGTCATGCTGGGCTGATGAGGAGCTGCTCTGATCTGCTCAATGACCTTCACTGAAGAACCCTAACTCTGAATTGCATGGGGGAATTAGCATTCCCTACCAGATGCAAGCAATGCATCTGCAAAGAAAAATTTTCTTTAAAAAACAATTATCATAATTTAAAAGAATCAGTAGCTCTGCAGAAACTTTTTGCTCAGTAACAAGATGGCAAGTGAGCCAGCAGTGGAGTTCAGCATCAAGACTTGGTCCTGACAGTTACCAATCCACTTGACTCTTGCACCAGACAAGGTTGAGGAGCTCAACCAGCAAAGAACAGGAAAAAGGTTTTCAAATGTTTGGGCAATAGATTTGTACTGAGCAAAATGCACATGCTCCCACTGCAAGCACAACTCCCACAGACACAAAATACAGTCTTTTTTTTTCCTCCTGTATTCAGCAGTATGTTTAACCTTGGAGCTGTCAAGCTCCATCATGAATAATGAGCCATGACAACACTCCAAGTGATCCTTGGAGAACAGACCAATTTTTCCTATATGCTATGCAAGGCAAAATGCTTATATTCCCATGGTACAGTACCTGCTTTGAAAATATACAGTAATGTGGCCATCAAGAGGAGACCACAAGTAAATACAGGGAAAAAAATAATTTATTTCCCAATATTTCACCACCTAAAAACAGCAAGAGCAATAAAACATATAACATCCCAAGGGTTCCTCTTTAAAATTATACTGGGACTGAGGATATTTGTCTCACTGAATGTGCATTCCACACAACCATTTCACAGCCAAGGAACATCTGCATTTGAAACAACCCATGACAGCTACAGCATGAGGAGAGAACACCCTGCAGGTTTCACAGCACTGTGACCTCTAGAAAATGAGCACCAGTGAGGGACACGGGGGTGGCCTCCAGCCCAAGCAGCCCCTAACGCTTCAGAACAAACACATCCCCCACACCACACACAGAGCACTGCCAGAAAGTGTAGGAAAAAATGTGGCTTTCTGAATGCCTGATTGGAGCTCCTTCCTCTACACCAACACCCTAACCATGCCAATGTTTCAGAAGGCACAGCACAGGTAACCAGGCAATAGCAAGAGTCATTTCCACTGTGCACCTCTCAAGCTCAAGGGGAGGAGGAAGACAAAGTAAATAGATTCACCTAAGGACAGGAAAAACTAGGAAGAAACTAGCAAGAAGCAGGCATTCCCTTATCTCTTAAGCAACAATGGAGAGTTGTGGTTGCCCTTACAAAAATCTTCCCTCATTCAGGAAAGAAATGCTAATTCATTAACGTTAACCTGGAAGACACCATGTTCCCAACAGCTCAAGCAACATGCATTTGTCCTGTGTTTCTGCAAGGTGGAAAAACAAATATATCCTTATTCCCGAGCTGTTTGCAATAAGGTATTTGTCCATGCTTTTGTAGGGGGATAAGCCTGCTTTTATTTCTGTGTCACTTCCTAGTCTTGTTGCTATAACTGAAAACATGGTGCATCCCTTTTTCCCTCCCCGTAAGGGCACTACTTTACTTATAATTTCAGTTGAATGATTACCTTAAACTACAGGAGCTTTCAAAAAGCTCTGTAGAGCAGGAAAATCAAACCTGTAATGCTTATCTTTCCTTAAGGTGTGAAGTTTGCAGTGTCAGACAGCAGAAAGCAGTTCTGAGCACTTAGAGGAGTTTTAAGTGCTAACACATCTCCCGCTCACCAAGCGGCCTTCCCTCAAGACTAGATGACTCTAAGTGCTGGAGTCAGAAAATCTCTTGAGTTTCTTGACTGTGGCTGAAGTTGGAGAGAAGACAAGCACCAAAGCAGTAGTTAGACATGATAATGCATTTATTGGCAACTTAGTCTTCCTCTTGGGAGTCTGGCCACACATATCCCTCCCTCCACCTCCTCTCCTGCCCCTCTACTCACCTCTTCCATGTCCAGGGCATTTCACAACTATTCTCATCACACTAGGTCTATCTTTCCCCTGCAGTGCTTCCAAATGAGCAAGACCTGTGTTGTCACCACACACAGCACTACATCATCTCTGATTCAAAACAGTTCTGCCCTTAACAGAGGACTCACTCTATATTCATTCTCCAAATTACAGGATCAGGAATTTTCTTTCTAGTATTACAGTTAAAATGTCCTCAGCCCTCCCCATGTACCATATTAATTTCTCCCACTCCCTGATAATATACGCCCATTTATACCCCACATCACAGCTCTGCACAATTAGCAATTCCATTCCCTGCTAGCAACATTTGACAATAATATTATTAAAGAAGGCTAATTACAAATTTCACTTGAACAAAAATTGGTACTGGGCTGATCTGTAACCTCTTTTAACAAGCTCTCAAACCTCATACCAGGGAAGACGTTCTCCACCAGGAGCAGCGATACAGCTCTAAAAGCAAAGGTGGAAAGCTTTGCCACTGCAAGATGAGGAAGGAAGGTCACAGCTCTGATTCCCCTTGCAGCACTGCACCTTCTCCATGCAAGTCTTATCCTGAAGATATACTGCCTGTGTTTCACAAAAGGAAAGCTAAGGGAGCCAGTTCAGCTGCCATGAAAATAATGAAAAGCAGTCACAAAAAGAAAAAAAAACAAACAACAGTTGATAGTTGTATCAGAAGAAGAACAATGACCAGTATGACAGAAAACAGATCAAGGGCTCAAAAGCTGGGAATTGATAAAATTCAGGATGCCTGGTTGCATGTATGCATGAAGCGTGTCATTTTCTGAGAACAACAATGTCAAGGTGGACTTTTAGTTTTCAAAGGGATGGAAGAACTCAAGTCAAAGTCTCTCAAGCACCTCAGCACCCAGCCCCATACCAGGACAAACGTTTTCTGCTCATGTATGTCAGACTTAGCACAGAAAACAGCAATCCCACTTGTGGATTCTCCTTATCCCTTTTTCTCTCTGTGCCCACAACACCTGGTGAAATAACATTTCAGCCACACCACATATCTGAGGGGAACTAAAGCAAGATTCTGCAAATCACCCTCTGTGCTAACCAGGTGTGCTAACCCTGCTTGATAACTAGGGTGGAACTGAAAAGGGTAAAAGAAGGAAGTGATGGTCAACAGATGACTGGTCCTGTTTTAAGGATATAAGACTAGTGCCCAGGAATTTCTGTGCAGGATTCAACACAAGTCATCATTTTTCCCTGTGGTCAACGACTATATGGCATAACAGGGAGATGTCACACCTGATACACTGAAATACTGCTGTCAGACTGGCTGGCTGCCTAGAGAATCCCAGCTGGAATCTGTGGTAACCATGCACACTGAGTACACAGCTGTTGGGAAGTCTCCAACTGTGAGCTCAACCCACAAGCACTTAAAGAAGAGCTATGAGTGTTACACATGTAAAGCACACACATTAATAACATCTATTTGACAGAGATTAAACCCATGAATATCTACTACATCCTCAGATCTTAACACACCTAAAGGTTTTCCCTGTTAGGAGATGCCACACTAAAAGGATGGCTTGTGACAGCAGCAGACTCCTCTCCTATACACAAGCAGGCCTTTAAGAGGCCAACAGAAACACCCCTGCAAAAGTGCTACACACCTACCCCCTAGAGGCTATATCTTCATCTTGGGGACAGGAAAACAGAGTCATGGTACAACTGCAAAGCATCACACATTAATTTGGAGAGGCAAACCACAAGTCTGACCACTGCCCAATTCCTAAAAGCCAAGAGTATAAAAGCAGGAGGAAAGGAACTGTCTTTTTCCACACTTACTCTCTGAAGCAACCAAGCAGATTTCAGTGACAAGTTTGCAGATTCTTCCAATTGAAGACAGATCTAGCAGGAAGAATTTACCTTAGAACCTCAAGAGTATCAAAATATGAGCATCTGAACATAGATTACCCCAACAGGAAACAATAAGAAACCCAATATGTGTTAATAGATGCTCTAATTACTAATGTGCACACATACAAAGCTTATCAGAAGTGCCAAGGCATTTGAAAGAAAAGGCATTATTCAAGGATAGATATCTGCCAGCTGCTGTATCACCACCATATTCTCTAGTTGATTTTGACTGAACTCAGTGGACGTCAACTTAATCCCACAGGACAGTATCATTCACTTCTGTAATAGCCACTGACCTTATTTCTATGAGCCCTGTTGTAGTGCCATGACTAAATGTGGCAAGCAGCAAATCTCACTCTGTCAGCAGCCAGTGCCTGTCCTTTCTCCTTTTGAAGCTTCCACTCATTTCTGCATTTTTTTTCAGTCATGCTGCTTCGAAACAGCTGATCCAGATGGTGGGTATTTGGATTTCAACCTTCCCACATGGTGATGTGGCTCAAGAAAATAAAAACTGTTGCTACCTGCTGCTGACCTACTTTTATTTGTTTCCTGCCATACGACAGAATAAACAACACAGTTCAATGAACTAGTTTTCCACACCTACTCACTGCTATGTAGGAAATATAAAATAAAACTAATAGAGGAAGAAGGAAAGAAAAAAAAAAGCAGCAGCATGATCCAGTGGGGAGTAGAAAGGAGTAATTCTCACCTCTATCATAGTCATCTTCCTCTATTGCTTTTTCCTGAAGCTTCTGAAGCCGTAAGATCAAGGACTTTAACTATGCAAAGAAAAAAAGTTAGTTATGTGCATTGAAAAATATACAGACTATTAACTTCTACACAATATAAATTTAATGGATTACTACATCACTACAATGGCCAAACTTTGATAGTTAAGCCCAGTATTTGTTAAGTAGACAGACCTATCTGGAAGTCAGCTGAACTGCAGCTACTTGAGCCAAGCATGGCTTTAGTCCAAACACACAGAGAGAATAACAAATGACATTTCTTGAAAAGCAAAGGATATCGTGCAATCGCAGGATATTTTTCACCCTTTGAATAAACGAAAGTATGATTATTAGAGGATTCTGTCAGCATGACATCTACTTCTGATCACATTGCACTCAATAGTGTGTTCCCGAGCTCATTCTGACAATTTTTTAACTGAGTTTTGCAGAGAACAAACATGAAATTTTCATATGCAAACCACATTTTATTCTGTAAACAGAAATGCAGTATGAGTGTTTGCATATATAAGGTATACTCATGTAATGGGTCAGAAAAGAGCGTTCATACACAGCAAAAAAGGTTCCATTAACACACAGCTTAGGCTCATCTACATAATCTTGGTATTTGCATTTTTGCAATGCAAATGCTAGATGAGGAAAAAAAGCAGAATACACGTACAGAATACTCTCTCACATTTCAAAAGAAACTTACCATAAAAAAGTTTTATTTCACAAGTTAATGCTTCTCTTTGCTAACATCAGGAGTCTGGACCAAAGTTCTAAAATTTACTAAAAATTTGTAAGGCCTTTACAAGTTCTTGCTGTTGAAAGAAATTGGTTAGAAGGTAGGTTTAGTCCTCTCCTCACTGCCATGACAGCCACAACCTAACACGGCTGCAGGTACAAGACTGGTATGTGTTTCTTGTTAAATTTATGCATGACCTGTACCAAACAGGCCACTCTCAGCCCTAGAAAAGGTGAGCCTGCAGGAAGAAGCAGTGCATATTCTCAAAGTCCAAAGCCTGAAAGTTCCTGGGAGAGCACTAAAATCCACACTTTAGACATCCTGCACTTAAAAAAGATGTCCCTTCTCCCTGAAGCTCTTTCATATTTAATCCTCATATTTAAACTCTAAGTTGCATACAGAAAAATAGTCACAGCCAGTCAACAACTTAATGGAAATGCTCAGTTATCAAGACTACACAACAACACACAAATTAGACAATCAACACACAAACCTTTAAATTCAGGATTTCTCTCTAAATATGGCATGTGAAAGTGGACTAGTAAGAAAAGAGCTATAAAAATAAAGCCAGGAAAGTATCCAAAAATGTTGGATTAATAATAGGCTATAGGACGCTCCAGAAGAAAAACAAACAAAAAACATGGCATACGTTCCCATTTCTTCTGTGCTTTATTTTGGTTTTCACTTCCTGAAATGCCAATCTTATTTCTCTGAGGCTAGTGAGGAATGTGAATGGTACTGAAGGGAGGAGTTCTGCATCCTCACCTTAAATTATTTCCTGTGTTTTATGCCTGACTTTATTTTATAGAGTTTTAAAGAAGCCCGCAGTAGGAATGATTCAAGTGACACTTTTTTCATATACATGATGTATAACAACCATCTATACTGAGAGTACAGCTTTGCTGCTGCTGGCAGTGTTTATTCCATCATGCACTACAGTGACAGGTCATTTAAAGGCTGCTTGGGTACCACAGCCCAGGCACACCCACGGCAAACTGACTGATGCTACCACTGTAAAGTGCTTTCTTTCTCTTTGCAAGGCTGGGGAGACATTTGGAGCTCAGCTAATCAAAGACCTGCTGCTGCTCCAGCGTGGCATGTCCTAGATGTGTACCAGATGAAGATCACTTTTTAAGTACAGAGAAAGCATAATTTTAACAACTTTGGTATTGCCTCCTTTTCTTGACTACCGTTGCCTTTATTCCTTTCTGAAAACTTTGAGACTTACTCATTATCATTACAATAGGAAGGTGTTTCAAATTAAACATCCACAACTGGCTAACCAAGGGCAAAGACATCCGAGGCCACAAATCCCCAGCTCTCCATTTAATGAATTAATGAATATAGAAATTAAAGATAGCAATGTTTCTTTTGTGTCTACCAAATAACCAATACTGAAAAGAAAGAAAAATAATTTTCTAGTTCGATTGCGTTATATACTCCCAAATTTGCAGTGAATTTATTTCCCAAACCATCTCAGACTATGGACAAATTGCAATTCCAGGCATGAAACCAAAGAAACTGCTCCCTGTCAATGTGTGTGAAGTCTGTAAATAAGAGAACCTAGTTTTTGTTCTACACACATTATCTATGAAAAGAAAGTATTACAGAGCATTGTAAGCCCAGGTCAGATGTCATGCTAAGCAAAGAAAGAATAAATGTTTCTCAGCCTTCTGTCTTACCAAGACAGTAGGTTTGTGCAAAATTTCCCCCAGAGCAGGTTGCTTCATTAGGCCTAAAGAAAATACAGCACATCTCACCAGGTATGTATCTGAGCTGAGAAGTTACAAAGGTCTGAGTTTCTGAAAGGCAACCATGAAACTCAGGCGCTAGTGAGACAATTAGAATAAAATTAAACAGCAAAAAAGTAAAAATAAAAATAAAAAAAATAATAAAAAAAAAAAAAAAACAAAACAAAAAAAAAAAAACAAAAACACAAAAACACTACCTCCTCAGTGCACCTTGAACAAATTAGGGCAATCCATTGTGTTCATATTAATCTCTGGATTACTGTTTCCTGTGTGCACAATAAAGCCAATACTTGGCTCCTTTGACTGAGTAAGCTCCAAATGCCCACCCAACCATCATAAAAATATAACACAGCTGATCCTTCTTAAAGTTTCCCCACCCCTCTCCTATAAAGAGCACAGTGAATGACACTGCATTGTAGGTATAACTGTGGGAATATACATATATGCAAAAATACTCCTGACTCACCAACCCACTACTCCTCCGGGGTGGAAAGGGAAAACAAAAAAGGCTCAGTTCCCAGCTGGAGACAGAGAGGGATTTGACCCCCATTTTTCTTCATGAGGAGAGAGTACCTATTAGATTACACACGACTTTCACAAAGTTGCCTAATTCTTAAAGATCTTTGGCTCAACTTAAACACTTCCAATTAAAAAGTTTAGTGTTGTTAAATCACGGTACTTTAAGAAAGGAGTTCTTACCACTCCCTAGCTTTATACTACATATAACCCAAACTGCAGACAAAACAGCCACCTGTGAAAAGAAATGGTACTTATTGAAGTCAGAAACCAATGTGTGATGTTAGAAATGAGAGGATTAAAGTTTCAGTAGATCACAGAATAGGGTACTGCAACATCACCTACTTTTAAAGAACCAAACAAAACCTGTTGTCTCATTTTTATCATGCAGAGCTCTACTGTAAAACTCTGAACAAAGGCCACAAAAGACAGTAGCATCTGAACTCCTACATAAACTTTGATTTTGGGACTATAAATAAAAATGTTTTGAGGAAAAGGTATCAAAAACAAAGTGAGATTACTGACCTTTAATGTATTGCGGTTGCCAAGCAAGCAGTCCTGTAGCACTGGTTCATATTTTTTCATCAAAGTATCCCAGTTAAGGTCACTGACAGTAAAGCTACTTTCATAGCCTGAGGTGACAGAAGAGCCAGCAGATGCTGCATCCGAGGAATCTGTAGAATATGAAAATGTTGCATCTATATCTGAGAGAGAGACAGTCTCACAGTCCTGTAATTTATCATTTACTGGGCTCTCATGTTCATGCCGCAAATCTTCACCAGACCCGGAGAAGCAACACAAATCTCCCAAGTGCTCATGAGTTTGTGCCATCTCTTCTGGCTTCTGCAGACTGCCTGTGGTTTTGGGATGCAGAACGAGCTCAGCTTCCTCAATGGATTTGCCTGCAACATCATTTACTCCAGAGGCCGAGTTCAGGGAGAGCTGTATAAAGCTGAAACTTGAACTGAAGCTCTCATGTGCACCAGCAGAATGAGAAATACCATCTTTGTTTTGATATTCACAGTTGTTATTCACTTCTGTCTGATCCAAAGCATACATATTTGGGGGCTTGCTCCCTTTGGCGCTGCAGCTTTTCTGCCATGTACAGCACACAGCAGAAGCATCTCCTTTGCCTGTTGTGGCAGCAGGGCAGTTCCCTATCCTTGTGCTATCTGACTGTGGACTATTGCAGCATGAAAGATTTTCAGAGCATCCTGGGGTATTTCCAGCAGCAGCCACAGCTGTTACCCCATGAGCAGGAACTACAGCACTACTCACTGCTCTACAGCACAGGAATTCCAAGTCATCTCGGGCCTGTTTGTGCACAGCACAGTTCTCAGAGCCTCCACAGTGCTGCCTGCCGTGCTGGAGCTCTGCTGGGCTGAACCCTGCACAGGCACCCACTGACTGAAACTCGATCTGTCGCTGAGCCTCTGGCCTCATGTATCCAGGTCTCCTTGCCAGCTTCTTCTTACGGAGAGAGCCTGTCGGCATTACTTGCTGGTGATCATCTGGAAGGGAAGAAAAAGTCAGTAAGTGTTTCTGCAGTTTTCCAGCCTTAACATACTGTGGCATCTGAAAATAGTTGTTTCTGAAATTTCAAGCAGCATATCATTTTCCATTTCAACAAAACACAGACACTGACCATATTGCAGACAGAGAACACTGCACATATTCATTCACCTTCTAATGAGTTTGCACCTGTTTTTAAGTGAACTCACTAACAAGCTTCTCCATCAAGACACAAACCCGGGCATAAATGAATCAGATCACCTTCCCTATTCACAGTATCACTCTGCTTTTTCATTCTCAAGTTTGCTTAACAGGAGGCTGAAGCAGAAACTTGGTTTAAGTTTCTCTGATCCAAAATGATTTCAGACTTACAAGCACATCTAAGAGAGGACTGAATCTGCATCCCAAATGTGAGAACCATGATCACAAAGAAATTTTGTTTGTAACCTGTTGTTGCTGAGTATTCTATTTCTTGTGTTCACATCTATGTTTTAACACTGTGAGTAGCAAGTGGTTCAAACTCTTCTGCCATAACAGATGTAACTGTAACACCCTGTGGTTGCAGATGTTGGTCTAATGAGATACTGTATAAGTTGTCATTTAGATTTATGATACTACCTATTGTCCAAAATATAAAGTTAAAGGAAAAGCTTTGCATGAAGAACCACCAATCCTAGAAAACTATTAATTTGTAGCATTAGTAAAGTATTAATATCATTAAGAAGCAGCCTCTGCTCAGTAACTTGATTTCCTTACACATATCTTACACAGATGGAAAGATAAATTTGCTGCTTGCAGAAAATAGGAAAACAAACATAAAACCCCACCCAAACAAGACAAAAATACCACAGTAAACATTAAAAGTGTGAGATCAGAATTTAATGTGTGTGTTTTCCATATACTTTTATATATGTATTATTGGTAAGAGACTACATGATGACTACTTTCATTCTCTCATGGATTTACTGCTAGTTAAAAGGCATTCCATTTCTCTGTCTTGCACAACTGGAATCAATGGGAATGCAACCTCTGCACTATCATCCATTTTGTAACACAAAAAGATATTGAGTGGACCTATTTGCCAGAATCACCCTTCAAGGGGATCTGATGCCTAGCTGAACTATACCCTCTGTTAGCTGCCCTCTACTCACAGAAGCAGAATCCATTGGGTGTTAGAAATACTCGTATCACCCACGCAGAGCTCTTACGAAAACACAAGTTTTAGATTTTTTTCTTTACATTTAACCTTCCTCTCTAATCACAACCCTTTGTCAGTTTTTACATTCATAGATATGCACATAATCTAAACTCCTCAGCAGCTCCTAACACAGGCCTCATACACATCTCACTATGACGACATCCTATACAAGAATTTAAACATTAGAACTGAAACTTCCCAGGAGAATTTTCCCAACATTCATTACATTCTCTCCAAATAACCTTCAACAAAAGCAATTTATACATTTTCCATATACTAGAATAGTGGCACATTTCACCATGGGACTGCAGTTAAGCTTCTGTATTCTGCTTCCTATCACCATAAATTAGAATATCCCAGCAGTCTCTTACATTCTCTTTTGTCTGAGGAAAAAAGCATCACAGAAATCAGAAGTAAAAAAGGTCATGGAGTCAATCAGCCTGTCTACTATAAAAAGACAGTGAAATGCTGTACTGGGAGTAATTTAATAGAAGTCCTAACAAACAGGAATCACTCTCTGAGCAAGGGAACAAAAATTGAACAGAATGTTCTTTAAAATTTAATTCTTTTAGTTTATATACAAAACAATCGCCTAAATCTGACTTCAGCAGAAGAAATCAGTCATGTATAAGAGTCATTCTAAGGCTGCATATACTCCACCATGGCCATTTAAAAAGGCCTGTCACAGGCCCCATCTGTAAAAACGCCAAAGGTTCTCTGGTTTAATTAAAATCAGTTTAAAATTGATCTCACTAAATCACTATGAATTTCTGAAGTAGACAGATAATTACAGCTCTTTAAACAGCAAATTTAAACTAAGCTAATGTAAATAAGGTTTAAATTGGCCAAACCATTAGATATTCACACCAAGTGAACTAGATGCAATTCTAAAAATTATTGGAGCCAAAGAGGCACAATTCCAGTGTCCTGAATAAGATCACACACAGCCCACACACCTCTGTGGTCCTCACAAGGTTCACAGGTAGCCCTCTAGAGAGGTTTGGCATTCAGTTCCTTCATGGGCTCCAGGTCTATCTCCTGGTGAGTGCATCCCGCAGCACAAACCGCTCCCCTGGGTACCAAACAGAGCACTGCCCCAGTTACACTCAGGATTAGGGTCAGCCCGAGTCACCAGCCATGCAGAGGATGCTACAGGGAGAGAGCTGCAGGTCCTTTGCCCCAGTGTGGCTGTCCCTGAGAGCAAGGCAGAGTGGACAGAGCTGGGACCAACATGGACACGGACACTCACACCTTCTCCAAAGGATAAGGGGCAGCCTGATCTCCAGGTCCAGCTAGAGAGCACTCACAGTGCCCTCAACCATCACAAAACCCAGCCAGGAAGTTACTATTGCCTTGGGTGTACTGTTTGGGCACTGTTTGCCCTTGTGCCATGTCCCTGTTCTCATGATTAGAATAATTTCAGTTGTTTATTATTACATAGCTGAAATACAGTTATATCAACTTTCTCTGCATAACCTTCCAACCATAGCTTGCCTTGTCTGCCTGTCAGAGAAATTACATTCAACCAATTCAGTCGCTTGTTAGAAAACAAAGACAAGCCTTAAATTCTTCTCATCTTACCTCAATTTGAAGAACATCAAATAACTGTTGGCAATTAACTACAAAATTATCAGAATGAAAACAACCAAAGGCAAATTTAAAACCCTACACTACAGTGTGTCATGCATTGTATAAGACACACACTTAGAAAGAGATAAAAGCCACAAATGGAAGAGCCTTTCAATTGTAATATTAACAATCAACTTTTAAATATATATATTTTACAAACTTAGAAGATGATGTAACATATATTTAATGGCAGATATGTGCAAATTATTTCAAATTCAATTGTGAAAGCTCAGAAATATTCTTAACAGCTCTTTCACCATAGCTATCTTCCCTGATGATCAACATTTCACATAAAATAACAGTTCAGATCCAGAGCAGGGAAAAGGAAAATAGTCTATTGCTGTAAAGCAATGTTGGTCACATCTAAGTTGCACCAGTGAGATGCAAGAGGGAGAGGTGAAGCCTAAGACCATTTCCCACTGATGGAAAGAGCACATGCTCTTGTACCCAGCCTAACACTAGAGGACAGCAAAACAGTCATCTAAGTTATTTTAGATCATCAGTTTTTGTTTTCAGCCACAAAAGTGTCAGTTCAGGTTTTTTGACCAAATGTTCTAACAGCATCTGGGGATGAAAAGGTGTAAACACCTTACATTTTTGTTTTTGCAATAGAATTTTATAGGTCAGTACAGAAACACTGAAGTGATCACCTCCTCACTCCTGCTTTAAGCATGTGATGCAGAATACTTGCGAGTTCATTTAAGTTCTCTCTGAAAGTGAGAAATTATAGACGCAGTTTTAAAGGTAGCTCAACTATCTGAATACACCTACATTAAACACAGCTCATTTTTATTAGAATAACAAACTCATCTCCAGAGCATTTGCGGGTGGTAACTGATGTGGAAGAAAAGGTATTCGGTCATATTCAAAGCCAACTATCAAAGCACTGCTCCAAGCAATTTCTGTAGTGTTGCTTCTCCTAAGGAAGCCCCAAACACCTGCATCAAACTATACACAAACAAAGTAAGTGAGTTTCAAACATTTCTTATTTACAAACATACACACATAAATGTTTTACCTATGAGAAACAAACGTGAACCATTCTTGGAGATTAATCTGACATGACAATATCCATTACTGTTCAGTTCCTATGCCATAGAAATATGTAATATGTTGCAAGTTCCTAATCAGTTATAGCTTGACTCATTTACTGAATTTCAAAGACACCACTAAATTTGCAAAATAAGATGGCACTGATCGCAACACAGCCTATGTTGAAACAAACAATAACACCTCTTTGCACAAACAAGCTTTCAAAGAAAGTCACTTTTGAACAAGTATTTTCATAACTCCTAAAATGAAAAGGTCTCACTTGGCTTTTTCATTTCACCTACTGAGCATTAACTGTAACTGTTGTTCATCTACAGTTTCCTAAAGTGTATCTACAGTGGGAAGCATGGCTGAGTTACACTGTATTAGATATAATGATACAACTTATTTCCTCACCAAGGCTTTCTGTGATTTCTAAGGTTACAGACTGGGTTCAGTTACTCAACTGTTAAATTTCCCAAACATCACAAATAACATATTCTGAGGTCATTAAACGCATGTCAGTTTCCATTCTTCATTAAAAAGCACTTAAAAGAGTTGTGCATTGTAAAAGCCAGAATGCTCTTCTTTAGCCAGGGTTTAAATAATTGTGTTTTTATTGACACACTCCCATAATGCATGTCATTGAGTTGTTACAATCAAGCCACTTACCTACTTAATGCAAAAACTCATTTTAAGCCATTTGATGAAATTACAGCCCTTCTCTCTAGAATTAGAATCACATTAGCTGATATTAACACACCCATCAAATTTTTCACACCTCAAGAAATAAAAAAACAGTTTAAACCTGGTCTAGCCTTAACTAAGAAAGGAAAAAAAAAGTCTACCAAAGTAAGCTGGTAAACAAACACTTCCTATGTCAGTAATAATCACCTATTTAGTCAGGGGAATAAGAGTAATAACCCTTTCCTTAATTGCATATTTGTTACTACATCTCACTTTCCAAATTCATCTCTGGCTGATCAGCCTCAACCCAGTCACTCTCCAAACCTCGTTACACAACTCACTGATGTATTTCACCCAACACACTGATACCTGCCTTGGCCAGCTAGAACTGCCAAACTCACATCACCAGCTGCCTAACAGAACAGTTCTCAGGCTCCCCAGTCATCACCAACCCTACACCAGCTCAGTCATCCATCCTGTCAACCCATCTGATGAACAACAAAACATCTCAAGGATGAACACAAGCAGGTCTGGAAAAACAAGCCAGTACCAGCACTGGGTGCCTTCAGCATACTGAATAACAGAAGACACTTTCCCAAAAATATCCAGCTCAATTTTTTCCAAACCTGTGGGCAAATTTCTTTTTAACTTATAGTTAAGTTATTGAGAATAATTTACCCACTTTCCAAAGAGGCAGATGGACACACAAGTTGCAAACCTACAGATAATATTCACAACAGAGAATCAATGCTTATTTCAGGAGGTGGAGTGTGGGTGTGTGTAAGTTTTGTTGTTCTTCTTCCTGGAGAAAAACTCTTTTGTTCCTAGTTTCAATACAAAAGCCTGTAGAAGCAGTCCATGTAAATGTCTTAAGCGGAGAGAACACTCTGGCTCTTTCAGTCAAGATCTGAGAACAGCTTTAGATATTACACAGAAATAGGGGAGCAAGGACATTGCATAGAGACCGTGAAGTTCTCTCAGGTCGTAATTTAATTTGCACACAACACTTAATGGGTTTGCAGTCATATCCCATAAAATCATTTCACCAAACACTCATGAAACTATGAAATCAGTACACAGCGGTCCTTTGCAAAAATGGTCTATTTAACACACCACACTTCTCTTTCATCACTCTGTCTACAGAGTGACAGTGTGGATTCCCACTACTTCTGCTCAGTCAGATCATCTACAGCAAAACTCTAATATAAAACTCATCAGGGGGGAGGGGAGGGAGGAATTTAAAAAAAAGTGAAGTGTGAGAGCACATTGACAGCAGTCAATTTCTAATTCAAGCACAGTTTGAATGCTCCAGCTTGGAGATTTGAATTTTTAATTTCACCAAGAGAGTGGATTCCAAATTAAGCATCTGATGCACAGTCAGTCTGAAACCAGAATTGAGTTTACTGAAATAGAAAGTAATTTTCTCTTAACAGCTCAGTAGTGATCACATATAATGAAAATAAAACAACGTGGCAGCTCCTATATTGCCAAGGGTGAGGAGTCAGAAGGCTTTTAGCTTTATAATTTAATATCGAAGTCCCAGGACAAATGCTCCTCCTTTGCCTGCTGAAGGAAGTTCACCTTGTAGCCCCAGTCAGGCTGTCAGATGCTATGTATGCTATGATGTCTAGGCAAGAACAGAGATGGAATGGAGCTGCAGGCATCAGGAAAGCTGAGCACTAAATTCCCACAAAAAGCACAGCACCTCAGGATGCAGATTAAATACAAGACACCACAAAAGCCAGGCACAGATACAAACTGCAGTTACAGCAATGCACAGGACACAAGGCCAGCCTGTAGCTAGGAGAAAGGCAAAGAAGTGGTGCTGCTCCCTCACCCTGCTCCCCTGAAAACAAAGTCTCAGGGCTTTACATGAAGCCCTGCAGCTCTTCATGCTCTGACAGAATTTCTGCACTCGGGTATTCTTTGGTCTTTGCAGCAGCAATTATGTGACCTGTGCTTTTGCCAGCTGACAATAAATTGTGGCTGCAAGTGACGAGATGAAGATCCGCAGTGAGCCCACGAGGCACAGCCTGCAGCACCGCTCTCCTGTCCTCAACGCCTGCACAAGCAGCTCCAGCTAAGGCAAGTCCTCACCAAATGCTCAGCAGTCTGCAGATATTACAGCCTGTGAGGGGTGACACTCTGCTCCAGCAAGGACAGTGCAGTTCCCTTGGAGACCTTCACTTGCAAGTGGGAAAGACACACATGATATCCCTTTTGAGATAGTCACTGAGAATACGGCTTGGCCTTTACAACCCTGACCCAAGGCTGTAGACAGACAAAACAGAAGCTGGAAGTTTTACTGGGCCCCAGAACACAAAAGTGAAGACGTCAGCTATATCCTTTTCCTCTGGCATAGAGGAGAAAAGTAGGTTGTTCAGAGGAAATTCTGAGATTATCTATGAACAGGCTATGGACGAACTACTATAGCAGAGATTGCTGAAACAGCAGCAGAATACTAACCACAGGCAAGAACACTTCAAGCAGAAATCACAGCTCCTTCTAAATACAGGGGGTCAGAAGTCACTCTGCTTAGAGCAAGTCAGATATCTTTTTAAAAAGTTTTTAAAAACTAACATTCCAGGAAAGTATAGAGTTTCTCTCTAGAAGGTAATCGCACTGAACTACAGAGTTTAGCAGATGTGGCAGCACAGAAGGACAAAAATGTCAACAGCTGTCAGTACAGGGGTTGAGAAGACCTCAATAAACAGCTGGCATGCACCAGCACTAGACAGCTAGTTCTCCGTACCTTCCCATGTAGGAGCCCTAGCATTAGAGGCCAAACTTGCTATTTCCAACCCACATCACCAGGTACGGCAGGAACACGAAGATCCAAGCAATTGCCTGCTCAGCTTCAGGCAGTAGCTGAGAGTAACCCCGTGCACCTCACACCAGGGCTGGAGAATGAAGACTCAACGGGACCAAAGCCTCTTCACACACCTTCAAAAGCCATGGCCACCAGAAGCAGGCAAGGATCAAGGAATACAGTCAAGCAGCAGCCAGTCAGACCCTAGACTGAGGGAAGACACCACCAACACCAACAGATCTACTTTGACTGTCATTCACTCATTTTTGTCTCCATCCTAACTTTGCTCATACCAACACTACACATGCTTCCCACTGCTCCCATCAAACCCTGCCTTCTTTTACACTGACTTTCACTGCATTTCAATCATTACACCTTCCAAACCAAGGGCTCATTCCTCTTCAAGCGAAAAAGAGAGTTGATTCAGAATCTTTCCAATTGCTGCTCCGGAGCTTAGACAAAATCTCTGGACAGGTCACACTTCACAGTCTAGAATGACAACCCCCCACAAAGCTCCCAAACACTGGTCCAAGCCAAAGAGATACTCTCTTTCTCAATACCAATGTCCTCAATACTGCCTCTCTGGTCCTTTCCAATCTTTCCTTTTTGTCATGATCCCAACATGCACAAACCTCTCTCCAGCCAACCTAACAGCATTTCTCTCACAACAGCAAACAAGCATGTCTCAACTTACCCCCAAAAATCCTACTCATATGAGTTTCCAGGCCCTCCACCTCCTCAGCCCACCCCATCACTTCCTAGGTGGAGAGCCTTCCTGTTTCACACTGCCCACCAGCAGGGCTCAGAATTTTCTCAGTTTCCCCAGGTGCATTTAAAAGAAGCCCAGTCCCACTTCAGCTGTGTTAATTGATTTCATCACTTCCCTCCAGTTGCTCAGCTTTTTTGGCTATGAGAACTTCAGACAGTTCTCAGGGTTTCTTTTAGGTCTTTCACAGCACACAGAGTTGGTATGACAATCTAAACCAAACCTCACTCTAAAGGCACACTGACTCCATTCATTCCCTTAGAGATCATCTCAATGAAAACACTCTTGTGAGAGCTTCCTTCCTGTAAATCACTGACTGTAAATCACTGCTATTCATGTCTGGGAAATCAAGACAATTACCCGTCACAATTTACTCTGACATTCTCCCTGGGCTAACACACATTAGCTAGTAATACAGGCTACTCTTACTAGCACATATCTGTGCTGCTCAACAAGAAAACCTCTGGCAAAAGTCTGTGCTTTTAATATACTTCTGTCACATGCTGTTTGTGATTTGTGTAAGTACTACTACCTAAGTACAAACCCATAGTATCTGCCACCTTTCCTTGAACTTTACCTACCTGCTTTTATTACCAAAGTAAATGAAGGCACAGTATTAATCTTCAAAGAAATTGTACCCCTATATGACATAGCTTGTTTCTTGGGTGCCAGGGACTCTGCAGGATACTGCACTGAAACAAAGTCTTCAGCAAAATACTTGAGGTTGGAAAAAAAAAAAAGAAGAAAAAAGAAGTCAACAAAAAAAATCAGACCTCTCAAAAATATTCTCTGTATTAAAAGAATAAACCAGTGAACGGTTTTTCAGGTCAACATATTCCAAATCCATCTTAGCATTTCAAGTGGATAAAGAAGGTGCAGAATGTACCATATGGTGTTAAACACACACACCTGAACAGATCTGCTTCAGCAACAAAAAGCTTGGCAGAGGAAAACTTTGACTGTCATTCAGATAGTTTTCCAGAATAAATATAGATTGTTAACTCATTACTTCCAGTACTGGGGTTTTCTACTATATTATTTGCTTTAGAAAACCTGAATTCATAATCTAGGATCAGCAGGATCCTGTGCAAGGTAGCTCAAATTTGCATACCCCTTTCAGGAGTATGGGATAGGCCCCTGTGTAATTAGGAATTTCTTCTGCTTCTTTCAGGTTTACACACAATACTCCTGACAAGTATTATTATTAAGAAGTAGCAGGCAGAACTGCTGTAGCTTCTTTCAAGGAAAGCAACACAATTTCAGAGACATTTGATCTCATGAGTTCTGAGATACAGCAGTAATCTGACACATCTGCTTTGTGGCTGAAGCAGACCATGTGAGAAACTACACAACTTATCCCAGTCACAAAGCACGCCCAAGACAGAACAAAGGACCAACACAGGACTCCTGAAAGACCGATAAGTATTTTCACTATCAGAATACACCTAAAGCTTTGTACCTTTAGAACTCCTGTGTTCACAGAAAAGGTTGTAGATTTAAAAGCAGCACTCAGATAGAATTTTATCTTTATATTATCTAAGCTATCAAACCTTAGAGTCGCAGGTCCCCTTGAGGCAGATCCTGCAATAATGCTATTCTGTCTGGTGAATTTTTACTGGAAACTTCAGGTTTAACCTCCATTTTTCACCAGAAACATGAAGCAAATACAAACATCATATTTAGTGGACTTTTTGTCTGTAACAACTTGCACCTGCCTACATTTTTGTACACCAAACCTCAACTAGTCTGAGATCTGAGACTGGAAAATGAATTTTAAAAATATCTGTGTCAAGTAAATTAACTATTTGGTTAATTATAGTTAATTATAGTTAATTATATGGTTAATTATAGTTAATATGGCTATTAACTAGCTATAAGTAGTTAATTGACAGGCTCCTTTAACTACTGAGTGAAACAGTGCTACCTTTATATTGGAAACCTTTTATATTTTCTCCTGATGAGGCAGAAAGGAAAATTCACAGCATTTTGAATGTACTTGCCATAGCTGCTCAGCCTAGAAAGCATCATCTCTCTCTCCAGCCCTCTGTGAGCAGGAATACCTTGCATGACTAGCCTTACAAAAACAAAGAGGTGACAACAAAACCATGAGGGATACTGAGAAGACTGAGATTTTCATTTCTGAACAATAAAAGTGTCATAGTGCTTCACTGAACAAAAACATATGAAATGTCTTAAATTACCTTAAAGTCTGAGTCATAAGCAAGGACTCTGTACCAGAGAAAGCCAGGAAGGCAGAACTAAGAACATCTTTAAGGTTAGAATGCCCTCTTTGGGTATAAAGACATATTTGCAGCAACAGTAAATTTCATCAAGTATAGTGCTATTTTATACTATAAGGAAGGAAAGCAAATCAAAGAATGCAAGCATGCTACTGCAAGAGTTCTAAAGATATTAGAAATTACTCTAATTACCCTCTGCTAGTAGCAATGTTCTGAAGATGCCACATAACAAGAGTGAGGATGACAGCAATCCATACACAGCCATGCAGAGGAGCAGGGCAAGAAAGAGATGGGCATAATTAAAACAGGCAGGCTTCCAGCTGGATACAAAGAAAACCTTTTTCACCCTGAGGGCAGCCAAGAGACGAAGCAGGCTACCCAGAGAGGCTGTAATATCCTTGGAGGTTTCCATGGCCCAACAC
Source organism: Trochalopteron elliotii (assembly GCA_024734555.1). NCBI lineage: Eukaryota > Metazoa > Chordata > Aves > Passeriformes > Leiothrichidae > Trochalopteron > Trochalopteron elliotii. Next base: position 5,444,780 of record JANPWX010000097.1, on the reverse strand, counting down.
AATAAAAGCTCTGAGCAACCTGATACAACCCCAGAGTCAGCCCCGCTTTGAGCAGGGAATTGTACCAGAGATCATCTGAGGTTCCCTCAAACCCAAACTATCCTAACCTACCTCTAAGATTTAAATACAGCTCCCAGAATTTGCAACATTCCACTAGTTAACTATACCCATAACAAAAGTTCAAGAGTTTCATCTGTGGAGATCTATCCAACCTTGCAAGAAAGCAACTTCTCTGATTTATAACTCCACAAAGGAGTCACTAGAAGTCAGCAAACGATAGTTCCATCACATCCTGGAAGCTGAAAACAGCTCACTTTCTATGAATAAAAATCAGAATAAAGATAAAATTAGTAAGTTTTCAAACAGCATTTGAGCATGCATCATTCACACAGAGAGAGAAATTACAAGCTTTGGTGATGGTCAGGGCCTTAAGCAAGCCAGATACAGTAAAGCATAACAACACAGGAACTCCAATTGTTCCACAGCAGCAGGCCTTCAGTAGTTAGCTGGTGATTAAACGATGCTCATGAGCATCACTTAAATGTCACTTTGATCTACTGCAGTTATTTCACAAAATCTTTATTACTGAGGCTTTTTATTGGCTGTACAAACATTGGCAAGCATTTCTCTGCTATATTAAAAATTATTTTGATACCTATTCCTAGGCTGCTTGCCAGTTGGAAGACAAGATGGAGCCATCTGTGAGACTACAACTCTCTGAAGACACTTTCAAAAACATAATCCCTTAAATGGTGCCAAGGGCATTACACACAAAAAAACCTAACATCACATTTGAACAGCTGCAGCAAAACCTGCCTCTCTCACAGATTTCCCAGCAAAGGAAGGAGGAACACCACTTCTGCCCAGGGAATACTGCCTCTACCCTATCCCAGTCCATGAAGTCTGATTATGACAGGAGCATGTAAAATGTCATGCCTGAATACTCTGCCACACATGGTATCAGGCAGCCAAAACTGTGCCAGAGATCTCCATGTTATCTATAACTGAATTAAGTAGCAAACACAGCTATTTCTAGATCTTCTCCTTCTTGGTTTGGTAGAAATTCGAGGGAGTTTTGAGGCTGGTCTCTTTCTTCTTCCACTATTGTAGGTGCTCAAAATATGTACACAGGCTGCCACCCAGAATTCCTTATATCCTCTGGATTTGTCTTCACCTGGTCTGTTTGATTTTGATTATTATTACTCCTGGTACCCCTGCCTTCTACTCCTTCTTTTAAAAACTCCTCTATTGTTTTATATCATGATTTCCAAGCCATTGGAGATCACCTTCAGCCAGCCAACATCTAGAACAATTACTCCTAAGAGACCTGCAGGAAAGACAGCAACCCCAAGTACTTCTCATGCCTTGCACTGAAGAGTCATAGTGGCCTCTCAGCATTAAAACCACAGGCAATTTAAACTTGCCAGGGTCACACAATGCCTAGGCAAAGTACACGGAGGTAGTTTCACTGGGGTATGGCAGCACACCAAGCAGTAACACAAGAAGTGCATCCAGATCCATGAGAAAAGCCTGGACTCTCATCAAGAAACTCAGTGCCACACCAAACTCACCAGAAACACAGCAAAACAGTTGCTACACAACACACTCACTAGTTGTAACAAAGATGAATTATTTAAAAATAATATTAAATTCATTCAGGAAGTGAATGACATGAACATACACTACTAACCCAAGATGATTAGTAGTTAGCCTACTTAACCCAAAGATGGAAAACCTTACTAACTGCACTCAAAAAGATTAACACAAGACCTTGAAGTACAACAGGGCAAACCAGTAGGTTTCACAAAGGGAAACCAGAAGTCTTATGGATTATTCTCCCCAAAACAGCAATGCTGGTTTTTACCTTCCAGTCCTACCTCACACAGGAAAAGATGATAACAAATTTACTCCTGAAAATCTACATCATCGTACTCAAGGTGGGCAGAAAGCATCTCCTTGGCTAACACGAAATAGATCCTAACTTGACCCTGGAACAGATGATCCCATGGAAAATTCTGTCGTTGGCAAAAGCTGGCACCATAGTAGGAAAATTCTCAATCAGCTAAAAGAACAAATACCCTACTGCTAGTGCACACTTCATACAAAAAAAAAGTAGTGGAAGCTGCTCTTCTCTTACCTTGCAGCAACTCGAGACCCCTGGCAAAAGTGGTTTTTCCCCCAATCTTCATTCTCACAGGAAGCAGACATCCAGTTCTGATGGACTGCTCAGAGGAAATCATTAACTGGAGCAGCTCTTCTCTCACAGCCAAGTCAGTACAAGTCCCCAGCAGACCACAAACATGGGAACGCTACAGCAGCTCTCACCATGACTGTGTTCAGGCTCCCCAGGTGAAAGGGAAACACAATATTTGTTGATTATTAACTACTTTAGGGGCAAAACCACGCAGAGGATCAGTTGCTCTGGTTCTGCACCCCAGGCAACAGTAATTAGATCCTTCTTACACAATTTCAGTGAGGGTCTCCTCAAGATTTTCACTGCTCTGAGCAAATTAAAACGTCCTGCTCTCCTAAACAAGGATTCTGGCAGGACAGGAGCAAAGTTTCAGCATGGTGCCCTGCTAGAACAGCGCTGTCCCACTGCAGTGGCAGCACAGCCTGGGACCATCCAAGGTGTCCAAGAGCATCTCATGCCCCTGAGACCCCATGTCACTGCTGAAGCACAAATATCAGCACCCCATCCACATCACCCCACCATAGACACAGCAACCAAAAAGATGTTAACAGCAAGGAAAGTTTACTACAGCACTGTAAAATATCACCAAACTCAGCAGCTGTGTGTCACACTCTCCTGAGATTGGTGTGCCTATGGCTCTTGAGGAGCAGAGCTGGGAGTGCAACAGAGCCACAGCTCAGCCTGAGCTATTAGTGCAAATACTGACAGGTTAATGCACTACTCATTAAATGGAAAAGCCAAAAAGCAAACAGCTGTGCTGCCCACTTCCCTCCATCACCGGGATCTCCATGGACCATTAGCAACAGGAAGCACCTGAAACTTAGACCAGCACAATGAAATTCAATCCCATTTCTGCCTCAGTAACCATCCTTGTCCAAAATCCTAACAGAGAATTGAAAGCCCAGAATAATATTAGCTCTGAGTGTCCCCAAAGCCATGTTCTCTAACAACAGGGGGAAATCAAGTTCATACAATCAGCCTTGATCAGATATTTTTTGGAGCTGAGGCTACCTCAATTTACCACCCTGAACAGGCTCAGGGATGTTCCTTCCTTTGAACCTTGTGGTGTTTGCCTGAAGTAGAACATTTATGTGTGAAGGAAGGTGAACAACCAACCACAAGAATTAGATAGCCATAACATAAAAGAAAAGCCTGTGGCTATAAGCATTTGACCTTGCAAGTAGTCTCCCCCAGTGTGTCAGCAATGGCAGGAGTGGGATGGGACTCAATCTTTAATGAAGCCTCAGTCTCATAAGAGGATTTTGCATAGCTAAAGGATGGCAGCAGGTCACAGCCTGCCAGCAGCAGCCCTAAATTTCTTTGTTACAGAGCATCTTAAAAGTTTTTCAGGGAATAACATATTGTTAAAGCTTACAGACAATTGTTCTAGCCAATCAATTATAGCACACATACACCTGCTTTGAACAATGTTCGTTTGTATGTTTTTCTATTTACAATACACAATACCCTTATTAAGCTTAAGACCTTCTGCTATCTTGTCAGGCATATATTTTCTGCAGTGTTAAGATTTATTCAAGCCAAACCTATAAACTCAGCCTTTGTTTCCCATGTCCTTGTTTTCAGTACTACTGTATCTTTTCTAGTTTCAAACTTTTTCAGTTGCAGCATATTCTGAGTTCTCAGCTTTTTCTGTTTGAGGCCTGCTTTTTCAGCTCCTAAAAATCCTTTTTACTTTTAGTGTTTCCCACACCCCAGCACCATTCCAATTGCCTGCATATCTGCATTAATGATAACCCATAAGACTAAGCTGGTATGTCAGTGGGAAGAATGCTTGCCACCATAATAGAAACAAAATACTTTAAGTATCCCACTAAAACAGCAAGAAAGCAGTTTACTATCATGAAAAAACTATTCTTACCCTTCCCATGCTCGCTGGAGAGTTGATGGCTTCCCAAAAACAAAACAAAAAGATGTTAAAAATGGTTTCCTTTATTGCTTAAAGCATATTTCTCAGACCAGTCTGATGATTTTCACCATTGTCAGACTCGTGATTTAAACTCAAATTGCTGTCAGATAGATGAGCTGAGCTAGGGACTGTGGTGCTCACCCCATCAATCAGTAAAGTTGTGAAGCCATTGACAGACTTCATTATCTACAGAAACATTCAAAACATCACTTAGAATCTGAAATAATTATGATTCTAATTTTCCATCAGTATTATTATTCACCATTATGCAAGATCTTGAAAAGCTACACCAATGCCACATGCCTCAGCTTACACAGATCTGGAGACTTCCAAAACAATTCAGAAAATCTAATGGTACCAACTCCCAGTTGCTGCCTCTCTGAGATATGAAGCCTTTCATTTTATTTAGTTTTACAATGCTCACTATCAACTTCTTGACTTTTCACTCCACAGGTTGCCTCAAAGTCTCCCTACTAAGAGATTTTCCTCTCTGACAGTTTCCTGCCCCACTGACCTCTCAGCCCAGCAAAGGAAAACTTTCAACAAGAGCACATTAAACCCCTCAAACAACCATCTCTTCAGCCATTGCAGAGAACAGAGAAAGGTCACATATGCCACATCCATTCTGCTCTTAATTTCAAGGAGCCACTTTTCCCACATAGCTCTTTCACAAGGAGATTTTATAATCCAAGCATACATACAGTGTGTTTAACAAACTTCTGTTCGGTTGTAGTTCTGACTTGGTTGCTCTTTCATTCAACCCATAACCACAGGTAGTGCATGCAACTTTAAAGGAGCTGGCTAAGCAGTACTAAGAACATATATTTTCCACTTTACATCCCTTATTCTGAGTACACAGCTGTTTATGTAGTAAATATTTACTACTCAAGGTAAAATCTAATTTAGTTGGGGTTTTTTTACACTTGTCAGCATTACGAATAAACAGAGTGACAGAGGGCAAAAAGAGCAGACTAACAAGACAATTTACCCTGACACTGGGCTGACACGACTAAGACACCTATTTGTAAGGCAGCAAGAGAGGAAGGGAGGAGGGGGTGAGAAAAATCAGAAAGCACCATTGATCATACTCATTAGACAGCTGGGTCCCAATTAGAAATATATCACACAGAGATAATAAGAGGTGTGCTGGAAGGAAGCTTGGCTGCAAGATGAATGAGGGTCTGAAACACAGCGAGCAGCATTTTACAGTACATACAAAGAGGAGGCAGAATCCAAATTCTGCAAGTCCCAAAGGAATCAAACAAAGAACTCCTACTTGAGGCAAGCACATGATCTCACCCCTCTGCCTGCAGACTTCAGATTACTCATTAAGCCACTTCACATTCTCAGCATCAACAAATAGGGAAATAACTCCATGTCAATAGCTAATTCAATTTCCATACAGAAAACTCATGTTTAGCAAACAAAGTATGTCCATAGTGGATCTTCCACAACATCAGCAGCCTGCAGGCTTGATAAAGAAATAATTCTCCCTGAAAGCATTTTTCAGGTGAGCTCTTAATGGAACCCACACCTATAAGCTAAAGGAGAAGAAAAAAGAAAATTACATGGCTAAATAGTTAATACTACACAGAATTAAGGAAACACCTTCAGATAAGGATACTACCATGCTTAAAATAGGAACAGCAGCCTTTGTTCAGTGCCAGAGGGCCAAGTTTTTCTTTGTCTGACTGCTGCTTTACAAAGGGCGCATTCATTCCAAATACATAAGGGTTTTGCAGCAGTTTTCCTTCAAGGATATTGAATAGTATTACAACATACCCTGGGTCCAATCCTAATCTAAGTGATGTGGCATGAAAGAGCTGCTTTCTGGAAAAAGACACAAGATGCTAAGGATGAACCTGGAAGCCACTACAGCAACTCCGTCCCTTCCCGTTCACCTTGGAGGCTGATGCTGCAAAGGAGGTAAGAAAACCCCTTTCCACAGGAATCATTAATATGCAGCATGGCCCAAACCAGAAAAGGTCACAGCCTGTCTCGGCTCAATTAGAAAGAGGGGTTTGCTCAAAGAAACACAACACTGAAATGGGAAAAGGAAAAATCATAACTCCCGAGGAGCACTCGTGAGGCGTCACACACTCGAGTAAATCGCACTCGAAAGGTCAGCTGGTTCAGTAGCTGTCAAAGGCCCAAGCTATGGCGAGCAAAAAAAGCCTAACCAAGTGTGCCTAATTTGTGAACAAAGTCAGAATTAACCTTTAGGGTTTTCGCTTTTGTCAGTACAAAACATTGTTTGCAGTGCTTTCTGTCCTCCTGTTCATCACAATTAATTTATCCTGGTGCTAATAAATCCTCTTTTCTTACATGGACGCACTACAGTTCCACCAGAAGCAGCTTAGGCTCAAAGTTTTGACTTCACTTTACTGAAGAGAACAAAGGATGATTTATCTAAATTTAAAGAGGGAGGAAGCCAGTGGGAATACAATACCTGCCTCTGACTCTTTTTTAGAGTGCTGCTGCACTGTAATCATCAGTGATGTGTATGAGAATATGCCATTTTCAGTACCCAACCTCAAAGAGAGCTATAAAAAAAAATGGGTAACTCTGATAGTATCAAACACTGGGAAGAAAAAAAGACATATTGGATATGGTCCTAATCTCAAGTATACGAAACACTGCACATAAGGATTTGGTGGTTCTTGTACATCCCTTCAACTTGCCATGATCCCAACATTTTAAGTAACCATTAATCTCTAAACTCAACCTTTTTTTCTTTTAAATCAAATATTTATTTTAAATACCCCCACTTTGCAGTTTCGTAAGGGCCTAGAAGCCCTATGAATAGTAAAAAATGTACTGTAACTTCAACTAGAAAACCACTGTCAATGCCTTCCTTGAATGAACCACAAGAATTTCAATTTCAGCACTGAGATGGGGGAATACCCATACAACATCATTAAAGGGATTTCAGTATTTAAACACCAAGAAACATTTTAATAAGTAGAACTTCTCCCATTTTCAGGAGTTACTGTAAGGCCAACAGCAAATTAGCAAGTAAATGAACCAATAGGAAAGGACAAAACAAGAGATAAAGCATCCTAGGGGACTTCACTCATTTCTTTGAAAACTGTCATTACTTCTAATTAGCAGGAGCACTTGCTGCTGTACCTTCTGCAGCACATTTTGTGAAAGCCTTTATTATAAAAGCACTTCACTGCAGAACTCTTAAATTGCTATTCAAATGCACAGCAAGAAGTTACTCAAGGACTTGTACACTAAGATTAATATGGATTACCAAAACAGGAATGAGCTGTTTTCTATTAAACTGTTGGCAAGGACGACTGAAGTGTTCGCAGAAAGTCTGGTGGACTCATGGAGCTGGGAGAACCACGTATCCCAAACAACCCAAAAGACAGCAGACATACCTAGTGAGAAATACACCTTTCTTTCCCAGTTGTCCTGGGAAAGGGGAAGTGGTTTTTGCCAGAATTTCCCCATGGCTCCAGCCTTTTGCCAGCACCACTGTTGATAAGGAGGGCATCCCTAGCTCAGACCAGCTGATTGCTGCTGCTCTGAGAGAAAAGGAGAGCAGTTCATCCACATTAGAGGCCATGGTCTTGTAAAATTTATTTATTTATAAAAGCATATACACATGGAGTGTCTGCTGAGAGGGCAGTTTTGTTTTTCTTCCTTAACCCAAGACAGGAGACATAATGTGGGTGACCTTTCTAAAAGCACCATTACTTCCCTCTTAGCAGATGGTTATTAAAAAAAAAAAATAAACAAATAAACCATACCAAACAAACCCATTGATATCTTTGTATCACTCTAACAGCGCTCACATGGGCAGAAGTGAAATCAAAGCATCTTGCATCTTATTTTTTGAGTTAAAAAATGATAGCTATGTTATTGCGAAGTTGCAAG
>JANPWX010000097.1:5389505-5436379 GCA_024734555.1 Trochalopteron elliotii | reverse complement strand
CCTGGCCCGGCCACTCCCCGCCGGAGGCGGGCCCGAGGCAGCTCCGCCGCCCTGGGGAAGGAGCGGACGGCGGGCGGGACCGGCTCCGGAGGGTGGAGGCCGGGACTAGGCGCAGGCACAGCCCCAGGGAGCCCGGGTACTCCGGGATCCCGCCCGCGCGGTGGTGTCAGGCTGTGCAGGCTCTGTTCCCGCAGGTCTGCAGCATTAAGCTAGGCGGGAGAGGAATCAAAGAGTCACAGAATCGGTCAGATTGGAAGGGACCACATAGGTTCAAGCTCCCTCCTCAAGCAGGGTCATCCTAGAGCACATAGCACAGGATTGTGTCCAGATGGTTCTGGAGTATCTCCAGTGAGGGAGACTCCACAACGTCTTCGCACCGTCTGTTCCTGTGCCCGCAGTGTAAAGAAGTTCTTCCCCATAATCAGGTGGAATTTCCTGTGCATTGGTTTCTGCCCGTTGCCTCACATCTTATTGCTCAGCACCGCCGGGAAGGGCCTGGCTCCATCCTCTTGACACCCTTGTTTCAGATACTTAAACACATGGATAATATCTCCTCTCAATTGTCTCTCTTGAGGCTGAACAGGTCTAGCTCCCTCAGCCTTTCCTCCCAGGGGAGATGCTCCAGTCCCTTAATCATCTCTATATCCCTCCACTGGACCTGCTCCAGGAGCTCCATGTCTCTCTAGTACTGTGGAGCCAGAACTGGACACGGCACTCCAGATGTGCCTCACCAGGGCTCATTAGAGGGGCACCTTGACCTGCTGGCAATGCTCTTCCTAATGCATCCCAAGATTCCATCAGTCTTCTTGTCCACATGGATGTTGGCATGGCTCACAGACAGCTTGTTGTCCACCAGGATCTTCAGGTCCTTCTCCACAGAGCTGCTTTCCATTGGGTCAGTCCCTAACCCATACCAGTGCTTGGGTTATTCACTCCAGGTGAAGGACATGACCTATGCTACACATACAGGTATATGACCTCCATCTCACATGTCCCAACATAACAACAAATATATATACCAAACATAGTCTTGGAAAACAATTTATTTTCAGATTTAGCCATACTGGCCATTGCTTGGTCTCGGAGACATCATGTGACAGTTTGTGAGCCTTACTCTGCCACTGCTTTGCATGTCAGATACTCACTGAATTTAGCAAGACATGTGTACAGTTATTATGGTATTCATTGGCATCAAGTAGCCAATGTTCAGGAAGCATTTGGACAACACTCCTGAGAGTGTGATTCTTGCGACTTGGAGTGGATGATCCTTATGGGTCCCTTCCAACTCAGAATATTCCGTGATTCTGTGAATTCTATGTGTATATTTTCATTTCTTTTTGTATGACTCCACATATCTTTATGTCACAGACCTTTCTCATTTTGTTGACAGGTGCTATCATATATATGTATGGGGTTTTGTTGGTATAGAGGCAATTTTCTTCAGAGTAGGACTCTATTTTGGGTTTGTGACTAGAGTCAGGGATGTTTTACCTGGGCAGTGCTTACAGTGCTTCTTGAACTGCCCTGCCAGTGAGCAGGCTGGGGTGTACAAGAAGCTGGGAAGAGACACAGTTGGGACAGCCTGACTTAAACAACCCAAGGGGTATTCCAAACCATATGTCCACATGATGTCATGCCCAACAGTAATGGTTGGGGGAAGGTGGAGGAAGAGAAGACATTCAAATTTATGGCATTTTTCTTCCAAATTCACTGTTATGCATGATTGGAGCCCTGCCTTCCTGAGGATGACTGAATGCCTGCCTGCCCATGGGAAGTGGTGAATGAGTTCCTTGTTTCGTTTTGCTTTGCTTGCGCATGTGGCTTTTGCTTTACCTATTGAACTGTCTGTGCCTCAGCCCATGAGTTTTCTCCCTTTTACCTTTCTGATTCTCTCTCCCATCCTATTGGGGTAGGAGGTGAGTCAGCAAGTGGCTACATGGGTATTAGCTGCCTGCCAGAGGTAACCCTTAATATACAGCAAATCATTTCAAGTTCTTTTCCTAAGATTGCTGTACCTTTCCTGAGTCTGTCCTCTTGAACTTACATATCATTGGAACAACATGAATTTCTGCTAAAATCCCCTTTCCTGTTTTGTGTTTTAGGTAGTTTTAGTCCTCCACCATTTCCAGTGTATCTTCTCTTCCCTAGTTAACACATAAATCATCTTTTGCCATCCCTAGTATTTCTCTACTGACAGTTTTATTTTTATTTTTATCCATAATTACAAGTGTTATATAAGCTTATGAGTGCCCACTGACGACAGCTTTTATTAACTTTGCTAAAGTAGTACCTGCTTCACTCATAGATTATCATCTCCACTATATTAATCATGTACATGAAATCAGTGTTTTCCAGATGGCCTCCATCCATGCTAGTCTTCAAGAATGTTCCTTCCTTCTCAGATGCAGGAAATGCAATTGTAAGTTAAATACACCATCCTGTGCACAAGGAAGTTTTCATAACATTCAGAAAAGTTGGTAAAAAAAGCCCAGGTTTATCTAACAACTGTCATCTTGCTGATTTTCTCTGGTTTCAGTCCATTTACTAAGAAACACAGGACATGCTAAGAGAGTTTTGACCTCCTATTCCAGTCTCTGCCCTTCCTGATTTGTGAGAGAAGACAGCAAGCAGCTGTGCCTCACATGCCAAAAATAGCCACACATCCTTCTTCTTCCTTCAGCCTTGCTGCAGTGCATTTGGTTCAAGTGATGTCAGTGCTGGCTCCCATCATTCAGAAAGAAATTGGTTGTAAAAGGGCAGCTCTGTGGGTGCAGACAAAGGGCCCATCTAGCACAGCCTTGCCTCCTGCTCAAAGCCAGGGCAATTGTCTCAGCAAGAGCAGGAACAAGGCAGCACCCACAACACTTCCCTTTTGGACTGTCCCACCCACCCTCTGACCAGTGTGTGTGTGCTCAGGGGGCTCCTCAGCTCGGTATGCTTTGTTGAGTCAGGAGCCTGCAGTGCCTCTCACACTTTCCAAGGGCCTGTCCAGCCCCACCTTGAGCCTGCTCCAGCTTTTGGCCCTCACAGCATCCACGGGTGAGGGGCTGCCCAGGTGTCACCTGCTGCACAAGGCACCAGCTCTTGCTCTGAGCCTGGCTATGGCTCCCTGCCTTTGAGAACTCCTGGAATTTTGTGCTTGAAAAAACATATTTTTCCCAATATGTCTGTGCTTCTGATGATTTCCTGTATTAACACATAATGTAGTCCCTTTTCCAAACTGTGCGGTGCCAAACTAATCAGACTGACCTTGTACACAGCCCCTCTCTAATTTTTTCTGTTTCTGCTTTCTGGGATGAGTGGAGGTAGTAAATGTTCAGGTTTGCTATGGATTCCTGCAGTGGCATCTTCATGTTTCTTGTTCTGTTCTGTGTTCCTTGGCAAATGGTCTATAACATTTGATGGCGTGCAGCCACACACTTAACTGATTTTTTTTTTTTATATGTAACTAAAGCCATGGTTTCCTTCTTAGTGGCTTTGATAATTTCAGAGCTTTTCATCTTATATGAGATTTTTTTTTCCTGATAGGTGCTGATTCAATTCACACAGTGAATTTCATCTGTGATTTGACTGCCCAGTTGTTCAACCTCACAAGGTCCTTCTGCAGTTCTTTGCAGTCAGCTCTTGTTCATGCTACCTCAAATAACTCAGCATCAGCAGCAGACCTGTTTCAGCTGTTTATATGGTGAACAGGAGAGACTCAAGAGACACTAAGCAATATAAAGCTACCAAAAGGTACATATTCTCCAAAAAAATATTTAAAAGAAGCAGGGCATGAAATGTACTCAGGAGAAAAAAACCCTGCTAGTGAGTTCTTTGCATTTGTTCTGAATCTACTGGGGGAGTTAAAGTTTATCCCAAACCTCATCACTTCTGCTTCAGGTGAGCTTGCCTTACCTCATGTGTACTCACATCAGTGTGTATATTTACTAAAAAAGTCCCACCACAATAGAATACTCAGCAGACCGTAATTCATTACCTCAGACAGTAATCAGGAATATGTGTGAATATGTGTGAGTGTGTACACAGAACATGACATTCTGTTCCTTTATCCAGAAAGGAGCTGCTTTTCCACAATCATGATCGTTCAATTACCAAACCATTGGAAAGGGGTTGCAGAGGGATGGCAGATAGTTTTCAGTGAAGACTTTAAGCATAACTTGAGAAAAAGATACAGACACAGTTCTGAAGCAAATGCTAGTTGGGGAGAATGCTGTTTTAATTGTGTCCTAACCTAATTAAAACCATAATCCTAAGTCTGATTCAAATGACATAGTGGGACATCCAGAGATGTAGAGAAATCTACCCCACTCCAGTTTGCCCTAATGCACTTTTGGGCAGTAGTTAAGTGTTTAGATTGAGATGGATGGTGTAAGAAATGACACAGAAGAGCATACCTAACAGTGGATACTATATGTCTTCTAGTTTAGTTTAGTCAGGAGGGAGCTGGACAATTTTGCTCTTTCTTAATTTCCATTTTTCTTTTTAATGGCACATATAGACACAGCCACCAAAACAAATTGTCCTGCCTGCTCCCTCCACTACTTCTCCAGTTGTGCCTGCCTTCCCTTTCCCCATCGTACTGCCTGCTTTGTGCTGACAAGAGTTCCACTGGCTCTACAATGAACTAGGAACTTTTTTTTTCCCCACTAAAAACTTTGCTGCACTTAAAAGCAACTGAGAAGCTACAGTATTACATGCTGCATCAGAAATCACACCAAATTCTAACAAACCCTCTCTGTACTGAACGCAGTGCTGCTGCCTCTTTTCTTCTCAGCTTCCTGAGTCCTTGTGCAAGCTCCAAACTGACCCGTTTTCCACTGCTGGCCTTGGCCTCTCAGCTTCTCATTATCTACACATAGCTGTTGCTTTGTGTGGCACCTTCGTTTCCAATTGACATCAGTGCATGGGAGCTCCCCCTGCACCTGCTGCCATAAAGAGCAGATTTCCTGTAGCTCTGTCCCTTGTGACCTCTGGTTCATCTCACAGCTCAGCTGCAAACTCTGCCTTTCTTCTTCTTGCATTCATCTTTGTTTTTCCCTCTCTGCCCCATCACTGCTTCACCAGAGACCTTTTCTGTTTCAGTAGTAAATAACGTATTCATCAAAACATGCCGCTGAAGGAAAGCCAGCTCTACTTGCAAATTCAAATCAAATTAAAAAAAAAAAAAAGGTTTTGCCTGGCATAAAAATGAGGAAATCCCAGACATGTTAAACTTATTTATTTTTATCTCTTTAGGATCAAGACATCTTGTTCTTTTTAAGATAGCTTCATATGTGGCGCTGTAGCATCTATCATAGATCAGAAGAGTAAAAAACATCATGCTTATGTTCTAATATGGATTTTTTTTCCAGCTATTCTTCACATCCTCTCTCCTTCCCTTTAAGAACCATTTGCATGACATCTTTTGAAGGATGGCTGCAGCATGGACTGGGACAGCTGCAGTGAAGTGGGAGGGTGAGAAGGAGTGGCTGGTGGGAAGCAGCAGCACAGGCTGGAAGAGTGGAAGAGCACAAAGTGAGGTGGAGCACCCAATTGTCCAAAACCACAACTCATTTCACTTTCAATGATGAGGTTCATCACCAAATGATTGTTTTCCATCAAAAACCAGTAAAAGCCAGGGTATTTTGGGCTAATATGCAAAGAACTTTAAAATATATGTATTTTTAGGTCATCCACAGAACTGAAGCAAAAATTTTTTTGCATGGCTTTAATCAGTGCTTTGGTTAGATATACCATCATATCCTATCCAAAATGAGATGTTCTAAGTTTGTGCTTTAGTTAATGCTGTGGTACTTGCAATACCTCTAGAATACACTTTGTGATGTGATTAGCATAAAGGTAATCTTCCTAATAGATAGAGAAATAAAATAAATCAGGGTGCCTAATGTGGAAGGTAAAAGTCCCAGATTCAGTTATTAAACCACAGAATTCCTAGAAACTTCAGCTAAGCCAGGATTTTGTAAAAAAAAATTGAACAGCTTTTTAAAACAAACTCATCTAAATCTGAAAGAAAAAAATGAGACTTTATTGTGATTGTTGTTACAGGTGAATAAATTTCACTTTCCAGAGTCACTTGTTTCATTATTCATCTACAACTGTAGCAGAGCAGCTGTTTGGCTTTGCTGGCATCACTTTCTGATCCTGTTCCAAAGACAGTGACTCAACTGGTGTCAGAGTATGCTTCCAAACAAAAGAGAAGCTGATAGCTCATTACCACTCAATTCAAAATATCTATGGGATTAATAATCACATATTATGAGTACCTCAAAATGTTTGAAGTCCTAATCCAGTGGTATACAATTCAAAAGAGTTAAGCCTTTTGATGTTTATTTTAACTGAATGACTTCCCATAAATTTAAATTAATCAAAGAAAAGAACTAAGTTTCCCTAGAAATACCTGATCACTAGCCAACAAGATGAGGACTCATCTAAAAATGTATTTTACTCATAGTAGTGTGAAGCAGCCATAATTATACATCAGTAGATCAACTAAGAACAAAACTGAGAAAAAAAAGCAGGAACAATGGTGATTTAAAAAGCAGAATAAACATATTTTTCTCATCAGCTGTTCCTTTTTACTTAACTAATCACCCCAAATCCCAGATTTCCTCAAATTTATTTCTCACACTGTTCAGTGTCTGCTGCTTGTCACAAACTGGGGTTTAAACACTACACTACAGCCACTAAGTAAACAAACATTCCTGAATTATTTTTTTTTTACATCTGGATGTGGAATTACTTTCTATTGAGCTGTCATTATTATAGGGGGAGTTTTTTTGACAGCACGTGTATTTGGATTTGAAGTTTGGCTGTAGCATTCATTTAAATAAACCTTACTTCTTTAACGTGTCATCTTAGAATGGCCACTGTATACATCTGTTCTCATGTGTGGATTGAGTGGGTCCCATTGAGGGGAAGGCCATTTTCTCCCATTTTCACACCAACATACATTGTAAGTGAAGAATTACTTAAATAATGTATTAAACAGAAATTCACAACATTGAGCATAGAGCATAAAGTTCTAATGTGTAAAACATGTTCCCTTGCATGCCAGAAATCCAAGGGGTACTAAAGCAGGATTGCCATCTGGGGATTGAAAGCCCACATCCTCACTTCTGTAGGGTTTGCCTGAGAATGTGAAGATGGGCAATGGAGCAGGCATCCAGGCATTTCTGAGGAAATAGGAAAAAACCCACTTTCTTCTGTGACCTTCACATGCCTTGCCTGTTCACAGGTATTTTCCTGACTGCTAAGCCAGGAGCCAGTCCTGCTGGTGGTACCGTTGTCTCTGCCAGATCAGAGCTGTAAAAGGAAATACTTCTCTGGTTGGTGATACAAACCACATTGTAACAATTCTGGGAAATTCTAGTTGTCAAAAATAGATTTACTTTTAAAGAAGTAAACTACACAAATTAAAAAGTTGTCTTCGTTTTGTTCTCCAATTCAGGAAATGCCATGAGGTGACACAAATTTTACAATTATTAATACCTGAAAAGAGGAAAGCTGATTCCATTTCAGACACCATCAGATAATACTTTTGCCAGAGGATGTTATTACAGTTTTAGGCTAAATATATAATATAAATAACCTGTCTTCTGCTACACAAAAAATTTCTACTGGCTGGAAACAATTATTGTGAGATAATACTGGGAAGTTTGCCAGCTGGGCTTGTTACATTTTCTAGCTCTACATTTATAATTTACATTAGTGCACAGCACTATCTCTGAGCACAGCCAAGGCTCTGCTGCTCTATTTATGAACCCACTTTACGTATCAGTGGCAAAATTATAAGGCTGAAGTAAACCATGCAGTGAAGTAATCTAAACCAAATCCTCAGAAGATATTAATTTCCATTCAGGAAATAAGCACCACCTTTAAGTGGACCACATTCAATATGAGTGAATTATTATTCCAATTATTTGGCCAGCTTTACAACTTGCCTGTGGCTCAATGCCAGCATTTTGCTTAGCAGACTAATGAAAATTTGATTATCAAAGACACCAGGTCAGCTGCACACACAGTGGCACTCAGGGGGCAGAGTGAACTGTAGCAGGCACCTTGGTCAGACACAAAGCCAAGGAATTGTCCATTTTATTATGTCCACCTCATTTTATTATGTCAGTAATAAAATTAACAAAGAATGCTCCAAACAGCTATCTGGGCCTAAGAACAGGTGGATGTGGACCCAGTTTTCCCTGCTCCAGTGATCTGTGGAGAAGGGTAAAGTGTGGGAAAGAGTGTCCTGCTGAGCCTACCCTGGGACAAGGGACGTTTATGAAGGAAGCAGTCATCCCTCCCATGCCTACAAGTGTTTATAAGGGAAGGCAGGCCAGAGATGCACAGAGAAGGGGAAGGAGAAGACCACTTCAACAATTTTTTTTCATTCTTGGATCGGCAAGTTGTAATTGCATTGGAGGTGAAATCCTAGAGAAGCAAGTGACAAAATCTCACATGCAGATCACAGGACCAGAGTTCTACAGAGAAAACTGATCCTTACCATGTAACAGCTTGTCAGCAACCTCAGAATACAACAGAGCATGCTCTGGGAGGGTTGTTGTAATGCCACCCGCATTTTCTTGGTCTGATCACAGAAAACTGGAAAAATCTCTTTGGAAACAAATGTCTGGATGGAGATAAGGCTGCATTTGCAGTTCATGGCTCCTGTGTGATTTGCTGTGGAAAGGGCTAAATCTGGCTCCATTCAAAATGTTGAAGTTAGCCCCTGGGAACGATTCTCCCAGTAAAATGAAAGTCATGGAAACTGTGAGGATGTCTGCTTTTAAATGGCTGTGTGAGAATGAAAGCTTTGTTTCCCCTTTCACTTTTATTTCCTTATTCCTTACACGATACTCATTTTAGAGTGAAAAAAGGAACAGGAGCAAAAGGGCTTGCTTGGCTTTTTGAAGTTGGACCAAATGCTTTGTCTACAGCAGAGATGGGACTCTTGGGAGGGGGAAGGTTATTGCAAGGCTCTGACAGCTGCTGTGCTGCAGATGCCACTTCTCCTGACCACCAGGGCATGGGCAGGAGTCTGACACCTGGGAGGGCAAAGTCAGTTAGAGGGATGATCCCCTGATTTGTGCTTCTCATCCATCTGACATGTGCCAAAACTCTGCAAAAGCAGGGTTTGTACTAAATAAATTTGGGTCCCCAATTCAAAGCCTGTAAGTGAGGATGTTGGTCTGTCTTACTGGCAGCTCATGGGAGGACATGAATCTTCACAAGGTCTTAAGACAGCCTCAAAACCTGAGTCACCTTCTGGAGGCTCCCATCTCTTCCAGCTGACTGCAGAGGGAACCAGGGAGGGTCACCTTGCTCAGCTTAGCACCCCAAACTGTGGGAGATGATTCTGCAAATGGCCAAGCAAACAGAACTGCTGTGATTCAGCCCTTGGGAAAAATAACCAGAAAAGGAGAAAGTGGTGCATATGGTTTGGCAGAAAGCAAGAGGGAAAAGCCAGAGAAATAGGGAAGGCAAAAGAGAAAAGGGGGAAGAAATAGGAAGGAATGAACATGAGCTGTAATACAGAAAGCAACTGCCAAAGGGAAATAACAAAGAGACTACAGGGCTGAAAGTGTGTAAGAGATCAAGCAGAGGAAAGTCAAAAGCAGATGAGTGACAAGCCTGAGCATCCCGTGGAGAAGCTCATCCCTGTGCCTTGGCAGAGGAGCAGCAGCTGCCCAAGGCCACCAGCGTCACTGGCTCAGCCACCCCCAGAGCCTGCAGGGAGCCCTGCATGAAGGACGCTGCAGTTTGCTCTGTCAGGGTCACTCTGTGATGGCCCCTTCTGCCATTCCTGGTAACAGAAAGAATTTAGCACTTAGTAGTCAGCAGCCAAAAAACAAAATTGTCTTTTCCTCATGGCAAACATACAGCATGTTCAGCAGACACAGGGCAGGGTTTCTGACATGTGGTACTGAATTTTTCAGCTTTCTGTTTTCAGTTCTCTTTTAGAGGTGAAATAGTTGGCAAATTATTCAGTGCTTTTTCCTTGCTCTGCTGCCCAAATTATCTCAGCACAACCAAGGTAACATAAGCACAGAGAAGCCTTCCAATATATTCAGTGGGTACTGGAAATCTCTGGAAACAATTTTGGTTTACTTGTTAAATGTCTTTCATACTTATGATGTACTTGGAAAGTTACACAAATCTGCATGTTATACAAATCCAGTGATTAAAAGTCACTTACTGGTTCATAACAGTAAATATACTGCAGAATGGCAAAGTAAATATGGTTAGTAGAAAAGAATGTGGGAGACATTAGCCAGTGTAATTGCTTTGATAGAGTCCATTATCTTTAATGGAGTTTTTACAATTGTGCACACATGTGTACCTGCTGTGAAGACACCAAATTACAAATAAAACTCTGGTAGAGCCAAGCCACAACTTAACTATTTAGGTCATTGATAATAGGACCACCCTTGCAGCTGGACTAAGTACTGTAAAATACAGTGAGATGCATTTTCTCCTTGAGAAACCTTCCTGATCACCACTTGGTGCCGTGAGGAAGCATTCCTGAGGGGGAGCCTGAACATGTGGGAAGCAAGCATCCAGGCTTGGTACAATGTGCCCAGAGCTGCAGCGAGAGGCTGAGGGAGGCACAGAGGAAATTCTCACAATTGCCTGTTTCCCTGCACCGCGTTAAGTGACTGAGTGATCACAGGCCACAACTGAATTACAGGAGTGAGTCACAGAGTTCAAAACAAGAGCATCCACTAATTGTTTCATGGAGGAGGCTCAGGGAAGTCTGAAGAAGGATTTTGTAGGATATTCTTTTACTCATTGTGAGCTTTGTAGTCTTTTGTAGCAAAGCCAGCCGTTCTGATCTGAGAGTTTATTTTATGACTCATAGCCCAGGGAGGGCTTCGTTCCAGGGCTGGGCATCCATCCCTCATGGGCAGCTTTTTCTGTTGTGGAACAGCTTTGGAGCTGTCTTCTGGAGCTCTCAGACACCACAAGATGGCAAATGAGAGGAGGGGATAAATGGCATTTTTCCCAGTCCAGCTGCTCCATCAGCTCTGTACAAATGTTTTGGTCAGTTTGATTAAGATTTGTTCACCTACATTTCAGGTGTTCAAGGCAGAAAGATGATCTGTAATTTTTATTTGACAAATATCTTTACCCCCAAGCCTCTAGACTTAGTTAAGATGTCTCAATGATCATCCCCCAAGCCTTGCTTAGTGGGTTGTAGAGCCACACACAAAGGACATTCATCCACTGTCACATTGCTCTGGTGAGGTAGTCACTGAGGATGGAGATGGATTCCACAGTGCTTCTTACCACAGGGTTACAAGCACACTGCAAGTTTATGGCTTGGGCCTGCCTTGTGGATGTGCTTTGGCCTTCCTGACCACCACCCCCTGCAAGATGCTGTAGTTGATACAAACACAACTCATTCACTTTTACAGTGCTCATTCCCTTGATGTCTTTGGCCTATGTCTTGGAAAAAAAATCTGTTACCCTTTCTGGGTAACTCAGCTCCTCCATAAATGCTCTTGCCCCTGATTTGCCCAATTTGTGTCATTTCCCTCTCCCACAGCTTCACCTCGATTGTGCTCCAAGTTATTGGGATCCAATTTTCAGAATCCAGGAATGCAGAAAATAGTCCGGGATCCAAAGTGCACAAGTGGTATAGAAACATCTGCCAAAAATGTCCTAGTGTACGCTGGGTTTCACTGTACCCATTTCTCTAGATAATTCAGATTTGTGGCCTCCAGCTGCTGTCCAGTTGGTAACCCTGAGCTTTTCCTTTCTGCTACTCTGTCTCCTCGAAGTCTCCTCTCATTCTTGCCATCAGCTTTCTGCTTCCATATACCTGCCTAAGACAGGAAAGTACCACAGCCTATCTGTTGGACTGTTGTTTTCCGAGCTAGGGATTATTCAGTATCTCAGAACTTCCTCACAGATCAAGGCTGACCAAGGTTCAGTGATTCATTTGTCTGTGGTCATGTTCTTTTCTAATTTCAGTTCCAACCTGAAGAGAAAAAAATCAACAAAGGGAGCAGATGAAGCAAAAAGGAATTTGCAGTTTGGTGGAGAAAAGACCTGGGAAGGCAGATTCACTGGGCAGAAGCTCAGCTAGGGGGTTCAGAGGCAGGCAGGAAAGACTTTATGCAGATACAGTGATTTGTTCCCATTGAGATTTTATGGGAACAAAATATGTAATGTTCAAGAGCTAAGGGCCCTTCCAACTCAAATCCCTCTATGATTTAATTATGAGCTCACCCTTGTATTTTTCTGAGTGAAGAAATTGAACAGTGGCTGCTTCTAGACCTCTCCTCCACTAAGGGCTCTCTTGTGGAGAAAGGTCCCTGCTGTTGGCAGGAGCTAGGCTCCTTTGCATTTTTCTTCTACCTGAATTTTTATTAAAAAAGAGGACAAACTTTTTTCCACTGACAAAAAAAGAAAAGTGGAAAAATAACCAGGCTGGGCAAGTGAACAGAAATGAGAAACTTTTTCCAAAAATTGGAAATTTTCCATGTTTTGCACTTGTATTTAATGCAAAGTCCATTTGGAATAAAGGTACTTGCCAAATAATTACCAGGAAAGTGAAAGTTAGCAAAGAGATCAGCCGGGATTCAAAAGGAGCCCAAGTTAGTGGAAAACTCTCACGTTTGAGGACTGTTTGGTAGAATAGTAACACTTATGGTCTTGTATTTAAAACAACGGCTTGGTCTCAGCTGTCTAAAAAACCCCTTTGCATTACTGCCAAGTCATTAACTTACAAAGCTCCAGGCCCTGTCTACACACAAGCCTACCATCAGTTTAACTAAAATCACTATTTAATCCATTTAGAGCAATCAGCACAACCCTTTTTTTTTGGGTAACCAAATTAACCTAAATCAATACAAGCCCATTGCAGACAGAGACAATTTAAGGACATCAACATCAAAACCTGCATTAGCTCAGGCAGTGCAAGATTTGTGGCGAGACAGGAGCTCAGGTCAAGGCAGGGAGATGCTGCCATGGTTCTTTTTGCATCACAGAGCTGTGCCTGAGGCACATCCAGCAGCAGCTTTGAGTTGAGGTGCCCAAGTGGTCTCTCCTGTTACATGCACAGTCTGGATCGCTGCTGCTTCTCCGGGCCATGCCCTGCTGTGTTTAGGAGCTGTGGCCACCCTCACCCTCTTCCCAGCCCTGAACCCTGCATGACAAACTCAACCAGTTTCCTAGGGGAGCTTGAGGGGAAAGGTTTGACATGGCTTCCTCCTGTAGAAATCATTCAGTTTCAATGGCCCAGGAAACCTTGTTTAAACTCTATTCTCCAGTGCTGAAAAACATGAGAGTGTAAGTACACACAAAGCCCTTCTTGACAACATCCTCCTTCCCAGTGTTTGCAGCTGCCTGGGCAGAAGACCAGATCTCCTCTCCAGAGACCTCCTGCACCCTTCTGCTGGGAGGCAAAGAGGAAAACACCAGCAGCAGCAGGTGGCCAGGGCACAGGCTGTTGCCCTGGGGTGTGCAGGTGCTCAGCCCCTGCAGGGGCTTTCCAGCACTCACCCATGCTGAGGGGGAGAGGCAAAGCTCTCAGCAGGGCCACCCTCCAGCCAAACACAGCACTCACCTGGAAGGAGCCTGGGCCCAAAGAGGTCTCAGAGGGTTCCTCAGCTCAGTTTGGTTTGTTGAGTCAGTAGCCTGCAGTGGGTCTTGCTCTCCAAGGGCTTACCCAACCCCACTGTGAGCCCGCTTCAGCTTTTGGCCCATACAGCATCCACGACTGAGGGGTTCCCCAGGTCTCCATCCACTGTGCAAGGCTCAGCTCCTGGTGCTTGCTCTGAGTTAGGCTATGGCCAGCTCCAGCTGATGGTGTCCAATTCTTCTTTTGGCAGAGACAGTGAGTGGTTGCTCCATATCCATCTTTATGGCACGCATAACTCCGTAGGCCTCTATTAAAGCCTCCTTATCCAGCCCACTGGACTTGCAGAGTTCCTTTTCATAGAGAAACTATTACCAACCTTTAATCATCCTTTCTGCCTTTCTTGGGACCTTTTCCAGTTCTGCTATATCCTTTTTGAGATAAAGGATCAGAGTCATACTCAAAAGCAGGTGACCTGGGGATTTATACAGTTACATTTATATAGCATATCCTTGCTTTTATTCCTAGTCCTCAAAATTCCTAACATAATTGGGTTTTTTTGCTTATTGGCAATCATTGAATTGATATTTTCTTGGAAAAATATCCCAGTATTTTGAAGGGGGTACATGGGGGTTATTTTTTCCTGTGTACTGCTTCACATCTACCTGCACTCAGTCCATTTCCCCATCCTGTTACTCTGCAGTAACAGCGGATTGTTCTTCTGCACATCTTTTAGTCACCTGTTGTCTTTACAGTGGATATCTCACCCTGAGCAAACTTTTTCACCTCACAGCTCACCTTCTTTTCCACATCTTCATGTGTATGTGCTGTATGTGTGCACAGGGCAATGGGAGGGAAGTGCACAGGAAATAAGGCAAAAATCCAAGTACATGCTCATGGATCAGTCATCCCATTTTCAGGTGTTGCATCAACGAATGTCGATGGTAACACCCTACACTAAAATGTGACTCCCAAAAGCAAAAGAGACAAGAATCAGAAAAGCAGGGCCACAGGCAGGCCAGGGAAGGGTTGCTGAGTTCCCGAGGCATCTTCATAACTGCCTGTCTCTGAGTTTTCCTGCTGCCCAGAGGGAGCATCAAGCTCTGAGAGCTCCTGATGACCTCAGGGAGAGCTTTGAGCTTTGACCTGAAGCAAAGCTGCAGGATGTAGCTGCTGAGTTTTGGCAGCTTAGGGATGCCACTAACTTCCCTGCTGAATGAAGCTGGGAATTTCAAACTCTTTACTGAAGACACCAGCTGGAATCTCACTGGAGTTTATCATCAAGACTCAGAGGACTCAAACTGTCTCCGACCTTTATCCATGTGCATGTTGCGTCCCGAGCATTCAGAGGTTCACAAACTAAATCTGTCTTTGTTAAGCTGTGGCAGAAAAAAACGGAAATCTCTCTGAAACCTGTGATCTTCCAGAGGCAAAGGAACTGCTCTAAAACAAACCAGCATCTCCTTCCTCCCATGGCTGTAATCCAGAAAGCAGTTTACATTAATGAGGTATCTGGCCCCCAGCTAAGCTGCAAAAAGCCAAAGATACTCAGATATGACCGTGACAATATAACACAAAACAGGGCTAATTCTGTACTGCAGAATGCCTGGGTAGCAACAGATGTCTACATCCATGTGTCCAGACACACCAGCCTCACCTGATCTTTTCCAGTGTTCCAGCCCTCCACCCTGCAGCTGGGTACGGGACAGGCTGGAACTGTGGGTGTAAGAACAGGAGATCTATGCTGTTCTCTGGCTTTCAGTCCCAGAGTGGGTATCCTGTGAAAGGTACCCTGTAGGAGAAGGACCTAAAATTACCCTTGAAAGACCTTTAGAAGAGGAATCTCCAGGGTGACAGTGCCACCACATTTCTAAGTCTATTGATGCAATTTTGTAAGTGATTGTTATCAATACCTTTCCACTGGGGCAATCCAAGTGACAACTATTGCTGTGTTATCCCCTTTAAAAGCCTGATGTTTCATCATCCCTCTGCTGTGGTGCATGCCACGTCTCTCCTGGCCTGGGACACCCCTGAGCAGCACAGGGCAAAGGAGAGACCAAGGCCCAGGACAACACAAGGGACCAAATCACCTTTAGCATTTACTGGACAATGTCCCAGGGCTTAACCACCAACCCCAGCCCCATTCTGTTCAGGGAGCACAGCACAGCCACTTCTTTTATCCTGCAGACACACAGTGGGTTTGGAGCCTCCTATGTTTCTGCCTGAGGTGTGTCTGTGACAAAACCAGTCAGGGCAGGGAAGCACACAGGCACATTCACACATGCAGAAGCATTTGATTTTATACAAGGAGTTCAACAGCTAAAAAAGGCTTGCATTTTCTTGTATAGGTAGCATGATTAGAGCATGAATTAAGGAATTTAGGACTCTGGTCTATAAATCCTTATAGCACAGGTACTCCAAAGTAGTAGTTCGAATAGGAACTTTTGTATAATTCACAGATCTGCAAGAACACACCTTGTCAAAGTTTCTCATGGCTTTTTATTTATCTGTCTTCAAAACACCATACAGATATATGATGATATATAAAATAAAAATATGCTATTCTCTGATATTCCTCAGATTTCCAAACAGTAGAGTATGCAGAGAGTAAAAATTATTACTGTCAGAGGCCTACCTCAGTCTAAAAAGGAAATTTACACCACATCACTAATTGTGTTTATAAGCACTTAAGGAGAAAACAATAAACAACTAACTCCTAGCCAAAAGCATGAGCACTCCAAAGCCTGGACACTAGGTGGCAGAAAAATTATACGCTCTCCAGTAACTCACAAATACTCATCCTTTCAGTAAGAAGGCAGGCCCAGGGAAGTTATAGCAGGTATCTCAAATAGATTGAAGGTTTACAGCTGCCCTGCTTTTCCTGATCAGTTCAAACGAGCACAGACCCTGTTAAGGCTGGTTTTCTTGCTCCTGCAAAGTAACATTTCTCCAACAGCCCATCAACCAGGAGCTGTCACAGGCAGAGGTTATGCTGAAAAAGCTGGAAAAAAAGTTTGGGATGGAGGTAAAGGAAATAGGTGTAAGCACATGTTCTGCCCATGCCCTGCCCTCCTCTTCGTGCCCTCCAGCAAAGATATATAAACCATAAATAAAATAATTAATAAATATAAAGTAACAGGCATCAGGATTCTATGAAGGCGAGCAGTAGGTTCTGCATCGGTGTTTCCAACATCATTCCCTGCTCACTGGGCACATGTAAATGCAGGCCTCTGGCAGGTCACAGATACGCACATGCGAGTGACATGGCACTGTGGTGGTGCAGCTTCTGGCCTTGGCTGGCTCTCGGGACAGAAGGAGCTCAGGCTCAGATTGGTGGGAGCAGGGCTGGAGGTTAAATAGTCAGGTTTTATTGCAGGCTGATTAATCCTGGCTGATTTATGGTATGGCCTGACACAGCTCCATCTTACTCATCTTCTCTCGCAGCGCCGGCATCTGCTGCCTGTCACCTTTACTTCCAGGTACAAAGTGCAAAGTAAAACACACCTACCAACTGCCCTTGCTGCAAGGAGAGAAACAACGCCCGCGCCCTCCCAAAAGGAGAGACTCCTGGGACTTCATGTTCCCATAACGTCCAGACCCCCAGAATTGAATATTCAAGGACATCCTTTGCCACCCTGGGGCCTGTCCCGAGCACAAAAAGGCTCATTTTAACAAAAATCCAGGCAATTTCCAGACCAGTATTTTCAGCTTCTCTTGCTGGGTCATCTGAGGAGAGTCCCTTAAAGAAGAATTTCATGGAACTAGTAGGACCCTTCTGGATTAGAAGGGACTTGCAAGCCTTCAGGAGAGCTCAGGGCTACGGGAGAAGTGCCCAAAGCTAGATGTACCCCAAAACCTGCACTGCACCTGTAGCCAAGAAACAGTTTATGATGGGCTCAAGAAGTCATCTGACCTATTGTGGCAGTGGAGGAGTAGAGCACACACAACAGAGTCTTTGTTTAGGAGGAATGAACATCTGCATGACATGAAAACAACAACACTAGGGAAAAACAAAAAAAAAAAAAAGAGGATGAACCCACATGTCACTGGTCTGCAAAATCCAATAGTGGAGGCTCGGAGTTCAGCCCCCCCAGGGTGGCTGAAGGGACACCAGAGCCAGCCTGCCTGGCCTGTGGGAGGAGCTGAGAAAGGAACCATCACATCACTTTTGGCCAGCATTCAGGGAGGCACCGACTGGCTCCAGAAGAAGTCATCAGCAAGTCTCTTCTGCTACTATTCTGCTAATAGGCCTTTCAAAGGGATGATGGGTGAGGTAAAAAGAGGTAGAATTTGTGGGAAATCATACTCCTCAAAGACAACCATCCTCAGAACTGGAGAAGAAACTTCTTTCATGTTTGTAGGCAATTCTCCTTGGCTCGCGATGATTGCAAACCTCAGAATAACCAAGGTTTGCCCACCTGCAAAAGCAATATGAGATCTGCCCGCCCACCCACCCATCCTGACACATGGCACCATGGCTGCCATAGGACATATGCACCAGGCCTTATCTGAATGCAGGAATACCAGACCTCTCCCCTCAGAGTCAGAGCACTATTCCCAAATTTGGAGGTGCAAACAGACAACCCTACCTAAGAAACCAATCGATTCCTCTTCCTGCATGGACATATTTCACCCCAGGATTCCAGCTAAACATGGAAAGGACTGCACCCCAGGATGGACATGGGCAATGGCTCAAGAGAACAGTACAGCCTGAGAAAGGATAAGTAAAGAAAGGGAAGAAACAGAGAGGGGTTTGAAGCAGCCATGCCAGCGAAATGGACACATAAACAGCACACAAGGGGAAACTATGGTCACCGTAAGCATTCCTTTATGTTAAAAACTGTATCTAACCATGTCTCTTAAAGCTGCAGATGATGGCAATTCAAACATCAAGTTTTATGGCTACCAGTGTGGGAGTGAAGGGAATGTGAATGGGAAGTTGGGTCATATGGGAACTGAGAGCTTGTTGATTAGTGACAGCATGACTGGAAGCCTGCAAACCCTGCTCAGTCCAGGACCTGCAGGTTCTCAGCTGCTCAGGAAATCAAGTTCCCCTTATTTATGGCCCAAGGCTAGATCAATGCATTGGGGACCTTGTGGTAATTTTAAATTCAGTTCCTTTGGTCACCTCCAAGACTCTGTTATAGCTGAGTCACTTGGTTTCAAAGTGTTGTTTGCAATTTCTTGCAGGGCTGTCTTCCTGTCCCACGTCCTCCCCAGTCCCACCCTCCTTGCATGTGCACCCGCTGTCCCGTGGCTCAGCCTGCTCTTCCTCCATGCTGTCCCACTGCTTGCCACTCTTCCCCTCTTTGTCTCTACCTCACTTCCTTGCATTTTGCCTCTCCACTGCCTTCACCCTTTCCAACTAACCCTTTACTGTCACACTTCAGACTTCCATAAGTTCTGACAAGTTTCTTTCCCAAAATGGGAAGTGGTAAACCAACCTACCACTACACACTGTCTTCTGGTAAAAATCCTGTCACTTTATTCCCTCCCTTTCTACCATCTTCCTTTTGTTTGTCTTGGCTGACCTTTTGCCTACTCTTGAACTGAAGACTCTTTGATGGCAGTGCCAGAATCTGGTCTGGATTCTATAAAGCACCTAATATACTAAATATTGTAAAAGGTCTGGTTTCTTTTCTTTTTTTTTTTTCTTTTGATTTTCAGTAAACTCACTGAACATACCAGTAAGCAGGAGTTTAAGTAGACAGACATACGTGTCTTGTCAACAGGAAGTTTCTCTTGCATAACTTCTCTGGAAGTTCTGGAAAGCTAAATGCGGGTGTGTTTTTCCTCACTGAAAATTAACAGTCACAAAAAAAGAAAGTGAACCTGTAAAGAAAAATCATTTCTGAGAAAGGAGATTCCAGAAAGGCAGATGATTTTTAGCATGCAGTGCTACCCTTGTGAAACATCTGCTATGACGTAGTCCTGTTCTGGCTGCAGACCAGACGTATCAATAGCTCCATAGAGTAATGGGATAAGAAACGGGAAAATTGCCATTGCTTGTTTAGCAGCTTGTTTTGCTGATAAATGTCTATCACTTTTCAAATAGCTACAGTGCAATTGTTTTTTGGGGAAAATATTTCCTTTAGCAGGAGGTTTGCAGGCCATTAGATACTTCCCATTTGTGCTGGTGCTG
The DNA here is from genome assembly GCA_024734555.1 of Trochalopteron elliotii. Lineage (NCBI taxonomy): Eukaryota > Metazoa > Chordata > Aves > Passeriformes > Leiothrichidae > Trochalopteron > Trochalopteron elliotii. The sequence continues at coordinate 5,416,658 of JANPWX010000097.1, read as the reverse complement.
TAATACACTGCACACACACTTTGCTCCTTATTAGAAATTATTGAGAGCTTTTGATTATGGGCAGGCAGCCTGAAGTTTAGAAATCGTGTCTGCCATTAAAATAATTTCTCTTGCCTATCTGAAAATTTAAATCTCAAAATCATTAGAACCAGTATGTACTTGTTGAAAGAGCATCTACTTCTAAAGACTGCCGGGGGGAAAAAGTAGCTTTTTTAGACATCTGTCATTTTAAAATAATGAATGTCTGTATAAAAGCAGGAGCTGACTGCTAAAGTGGTGGCCACTGTGCGTTCATTCCATGGCTAGAGGCAGAATGTCACTGAGCCAAGCGGTGCAATGTGCTGGAATTCATCTCATCCCCTTTCAAACTGTGCCACGAACATTTTTTAATTCCCCCTGATAGCTGCTAGGACAGACAAGAGGCAGACCTCTGTTTAATATCACACACTACGTCTAACAGTATCTGCTTTTGTTTCACACACTCACACTAAACAAGCAATGACTTGCGGTAAATTTAGTCTGCCAAAAGAAACACAACTGCACTGTAGGTGCACAACTGACATGCTAGCTGTATACATCTAAGGGAGGGGTTGACACCCCAAAACTATTCCTTTTTAATAACCAACCTCTGTTCTTTCCCCTCCTCTCATCAAGGAAAAAAAATGGCAGGAAAAAAGGGTGAGATGTACAAACATGGGTACTGTTGCAGATTTGTTCCAGGGACATACTTGCTTTGTCACCTGAATCCTTTCCATTTCTTTCATTCAAGAGATTCACATGAAGTTTCTATCATAACTAGTTTTTAGACGCCACAGAATAAAGTTAAGGGAGAAAAAACCATTCAGCATTAGAAAGTGCCCATGGAAGTATGAATATAGGAATGGAGCAAAACTTCCAAGTGAAGTCCTTCACAGTGGGAAACTCGTATCGTAATTTACTACTTGGACTGACAGGCAAAAGGACCAACACAGAGACACTGACTACTTTTCAGAATTTATTGTAAAAAATAGTATTAAACAATAGGAAAAATGCCACTCCTTGTTCAATCCACCCCATACTACTTTATGTGGAAACAGTGGAAAAATTTGACAAAAACGTATTTACCCATTCCTATCCATATACCAGATGATTCCAGCTACTCAGGACATGCTCATGGGAAAAGTATTGGCAGTATCACAGCATATGGAAGTGGAAATAAAAAACATGCAGTATTTTCAATTGCAGTTGGGAGGCCTATTTCCTGGAGTCTAGAGATCATGTTGTTTTATCTGTTTTCCTTTAGCATTATGTACATTATCAGACTTTCATAACTTCAGACACCAGCATAAAGCCCTGATTTTTTGCCAACAGTGACATATCCTCCTCAAAGATAAATGTGGAAACCAGAATGCCTGCCTTACTTCTGTTTGCAATTTCCTTTCCACAGGAACACGCACATGATATAGTTCCTGCTAACATATATTTAAAGCTTGGCTAGCCCTTTTTCACTTATACCAGTTCAATCCCACTGGAGGTCCTCAGGGCAGCACAAACAATGGGGTACAGACTTCCAGCACTGCAGTGCATTTGTTCTGCTTGTCCTAACACCAAATTACAAACTTTGTATGACAACTTCTTTTGTCTACAAACAGAAATATGTCAGATTCTGCATTAAACTGTATCACAAAAAATGCAAACCAATACTTTCCACAATTATTTTCTGTGGATTTCCTAGCTCATCTCAACACTGCAAAGTACCAGTGTTAGCTCAAACGGAGCTCAGTTTTAATAGAGACCCAAAATAATGGTAACAGTAGTATTTACTAGGTGCAATTAGCTTCATTATCAATCAGCAAAAAGTTGACTTTATTTCATATTTTAAAGCACTAATCAGAGAAAACTTGAATTACATGGCACTGTTGAGACCACCCCAGTTTCAAGTCAAGGGATGCACTTATGCACAGGTGCATTGTTGTACGTAGGACATGAGTACAGAACCCAAATACTCAGAAAATGGATCAGCAGAAACCTATGGATAATGCCAAATAAGAGCATCTAACCATTTTTTTCCAGTGCTGTGCTTGATGAAAACTTGTACCAACGACAGTTTGAGGTGAGTCACACAAATGACAGTCACTGGAGTAGAGTGCAGTGGAAATTTTGGTCATTCTGAAAGAAGATACAATGGAACAATACAGGAAATTCCACACCAAGAGGCCAAAGTCAAACATTTTTTTCTCTTGCACATCATAAAAAGTATTTTTGGTTACAAATTACCACTGCAAACAGCGTTCTCATAGATAAAACTATAAATGTCTCTACCTAAAAAGTTTTGTGAAGGGCCAAAACCCCACAAACCATAACTAAAGAGCTTTCTCTATGTCCTCTTCCCTTCTGAGTAGCAAGAGCCTCCTGATTTTAAGGAAGCCCCTCCTCTTGGTCAATCAATTCTGTTTTGGTGGAGAACACATCAGCCAACATGTGCTTTGGGATTTCGGATCCCCGTACTTTTAAGGTGTAGCAGGCATTCTCTACTTTTGCCAGACTCTGTTTCAAGGTATAGAGCTTCTTTGAGACTTCATAAGGTCCAGTGTTGCCAATGAAAGTAAACCCATCATAAATCTGTCGCAAGAACTGGCTCAGTTCGAAGGGCGTGTCTATGTCCCCGTTCCCAACGCTGCTGATGCACAGCCGCATCAGCTCTCCCGTCAGATCAGCCACTCCCAGCAGGTAATCCACAGGTGTCACCTTCAGGCTCCACGTGTGGGGCTGTTTATCATGGGGATTGGAGGTCTGGGGACAGAAAGGAACAAAGTCCAATAGAGAAAAGTGTGAGAAAGCCATCTGCAATGGTTCAACTATGCACTAACTCATCTAACATAACTGGAAATTTAAAACATTCTGGAAAATTAAATTGCATGGCACTTCCACATGGTCTGATTTCAGAAGTACTAATCTCCTTCTAGCATATAAGAATACATAAGATATTTATATAAGAATATATATACATTCTTAAATATATATATATGTAAAAAAGAATTTCTACTTGAGATGTCATTTTCAGTCTAGCAAGTATGATAAACATACCCTAACTCTACCATCTCTATTTGTAAACAGAATTATCACACCTTTGTAGCAACATTTATTTGCAGCTGTTTGGAGCTTTCTTTCATCTGACAGATCTCGGCCTGACAGATTTTTTTTCCCAAATAGTCAGTCCAAAGTTAGCAAATCAATCAAAAATAGTCTGCATTATGAAAACAAATCATATAATTTCATAATAGTATCTTCAATTTCAAAATATATTCTCTACAAGTAGCTATAGTATTCTCAGATATGTTTTATATCAGCTGAGCTCATTAAAATAGCACACAAAAATCTTCATGAAGCAAACCCATTACTAAGTTACAAGTTTGCTCCAACATCCAAGTTTTCAGTACCTTTTATTGCCATAATATTGGTAACATGGGAGACAATGCAGGTTTTTTTCTGTTCACTTGTTCTCATAATATGCTATCTACCCAAATTGACAGATCTGGTCAGAGGTGTGCATGCTGGGATTAACAACTTTATAGTTCTTACCTCTGATAAAAACAAATGAATTTAGCTAAAATTCAGGCTTCTCTGCAAATATATTACCAAGAGAATAAAGAAAGAATGAGAAGTGTTCCACAGTAGAATCTCTTCAGCAGAAGCAGACTCGGGAATTCATATAAAGCATTACTGTACACTGGACCTCAACTGCTTGTGCACATGTGTAGTTTGCTACCAAATCACTGTTGCCCCTGCCAACAATCAAACTGCACCCAGTTTACCATGTTTGGTGACAGCAGTTTGTCCCTATGAGCCATTTAGGGCAGGGTAGGAGTACAGGCAAGTCAAGAAACAGCAGATATAGTATCAGGGCTAAGGTACGACGGGACACCAGCTTGTCCTCTGAAAGGAATAAGCTCCAGGAGAGTTACAAATGATTCAGCTAAGACATATGCAGAAGGCAAATACAGTGCCTCCAGTGACTAGCTCAATACCAGCAACAAGATTTCAGTTATGGTGTTAATCCTGCCTTGGATTTGTTTGTGTCCCTCAACTTCTGCAACATCACTATACACCAGAAGGTGACAGTCCCAGGCACTAAAAATCCCTCTGCTACATTTGTTAGCTAGTGTTTCACTGTCCTGGATCTTTCACCTTATCAGAAAGAGTTCAGTTTGCTCTGAATAAAAAGGATGTGAAATTTATAAACTTGTATCCCACAGATTTAGTTTACTACTTATCAGAATAAAAGGCATGTTTTGAACAAGTGAGTCAAAGCCCACATGTATATCTAATCCCATTCCACTAACTGGCCTTATTTAATCAGATGCCAAAAATGTGACTAAGCCTTCTCGCTGCATTTCCATCCCAGAAAGACGTTTGTCAATTGAGAAAAGAAAAACTCTTACCATGTTTGTTGTTTCTTCTCTGTCTTCTGCTGTAAATGTTAGTTGTTTGTTGATCTCTTCAACACTGATCAAAGATCGTGTTTTGATAAAATACTGAAACGAAACTGCCTCAACATATTCTTGAAGTCCTGCAAAAACAGCAGAAATAAGTTCATGCTTCAAACTTTCCAGCAATGATCCATGCTGACAATTATTTATTTTTTAAGAAATCTTTTAAGTGAGACTATTTGAAGGGTACCAGCAAAAGGTGAAAACTAACATAATCCAGAAATACCAAAGAAACATAATCTAACAAAGCAGGTTTCTAAGTATGAAAGCCAGACCAAGCACACAGAGAAACATGTCCAAGTTTTCACCCCATCTGCATTTTTCATGCAGAACCTTCTGCAATTTCAATATAAACCATCATGGTATTCTCAGAAACATACTGAAGATCAGCTCCCCACAATGTTCCCAAGGGCTCTTGGAACAGTATTGTTTAACATCTGCATCAACGCCACAGAGAGTGGGATCAAATGCACCCTCAGCAAATCTGCAGATGACACCAAGCTCAGTGCTGCAGTTGAAACACCTGAAGGATGGGATGTCATCCAGAGGGACTAGGACAAGCTTGAGAAGTTGGGCCCATGGGAATCCCATGCAGTTTAACAAGATCAAGCTGCGTCTATAAGGTGCTGAACCTGGATCAGGGGATCCCCAGTATCAGCACAGGTTGGGGATGAACACATCAAGAGCAGCCCTGCCCAGGAGGACTTGGAGTAGATACTTGTTTAAAACTGAACTTCCCACTTCTCCATTTTGTGAGAATCAGAATATGCAAGTTTGGTGAAATTCATGTTCAAGACAAAGCATCTGTTGTTAGAAATCACTCCAGGTCAAATAAATAAATAAGTAAGCAAATAAACATACCAGAGTGGACTGTGATGTCCAATAAGAAGACCAACAGGTGATCCTGCTTTGGCAGAAGGGTTGGACTAGGTCATCTCTAGATGTCCCTTCCAACCTTAACTGTTCTGTGATTCTATGAATATATGAATAACTGCTTTGACCAAAAGAACTTACACCCTAAAATTAGAGAGTGCAGGGGGATAAAAGGAGTTGGTGTGTTGGAAATGGAATAAAAAATGGGACAGCAAATGTAGCTTGAACCAGATTTGTATGCCCTCTACAGCTACCTGCCACTCTCACTACCTACCTACAATTATCTCTCACTACCTACCTAGCACATGGTGGTTTTATTATGCATTACAGCAAAGGTGAGATCTAAAGAAAAAGAGTTTGAATGTTCAGACAGAGATTTCACAGGTTGTCAGTTTATCCTTATGTGCAGAGAGCAGATTTGGGGGAAGCATGTGAGAAAAGTTCGTAAGCAGAAAGCTGAAGCTGGCACTGCTGGTGGAAAAAAAGGCAGAAACAAAGCTGGAACAAACAGCCACAGCAGTACTAAGCTAAAAAAAGTTGTAGAGACAAAGTCAATGCCTGTGTGTATCTGACCCATGGACAGAGAAAGCCCAAAGAGGACATTAAAGGAGCAGACACATGACAGAGATGGTTCTAGCAGAGCTATTCTGAGCCATTTTAAGGGGATGACTTCACTTCAAGAGAAGCAAACAGGTATCATGCTGCAAGAGGGCCAGGATTAGACAATAGTTTCATCAGTGAGAAAATGAGGATATAACCAAGGGTACCAGAAGTAGAATCCTGTTTACATTAGAATACTCTTAATACCCTCAACTGACCTGTACAGTGACAGGACCTCAGCTTATAGAAATACGCAGGAAGAAGCAAATTTAGACTTCACCTGGATCAAAGAAATAGTCTAAATCAAAAAGAAGAGAACACAGATTTGAATAACAGATGTGTGGAAATACCCCAAAAAACTAGACATAACCTCAAAGGATAGGAGGCTTTCCAAGTTAAAATCACAAAAGCATGATAAGTGACCTGCATTTTTTTTTTTTATCTTTCAAATATATATTTGAGCAGATGCAACTCAGAATGGCAATTCCTTTATAGTACTCTACAGCAGCACTGGGAAAAGCAGAATAAATATGCAGCAACCAAACTCACACTCAACACTGCTGTTCACAAACCAGAAGACAAACAAGGAGCTGGCAAGACCAATTAAACACCATAATTTAATCAACAGAATTCAGGTAAAGCATTTCTGGGCACAAGCAATAGAAAAACACTAGATAAAAGCGACACATATCTTTCAAGATAAATAACTTCAGAGGCTGCAGAGAGGTAGATTTCATCACTCACTCTTTCCCTGACTTACCTTCTGATGTAACAGGACCAGTAATCTATTATGAAATTTTGGTTTTTTCTGTGGATAAGCTGTAAACTACCAGATACAGCAGCACTCAACATGACAACATCATTGAGAATCTCCCTCTACTATCTGTGGAGAAGACTATCATGTATGAAGAATCAACTTGGCATTTTCCACAGCTATCAGAGAGATCAAATCAGCCCTCAAACTTTTTGGTAAACAGTTTTCTTGATCAGTCAGATCTCCCACTTTCAACTCACTCCACTTTAGTACTCCACACACATTTTGTCCTTTTCCATTGTAAGTTTGGCTCCTCTGTTCCTTTATCTCTATGTACTTTTCAATGTGGGCATATTTATTTGTATGTACACACATAGATCTTTGCTTCCTCCTGCCATCCCACCCTAGCTTACATGTTCCAGCCTTGTGCTCCTTCCTTTTGTTTAACATCACCAATGAATGTTGCACACAGTCTGTTTGCCATTTACTGTCACCCTCTCACGATTAGGGAATCTATCACCCACTATTTAGTAAGCCTTACAAAACTCAATTAAAGTTACCATCACAAATAGACAGGTAACAAATCCTGTTCACAACTACTTTGCAAAAAAATTGATATTTTCTTTTTTTCTTTTTTTTTTTTTAAGAAAGTCCTTCTTCCAGAGGTAGCTACAATATGACATTTCAATGACCCAAGACCTTGAAATAAGGTATTTCCATGTGCAGGTAGAAGGATGTTTAAACATGTTTTTAGCTTAATGGTAGGACATCTGCTATTCTCAGCAAATAATTCCCAGGGTGAAAAACCCTGTCCCATTTCACTACACCATCCAACAATACCTTTCCCCTTATGCTCTTGTTTTGGATTTATTCCAAAATTGGCTTATTTATGGACTGAGCTGCCAGTAATGGAATAGTTTTTTTAAGACTGCCTTTTATAGGTTTGGATTTTTTTGTAGTACACAGACAAAAATACCAATTAAAAACACTGCATTATTTTTACTAGCACCTCTTAAAATTACAGATGTAAGGTAAAAAAGTAACTGCTTAAGTGTTTTGATATTTTATTACATTTATTCTATATAAATAGCTTGTACTAGACAAGTGACAGTGACCCAGCTCCCTTCTATGTTTTAAAAATTTATTTTCTACATAAGAACTAGAGAGCTACACTGAGATACTTTCTGAACATGTGTATCTATAAATAAAGGAGACTTTTCTGCCTGAAAGCTTGAGCACTTTTTTGCCAGCTGATATTCAAGACATTTTTCCTTAACTGCATTTTTCCTTAACTAACTTAGAAGAAAATAGGTTTCTAAAATGAAAACTAATTTTTTAAAAAGTCAGTGGAACACTTAATCCAAGAGTCAAATGAATGCATAAGACAGAGGAAAAGGTAGTTTTATTTAAAGAATGAGTAAGTAATAGAAATTACGTAATTGCAGGAATCATATTAGGGTAAACAGAATCTAATTCCACCTGAGATGTGCATGCATCCATGCATGCATGGAAGGTTCAACCAAGAATGACAATCAAATGAAAGGCGAAAATTTCCTCCTAAAATTTTGTTTACTTCATTTCCTCCTTTAAATCTCAGTTCAACAGTTATGAAACAGGTTCAAAAGGATTTCATGTTCTCGGTTGTTAAGGTTAGCAATGCCAGTGTCACCTGCCATCTGCCCAAATAAGCTGCTTCTCTCCCTGTTTCTTCTCAAACTCATTTTCTTTCTCATCCTTTGTCCTGTTTCTCTCTGTCACTTTGTTTAGAGAGGAGCCTGTGCTGATGGTTAGGACACAAGCAGATAGACACAAGCCTGTGCTCTCTCACTGAGCTCCTCCCCTAAGCCGTGCAGGAATCACAGGCCAAGAGCAGACACTAGAAAGATGGTAGGAAGATACAGCAAGTTTCTTCTAGGATCCCTGCACCAAGGGTGGGGCACATTATTTACAGGGCGAGTCATGTGAAACTACCCACTTGCTGATTCATTACAAAACCAAAACAGCACCGACAAGGCTCTATCTTATCCTCATGTTTAGGCTGGCAAGTTACACTGTCATTAAAAACCTCAAACAAACACAGAAAAAAACATCCCTTCTTTCTCCTCCCCCCAAAAGCCAAAGAAAGCAACAACAAAAAAAAAAAAAAACACCCCACCACCGAAACCTAGAAATCCCTGCCATAATCCAGAAAAAAAAAGTCACATTCTTGTGGAAATCCCAAACAGACAAGTAAGTCTAAAGAATATGGGGAGCATGGTGAACTTAAAGAACTTGTTGCTGAAAGCATATGAATGAATGAAGGGGAGAATGAGTGAAATAAGCAAACGATTAACTAGGTAGAAACATCAAATGAAACAAGTACACACAATACATTTAGAGGTATTAATACAGAAACTAAATCCAGTGTCCTATTAAAGATGAAACTGGCAATTCACACCTTAATCTATTCCTTTAAAGTTCTCTGCATACTTGACAATGATCCCTAAGATTCAGAAGTCTTTTTCTGGGCAGAAGGGGTTAAAACTTAAGTAATTAAACTTAAACTGAGGCTATGAAACAATCAAACCATTTTGTTGATTGTGAGCATGAAGTCAAAGGTTAATTTCATAACATACACTGAAAGAGGAGAGAGCCAGCTCTCCTCACAGCCAGGAATGCTCTGGACATCCTGTTGTGAAAATGGCTTAAAAGAGTAGTTCCAGTCAGGGATGGATTTTATAATACAGTACGGACTAATAAATACAAATAAAAGTACTAGAACAAAAGCCTATATGAGCTTACATATTTGGAAAAAAACCCGTGTTTCTATTCACTGAGTAATAATTCAAAAGCTGAGTAGGTTTACTGGTATATCAATAATTAATGTACATTTCTTCTATAAAGCCCCAAATGCTTTGTTTATTAGTCAATTGCTACTTGACACATCCACGACCACCAAAAAGTTCTGTTCTTTTCTAGCTGCATGTGTTGAAGTGATGTATTTCAGATACTGAAGTGTTAATATTGTTTGCACTTTGTTTAAAGTTGAATACACACCAAATTCAGGGGAAAAGGTAATACCAAGACTAGTCAGTTTTCCCAAATCCCCAGAAAAAAAATGTAAGTTCCCTATCAGACAGATGCCTGTGAGAGTTAAATTATCTCTCCAAACAGGCACAAAAACCCTTCAAAGAACTGCAAACAGTATTTTAATCTCTCATTGCAGAGAACAGGTAATCAAGTTTTTTTTATATTGTTATTAAAAACACATGGACATATGACAAATGATAGGTGTTTTTGCAGATGAATAATTAATTGTGGGTGAGAAATTCACAAACTTTTATTTTGCTTCTACTTGGGGACCTGAGGGATGTACCATGGTTAGTTTTGTAATCAAGGCTTTTATAATCAAGTTTCTGAAATTTGGCTTTTATTCCAACTCACCAGCCCCAAATGTAGTAATTCTGAAGTGCACCCAATGTTTCACAGGAGTTCTTAAAAAAAAACCTATTCCTGTGACAAGTAGTCTTCCTGACCTCTTTGATTACCCCTAATTGCCTTCATAATTAATACAGAGTTTTAAAAGTCATTCAGTCAGATGGCAAATTTTACATTACTGACAGCCTTCAGGGCAAGTGTTCAAGATACCAAAGAAAGGAAGCTCTGACTCAGTCAGGATGTTCAATGATCAAAGAAGAAAGAGCACCTAACACAACACAGCTTCTGCAGGTCAAAACACAGTGAAAGTTCTTCTTCAGGTGATGTTGTTTCCATGCAACAGACCTAACTTGCAAGCACATCAGAAGAATCAACAGTGGCCATTTATCCTCATAAACACAGATCTGTGAGATGGCACAAAGGTACTTCACCACTTGCCAACCTCTATTTCTCCACATGTGACTGCAAAACAAAAACCGAACCACAGTGTGCTACCCTGGTCGCTTCTTGGGATGGAGTTCCTCTCTGACACATTCTCCTGTGTGATTTTAAATAAACAAACAAAAAAGCTTCACAGATTTTTTTTTTATTTGTCTTACATTCCAGCTGCACTTGGTTCCTGCAAAGGCTGGAGAGATCTGGTCTGTGAATGACTAATGTCAATAGCTGCAGGGTTGAAAAAAATCCCTGAGCCAGAGCACAAGGTCTCCTCCATTTGCCAGCTGTGAAACTGAACTAAAAGACAAACAATGTCACTAGTTTCAGGTTGTCATGTGAGTAGTAAAACTGCAGTATTTGTCATAATAGTACAGCATGACTTTAAGACAGTTAGGTCTTAAGTCAGAAGCAGGAAAGGACTATCTCTGTGATCATGCTGACCCACAGCATGCATCTTTAAAAGACTCTCCATAGCTTCTCTTATGGACTTCTGCTGCTCTGAACGGCTCCTGCTGAATGTACATCTCATTTAAGGATGAGCTGATAATCAATTCTCACATAGTTCATACCTAGTCTGTTCATGTCAGAATTTGCATTCATGTTTGCAGGTTTGTTTTAATTTTGTGTATATATATAAAACCTGCAGCAGAAAATACAAAGTAAGAGGCTTTACAGTTGCTGTTTTTTCCCTTTCCTTAGAAGAACCTAGGAAAAATGCATGAACCAAAAATAATAAAAGGGTAGTAAAATGCAACAAACTGAAGGTATCAAATTTCAAATAGGCAACTTGCAGAATGAAAAAAAAAACCAAACCAGTTTGACCAAGGGGAGATATGAGTTACGAGAAACACAGAAAGTAACAAAACAGGAAGAAAGAAAGAAATTAACAAAATTCTATCTGATAACCATAAGCTTATTCACTGCAAATTCTGTTAATTTTCTAGTATAATCAGGAAACTTTGTTTCCATTTCTGGCATTTTACCCCTCACCTACAACAGCAAGAGATTAATTCTTCAGTTACATCCTGTTCCTGTGTTACTGTGTTTTCCCACCATCTTGCATAAACCTGATTGCTTCCTTCACGGTCAGCTTTCCTTTCAAGTTTTAGGTGTATTTAGGTCTTATCCTGGGTGAGACATTTACAATTCATGATACCTACTTCCTGCAGTACAAAGATTTCCTTTCCATTACCAACCTAAAATTAAATATGCCATCTATTTTAATTACAGTTTTTAAGCTTTCTCAAGGAAAAAAAACAGATGCCCTACTTATACTGTTCCTGATGTGCAGAAAAGTACATTAATATTACATCCTTGATATTATGTACCTTAATACTATTTCAGAAATATATGTGTGTTTACACAGGTAGAACAATCTGAGTATGTTATTTCCATATTTTGAGTTAAAAAGCTAAGAAAAAACAAACTAACAAAAACGCAACAAAAAAAATCCCAGGTAAACATTGAAATCATTATGTGGATAGTTTCTTAAGTTTGCATTCTAATTGAAATCCTTCATACAATACCCACAAAGAAGTTGTTACTTAAATCATCAGTAGTCTAAAGCTGGCTTGCTTGGACAGACCCCACTCATCTCCATAGCATTCCTTACAGTATCCTGTCTGGTGGTCCAATACACTGCAGTTAAAAAGTGGCACTCTAGTGCAACTGAAGTGTTTCTTTTTCATCCACACACACTGAACTGGCCTGGCCCAACTGAGCAATGCAGTTTGCTGCAATATCTTACACACCTAAAGTGACTCCAAATGGCATAAGGCAGGAGACAGAAATAAGCTCCATTATACCAATCTCTCAGAACACAAATAGTGCCTGCACAAGATAAATGATGTGTTAGACTGCGTCAGTGCTGAACTTTTACAGAGAATTTCCTGCATCATCATCAGCAGAAGCAGTCACAGAGCAATAGCTTTGACAAGGTGCTGACATTTTACAGCCTCGTCATCTAATCCTATTGAGAGCAAGTGCAGACATGATAAACTGCTAATGAGCTTCCCTGTGCACACCACTCCAGTCGCCACTGCTGCAAGCACAGACACACAGCAAAGGTCAGCCAACAGGGCTCCACTGCATCCACCATCACTCCACTTAAGAAGCTCCAGAAGAATTGTGGGCTCCTCTTTCAATATTTTGTCTTAAGGGACAAAAAACTGAGTAAAGTCCTCAAATATCTAGAGATTTCATTTAACAAAGCCATGTTAAAAAGGTACCTCATTCAATCCCACATAGTGCAACTTATTGAGCAGTCCTTAATTTTTCCTCTACAGTACACAAGTTTTGCATTTATGCAGAGCAGATTTAGAACATGCTTTGAATAACTATATTCATCCTAACATAGAATCATAGAATTTTTCAGTTTGGAAAAGACTTCTAGGATCTACTGAGTCCAACCACTCACCCAACACTGCCAAGTCCACCACTTCTCTACCATGTCTCTAAGGGCCATCTATATGTCATTCAAATACCTCCAGGGATGGTGACTCCATCACTCTCCTGGGCAGCCTTCCAATGCATGACAAGCCTTCCCATGATTACATTTTTCTTAATATACCAACTACCTAAATCTCCCCTAGAGTGACTTGAGGCCATTTCCTCATGTCCCATTTCTTGTTACATCGGAGAAGAGACCACCCCCCACCTGGTGACACTCTCAGGTAGCTGTGAAGAGCAATGAGCCTCCTCTTCTCCAGGCTAAACCTCCAGCTCCTTCAGCCACTCCTCATCAGACTTGTGCTCCAAACCTTTCACTTGTTCCACTGCCTTTCCCTGGACACGCCCCAGCACCTCAATGTCTTTCCTGTAGTGATGGGACCAAAACTGGACACAGAACCTGAAGTGCAGCCAGTACTGAATACAGGGGGACAATCACTGCCCTGGTCCTGCTGGCCACGCCACTGGTGATAGAGGCCAGGATGCCACTGGTTTTCCTGGTCACCTGGGCAGGTACGGGAGGATCACGTTCAGCTGCTGTTGACCCAAAACCCCAGGTCCTTTTCCAGTGGGCAGTTTTCCAGTTACTCTTCCCCCAGCCTGCAGCACTGCATGAGTTTGTTGTAGCCAAAGTGTAGGACCCTACACGTGTTCCAGAGCATTTCTTTCTGGTCTTTAAGCTCTGTACAGATCTTTTCTGTACACTGTTGATATTTCTCTCAGTGGTTGAGAGTTAAATACATATATAAAAATACTCAAACACATATATATACACAAATTTAAAAATCCTGAAAAATTCCTTCCTTCCTTTCATAAATCCATACAATCTTTTTCAGTCCTTTTCTTGCATAGTGTCTCTTAACAATTTTACAGAAAGAGTACATATTTCCTCACAGGATATATAAGGTATACACTGCAAAGCAGGCCAAAGGAGCAGGAATTCTATATTACAAATAGTAAAGCTTTAAAAATATCAACAAAGCAGAACATTCTAACATAACAAATGAAGAGCTCTGCATTAAAAAAAGACTTCATTATTTCAGTATCTCTTTGTTTGCTTGTTTAATCATCCCCTGGGACAATCTGTACTGTTAAGAAACGTGTAGAAAACAGTCATCAGTTTTTGTTGTTGTTCAATTAGTGCTATACTCAGTGTTTGAGCTCATGCAAGTGTCCTTTGGGGAAACGTCCTGCGTGCCATTAGCACTATTCTTAATGAGGGAAAGCATGAAACTCCTTTAGAGCTCTGCCAGAATTGTTTTATCTTCAAGTCAAAAGAACAACTGCTTGGAGTAACCCCAAAAAAAGCATTTAACAATTGCAAGTGGCAAACAATATTCCCAAGCATAATACTCATAGCATTCTTCTATTTATAGGCTAACAGTTATTATACTGAATAAAATATGTATTAGGCAGCTTCATTATGCAGACAATCATGATTCCCCAGTTAAGGCTGCTACAGTGGTTTCCATTATAAGCTCCATTTTGAACCCTTTTATTCCTTCTATGAGAGGTAGGGTGGGGAACAGGAGGATGTTTCATGTTTGGTTTCAAGACAAAGGAGAATATTTTTAGGAAGTTTGAGGTTAATTAGACATGCTGCTTTTGAGATATGGGACATAAGCATTTCTTTATTCTTTTTGGAAGAAAAAAGCAGTTTAATGGCAATGTTTTTGTTCATAAAAAGCTTTTTAACTAGTTCTCCAGAACTTCTTTAAAATACAAAATCAGAGTTGAAAACTAGGCTAAAGGAAGGTCAAGACTTACAGCTCTAGGAAATATATAAAGACAAAGGATCTAGCACTTTTAGCTTCATTTATTTTTGAAAAGACATGCAAGCTTTTTCCACTGAAAAAAAGCAAAGCAACAATAAAAGAACACTAGAGTTAAAACCAAAACTAAAAGCAATACTCTTAACTCTTATCACTGTTCACCTCCCAATTACAGTTCTTCATAAACAGTGGTGGGCAGTGGTGGAATAAAGGATCCCCTCTCCCAGCTGCTCTTCACCTAACTGTCCCTTCATTCTTCCTGCTTCCAGGTTTCCTATCTCAGCTTCACAATCCTGACATCAAGCATCTTCATATCTCTGACACCTCCTCGATCCCAGCTTCAGCACAATCAAGATCTACATGACTGGAAGCCTGCACATTCCTTTATTTTGCCATCCCAATGACTAACTGGAGAGCAGAGGATTTAATGAAGGTAAGAGTAAAGGTCTGACTGAAAGTTAGCATTTTATACTTGTTATGCACACAAGCTCATTTACCCAATGCCTAAAAGCATTCCCTGTCTTCCCAGTGACACACAGATATATTCTAACACTCCCTTACTAAACACGCACTATGGGCACAAACTTTCCTTGTAGAGGAGCATATGTAGAAGAGCTAGAATGTAAGGAGATGCTGTGGATGATGTACCAAAATAGAATGAAGGCAACTTATTTCAGTTGGATTTTATAAACAGTCTTCTTAATGAGGCACAAATACCTAATTACAGAAACAATAGGGAGATCCTAGGACCAAGCAGTATTATACAACTGATGGGAGTGCACAAGATTTGCCATTTACCTCGCCTGAAAAGAGGAGAAAAGTAAAAGTACAGCCATTTCCAGTTCTAACTTCAGAAATGCATTGGGGAACTGTGTATTTCTACTCTTTACTTCTGTTCAAAAAAACTGCCAAGTTCAGGTATTTGACAGATTGCACACCTGACTGCTGGAAAGATGGACAACAGAGTCTACTTCTTCTCCCCCTTATTTAGCACACTAATACCTTCTTGCCTTCTTTTCTTTTTGCCTCGAGAAGTCAGTAAGATTCATTTGTGGACTTGATATTTCTGGGTCTGAGAGATTTTAGCCTGCTAGCAGCTGCTAACTTTTCCCAAGGAAAAATTTCTCAAGAAAGTTTCTTCTCAAAACAATCTTGGCAAACAACTGTCCTTTCTCAAAACAATCTTTCTCCAGGTGGTGTTTTGCTGTTTCTCTAGTTAAGCAATGGGATTAGAGAGGTGTCATTCCTATTCACCAATCATGTTAAGTCTGTATCAGAACACCTTATAAAAGGTAGTAAGAGTTAGACAACGAAAAGCTTCTTTTTCTATGCTCTTTGCCTTCTGAAATATTTGGAGTCTTTCTTTCGTGTCGTAAAATGACTTTCACTCTCTTAAGCCTTCTTAAGAATGCAGTAAGAAAATTCTGTAATTCTATGACAATCTCACCCAAGTCCCACGTAAGCATTAAGGATATGCTACCGTACACATGACTGTGTGCAGTTCTGGGTGTCACAATTTAAAAAGGATGTGAAAGTCCCTGAAGGCATCCAGTGGAGAGCAACAGATCTGGTGGAATGGTTGGAAGGAATGTCCTGTAAGGATCAGTTAAGAATTTTGGGCTTGTGTAGTTTGGAGAGGACAAGGCTGAGGGTCAACTTCATTGCTCCCTAGGGGTTCCCAATGAGGGAAACTGAGGAAGGTGGTGCCAATCTCCTGTCCCATCAGTGACAGGATGTGTGGGAATGGCTCTAAGCTGCATCAGGCAGGGGCATTTCTTTTGAAAAGGTGGTCAAACACAGGAACAGGCTTCCTAGAGAGGTGGTTGATGCGCCAAGCCTGGCAGTGTCTAGAAGAAGCATTTGGGCAATGCTCTTAACAACTTGCTTTGACTTTTGGTCAGCCCTGAAGTGGTCAGGCAGTGGCACTGGATGGTCATTGTAGGTTCCTTCCGTCTGAATTTGCCTGTTCTGTTCTAAAAGTTTTGCAGCTGTGGAGGCACTGAGTCATCATACACATGCAGCAGGTCTCTAACTTCCTCTGTTAACTACTCCTACTACTAACCTCCCCTAGAGTAACTCATCCTGCTCTAAAATGGACAAATACATCTTAGTCATTTTAAGAGGCTGAAATTTACAATACCGGAAAAAAACTATTAAAACTTCTGAATTGTTCCTGACAGAATACTTGCAGTTGTCTTCTCAACAGTTTATGCAGGTCTGTTCTGGTATTAATGAGTACCTCTATGCAAGTCAGGAATAAATTATGCAGGAAAATCAGTGTAGCTGACTGTACATATTTACCAAATACGCAAAGCAAAGCTGAACAAAATTTTTTTTCATTAATTTCTTTATTTTCAGACTGCTATGGCTAGCTTAAGTTGAGGTATCTTTCATGTAAAAAAGAAATCTAACTTTTGATTACTGAAAATATATACTTTTTAAAGAAACAAAAACAGGTGTTTTTACAAAGAGGAGAGAATCTGGATGTAAAAAACTAGCATCAGGTTTGCTTACTTGTTTTGTAAGAACATGGGTACACACAGAAGTTATTGTGCAGTAACTTCCCATATGTCTGCTATGTAGGTATGTATACACACTCCCTTATGTGTGAGATGAGTGAATCTAATTGCAGGCCAACTGCTCCTCAGTAGAACTAGAGGCAGGTAAGCCTCTCTGAATTTACTGCCACAAAGACACGTATCAAATAAAACAGAGACAGATGAGGTGAGGCAGCTGATGCAGATTAAGTGGCTGCCCTGTGAGAATCCTTCTCAGGTGGCATGGCTGATGGCTTGCACCACGCAGTCTCACAAAGATCCATGAAGTAGCAGACCTCAAACACTGCTGTTTTATACACACCATTATATGACTCATGTGGGACTACAAACTTCAGGGGTTATTCAAACAAACTTTACAGGTCACAATGAAGCTTCCAAAAACTTTTGTTCATAAAAATGAATGCAAGGATTCTCAGTTTTTATAAGCACTACTTAAAATGAAAATCAAAAGACATTTCAGTGTGTCAAGATACTCATAATACACTTGGAATAGTATTGTTCACAGTTTGATCATTTGCAATGTCAGCATTTTGAGTTATCTCTCTTCATTGTGTCACTACAGTACTTGGCTATAAATAGCAGCAAAACACATACAGATTAAGTGGCTCTAAGAAAAACTACTAATATCTAATTTGAACAACCCAATGCATCACAAGTTAGAGCACTGTGGAATTAATCAGAGCCATTGAAGACTATCAGGGCAAGCTCCTTCTGGTTCCAAAGTGCTAAACTGAGACTCAAGACCTGTCTCACTCTTAAACTAAAGCTTATGTAAGACATGAATACAAGTTAACCTGAGCATTGTTTATCTTGTAAATTACGTACACGTATTTGCTACTGGTTTACCAAACCAGTCTTATGGACATTTTTAAACAATTAAATAATTCAGGGCAAATCTTCAGCTCTCATCAGCTGAAATAGTTTTGCCTAAACAAGGAAAGATATACACAATTCCAAATTGTTTAAAATTAGATTGATAAACACAAGATACTTTTATACCATGACTAAGATGTCAAAGAAGCAGTTACGTATTTTACTCATGTGTTACCACAACCAAGGCATACAAATTTTAGGTAATAATCAGATTGTCAGCAAAGAGTCAGCAAAGAAATAGGGTTTGACAGCAAGAGTTATGACCAAACTGGGATTTAGTATCTCAAGAATGTTAGCAAAGATGGCTGTTTACAGAGAGGAGCAGAAAAAGATGCAACTGAAACACACAAACTGGTTTGATGCTTGTAACAGAGAAGCAGAAGCATATTTTGAGCCTAGAAGAAAGAAAATGCTAATCTAAGGATTTAAATTCATTAACTTTACCAACTCAAAATCACTTTATCAGTCAAAATGGATAATTTCACAAGACAGGTGCTCTCACTCTGCTCTTAGAAATTGTAACCCTTCAGGAGGCTCAAATGAGAGTGCTACAGATACTCCTGTCAGAGAAGACCAGCCAGTACATTTGCTAGAAATACTCTCAACTTCAGTTTAGGGCAGGGTCCAAATTGTTTCAGTCATAGACTCCCATCTACATCTTCCTTTAAACTGCAGTGAAACTGTAGGACAATATTTTTTCCAATTCCAGAGCTAACTTTGCCAGTAACAAAGATTAACCCAAGTCCTGCTTTATAACCACAGAAATGTAACAAATTCAGACCTGCAGCATGAAGAGGAAGTATTGCTACATGAAGAGAAACTAAGCTTAGTTCAAAACTGCACACTTTTCCTATTTTTAAATTATTTACCTGGAGATATAGCTCTGTGGAACTGATACATGTCTTCTCCAATCAGTTCTTGTGCAACCTGCTTGATCTTCCTCCGGACAGCATCTAGCTTGACTTCAGATTCACTCAGTATTTCTTCTCCATTGGGAGCACTGCAATCATAAAACAGAAAGAGCAGTTTCCACAACACGAACAAACAGTTTAAAAAATTACACTTTTTCTTTTACCAATCAATACATTTTTACTGGCTTCAGGAAAAAGCAAAACTAATACTACAATGAGAAACAGTTTAACTATCACAGATACCTACTGCAGATTCTGAAATTCTATAGATTCTTACCAAGAAAACAATCAACCAGCCAGAGTTCTGGTAGCATGATGTTTATTTCAGACTACAGTTGTGATTATTGTTTAAAAAAGAAAAATGAGAAACACATACAAAAGCTTCAAAATATATTCCAGAAAAGTAGCAGTATTTACAGAAGTCCTTCAACCTCTTAAAAAAAATTAATATTTTGCAATACTGTCAAGTATTGCAAAATACAATACATTATGTACTTCTACATGTGATTTCTTTTCTTTTTTTTTTTTTTAGGAAGTAGTTACAGACTATGCTGTTCAGGAACAGCTGAAATATGTGATTCACAACCACAACATATACTTGGCATTTAGTTTAGTTTATCTAACTTCCTTTCAACTTTCTCCTCCCTTGAGCCCAAAAAATCCACATGCTCTATTAGTTTACAGTTTCTTAAAGGAGCCACTGATTAATTGGTCTCAAGAAAATATTTAAAAGCAAACAGTAAAATTTACTGAAATTAAAACCACAATAATTGCGAAAAGCAAAGAAGGAAACAAAAAATACAGCATGGAAACTTCCACTCTCACAAAACCAGGAATGCCTGATAAAACAGGAATCTAAATTCAGAAACATTGAATGAATGTTTCTTTTCAATAAAGAGGAGTTCTTGCTTGTTTTTCTTTCCTCCACAAATTCCCAGCTACCTAGCCCCTGCAGTGGGAGTAGTTATTTACAGTCAAGGCTGTAAAGGTTACTGGAACTATCACAGTATCCTTCTGCAGAAGAGAACCAAGTTAAAGAATAGGCAACTTCATAATCTCCATTTATAACTGTACTTATAAATAGTTACTACTTCAACATAAATATATTGATAGGTAACTAAATGTAAATTAAAATAAATGAAATTACAAAGAAAAGAAACAAGGAGAGCTGTTATAACACGCAAGACCAGTGTTTGTCACGTACAACAAACACTTTATACAGCAGGCTATGCAAAACTTCAAATTTTCCTGTTGCTCTCCTAGTTTGTCTCTGGTTTCCAAAGATTGCTTGAAGGCTCATGAGAACACAAAACACATAGAAGCTCAAAACTTCACACAGAAACCTATCCAGCTGTCGTATTTACATAAACAGACCCCAGGTCACCTCCTATTTGCATTGATGACCTCGGGTGAGGGTGCAACAACCAAAACAGTGATGGAACTGCCCAGGCAAGTAATCTGAAGGAGGGGTGCAATACTCCTCCCTCATAGCTTGCTGAAAGCTGGAAGGCTCTCATCTGCTGCTCACTGTACTGCTTTATACTGGTTTAAGAAACCAATAAAACCAACCCAGAAACCTGAACCAGCATCTTTTAATTCTCTAACTGGAGTGTGCATTCATTAGCTCTCATCCACCCTAAAGGACATTTATGGGAAGTTAATTAAATTCCTCTCAACAGAACATGGCAGCTGTTACTCGCAGACAACACTGCAAGGCAGACTGTAGGTTTCTGTGAACATTTTCACATTCAAGGTGACTCACCTGGTGAACCTGTGGAGCAGAAATATCGTCCTTTTGCTTTCGATCGTTATGTCCCGACTGAGCTTCACCAGCCGTTCGTATTTGTCGTGCCTGGTGTCGAGCTCCAGCTGGAATGCTGCGGAGTCATTACAGCAAAAGCTCAATTATCACACAAACACAGTGCAGGGGAAGAGAAAAGCACCTGTGCTGCACTAACTCCTCACAGACTCCATCAGCCTTGTCCCTGAGAGCCTTTCCCCAAGGTGGGCTGCTCCTGCATGGGGCATGGCTGCAGGCGCCATCACTGCCTGTCACCTGCCAGAGCTGCAAAATTCATCATTAATACTACTTTTGTTTAATAAGTCAGGTTTAAGTAGATATCAATCCTGGTGATGCCTTAAAGCAGCCCAAACAATTTTTAAGGTAAAATATTTGGTTTTACTAATAAAATCTATTCCACAATACTGCTGTTCTGGAAACGGACTGAAAATTTCACCCAAATGCAGCATGACAAATCAAAAAATAAAATCCTACTATCATTTGTTAATAAGATTCACCAGGGCCTAAACCAATCAAATAGAAAGCATCTGGCTAAGGCACATATACTGTTCAAAATGCACCATTTAGTTACAAGAAAGGTTGCATTTCATATCCCAGCTAGACTCAGCCAGAAGTTGAGTATTTTAATATCCCTAAGGACTAGAAGAACTAAAGAAAAGTGAGATCAATTATTTAAAATAAGATTTCTGACTTGCTGATGTTAGTTCTCTTTAACTACAACGAATACAGAGGAGAGAGGAAGTGTATCTGGTTTTGACAGTCAAACATTATGAATGTTTCACGAATACCATTAACATTTTATACACCATTATTCTAGTAAATAAATCACTAATAGATGCTTACAAGAAGACTAACAAATTTCCTACATGAATGTCTGAGGTGTCAAAGTCTCTGTGCAAGAAGATACAGAAAATAAACCAAGAGGTTACATTTCTAAAAGGTCTGACAAGTGAATAACCTTTAAGAAAGCACAGCAGTTCACTGGCAAGCAAGGTTTAGATGACACTAGAAAAATAGTTCTGTATTTCTCATTGCCTTGGTAAAAACTTGGTTCTTCTTATTTTGTCCTGCCCTTCCCAATCTTATTCTGAAATTCTAAGATAAGTCACAAATGCTCTTATTAATCTTCTAATTCTTATACACGTCTGTTTAGTCTGTCTCTTGCAAATTCTGAGAGTCAATTCTAACCCTGAATTAACACCAAGAAATCTTCCCTGAGATCACAGTGACAGGAACTTGAGGAGAGGTGATTTCCCTTCATAGGATGACACATGACATTTCCAAAGATGGTTTACAAATTTCATCTACTGGGAAATTCCCTACTCTGAACATCTGCAATATTAGCAGCACGCCCTAACTTTTCTGGATAGTTGTGGCTTTTAGACTTTTATGTTAGGTTTTAAACCTGTTAGGGACTACTGTGAAGTGCTTTATATTCTAATGTAAACCAGACAAATACAATAATGTTTAGCCTAACGAGATGCAATAAAACCTACTGTATTGAGCTATTGCCTAAAATTGCAAAGGATTAGAACTTGGGAGTTCTCCAAGCTAACACATGAAAAACACACAGTCATTGCCTACACACATTCCACTGTAATGTCTAATTTAGCACTGAAAGTAAAGACTCAGACTCTATTAATAATTTTGGTGCTGCTAAATCAGACCATCAAAAACGATCCTTACTAAACCTTGACCTTACAAATCAAGGTAGCATCCCCTCTCTGTACCACTGACCTGTCACATTTAAAACATATTTTAAAGAAAAAAGGTGCAAGTCCTTGAGTTTCGACTAATTAGACCATCCTGTGATTCTTATAATTATTCTAGAAGACAGTTTCTCATTACTCTTTTGGAAAACATTGGTGCAAATAGATCAATTCAAGTACATCTTTCTTTCAAAGATTAAAAAGAGCAAAATATGTACACCTATTTAAGGCCACACACTAACGAGGCAAACCTGATTGTGTGTATAGACCAGGGAAGGAGGGGCTGAAGAGCCCTGCTGCAGAAATAGGCGTGGGGGTCCTGGTCAATGGCAAGTTGAACACGAGTCAGCAGTGCCCTGACAGCCAGGAGGGCCAACCCTGTCCTGGGGGGGCATCAGACACAGCATCACCAGCAGGACAAGGGAGGGTATTGTCCTCCTCTGCTCTGAGCTGGGGCAGCCACACCTCAAATATTGTGTGTGTTTTTTTGGGCAAAACAATATAAAAAAGATCTTAAAATCTTAGAGAGCATCCAAAGGAGGGCAATGAAGATGGTGAAGGATCTGGAGGGGAAGCGGTATGAGCAGCAGCTGAGGTCACTCAGCCTGTTCAGCCTGGAGGAGACTGAGGGCAGACTTTCAACATCCTCATGAGGGAAAGAAAGCAGAAGGGCTGGTACTGATCGCTTCACTCTGGTGAGCAGTGACAGGACTCGAGGGAGCAGCCTGAAGCTGTGTTAGGACAGGTTTAGGTTAGGTATCAGGAAAGATTCTTCACCCAGAGGGTGGCTGGGCACTGGAACAGGCTTCCAAGAGAAGTGGTCACAGCAACAATCCTGTCTGAGCTCAAGAAACGACTGGACAACACTCTCAGGCACCTGGTGTGATTCTTGGGATGTCCTGCACAGGGCCAGGAGCTGGACTCCATCATCCTGATGGATCGGTTCCAACTCAGCATAGTCCAAGATTCTATGATTAAGTCATCTAGATTCAGACAACGTACACAGAAATAGTGCACAACTGGTTCACCTTACACAACTTTCTCAATTATAAACTATCTGGAGCAATCCTTTTTCTAATGCTTGTGCATGACATGGAGACAAAGACCACCAGCATCTTTGCTGGGGGCAGTGCACTTGGTGCACTTTGTATTGCACTGAACACTTTGCAGTAAATACAAGGAGTGGATCTTTGAAAAACTTTGCAGAAACCACGTCCCTTAAATTCCTTCTGAAATTAACCAAACACAGACAAATGGATCTCATGAGAAGGGAGGGAAACAAACGGTTTTGAAGTGGAAGTAATGGCAACTTTATGACAAACTGATATTCGTGCCAGTGAAGAATTAAAAGTTTGAAGTACAGTTGCTCTACTTAATTAAAGAGCAAGTGTATATACAATAGTCAATATAAATGATAGAGTGGTTTGGTTGAAAGAAGCCTTAAAGATCCCCTAGTTCCAACCCCTCCTCCCATGGGAAAGCACACTTTCCACTAGATCAGGTTGCTCAAAGCCCCCTCCAACCCGGCCTTGAACACTTCCAGAGATGGGGCAGCCACAGCTTCTCTAGGCAAAGTTCAGAGGTCATGGTTAATCATCTGCCAAGCTGATTTACACAGAAAAATATAAACACCCATTTTTAAAAAAGCCAGGAAGTTATATGACACTGAAGTACACATTAACCATCTAAAGCAGCCAGCCAGCTTATATTTCACCCTTCTTAGCTTCATAGAAAATATGTGGCACAGGAAAAATTTTACAAGAATTAATCTGTTCCCCATCCCCTTCCTCCTTCAGTCAAGGCTTCTCATTTCTGAACTTTGCTTTGTTAGGGGCTATCTATTGAGAAATTTAAATTTACTGGAGTTTAAATCTGGTTTGGTGAAAAATCCTATAAAAACAGTTTGGCTGAAGGGAAGTTTACACCTGCCTATTTAAACACTCTCAAATATATGTTAATATTTGAAAGGCAATCAAAGTAAATAAAGTGACTACATAAAGGTCTATATTAGTTAATTGAAGTCTTTTTTTGAAAAAGTGCAGTTATAAACAACTACCAACTCTTAAAACAATGCATCTAGATTTACATTTAAGTAGCTTAGTCATCTGTGTGCCACAGCCAAGGTCACAGCCTTTCCCAAAGGTCACCATCTCCTCCTGTTGCCCCTGTAGCTCAGATTTTGTATGATGCCTCTGCAGATCCCACAGTTCTGCCACCAAAGGGCCCAGTCACCTTTTGCCTGGCTGAACACTTGTGCAGTTTGCTCAGGATCAGGCTCAGCACAAGTCAGGAGGGCAGGGGGAACAGCAGGGGGAATGGAAACAGGAGCAAGCCATGAACCAGGCAGAGCTATGCAAAATCCCACTCCAGGACTTCACTGCACAAAATGCAGACCACTAAGCTCTAAAGGTATGGACTATGAGTCCAACTAGTTGCAAGTTTCTCCCTCAGAGAGAGCTGGTTTATTCCACTAACAACTTCCTAACAATTTCTACACCACATTTTTAAAATCTGGTTTTCCAAATGCTTACTTACATTTAAAAGATGACATCAAAGCTGAAGGTGGGTTAACGTTCTCTTTTTCTTCTCTTTTTTGACCATGTGGAAAATTGTCATGCTTTCGTTTTCTGAACCCACCTGATCCTAATAAATAGAAGATAGACACAAAAAAAAAAATTTAAAATATAGTTTTGCCAGAGCCTAAGGAGCACCAGAATGCCCTCTTCAGAGCATTCCTGACAGCATTCTACAGGACAGAATAAGGTAACTGGATGAACCTTACTATCAACTGATGCCAGCTTCACGTTATCATGTTACTTCTTCTACCACATTGCTAGTGAAAATTAGAGAAAAAAATCCATGAGTGTGGCAGGAGCCTTTTTTTGTAAGGTATTTGGGTCTTCACACCCATTTATGTGTTGTTGCTGTAAGCGAATAGTTGCATGGAAATCCTTGTGTGAACAAGGACCTACAGGATTAGACCTTTCATCTTCTTTTTTTTTTCCTAACTATTTTAAATATTCAGTTTGAAACTAGTCAATAAACCTGCAAGTTTTTGCTACTGTGATTTATGTCACGGGTCTTCAGTAACCAAAAAAAGAAGTAAGGCACAATTTAAGTAGACTACCCCTATTCAGATACGTATGTTTAGCTCCTGCAGGACAGCTTCTTAGGCCCTTACACTCTGCCCATTAACCAGTTTCTTCTCTGAATGTAGCTGCTCACTTCAACTGCTTTGTGTGCCTCTTCCTCAATCCTCCTTTTCCACACCCAAAACTCATCCCTTTTGGACTATGTTTTACTCCTGATTTACACCTTGTATTGTTTCTTCCTTTTATCTTTCCTTCACCTTGGACTAACTCATTGTGTCACCCATTCCTCCCTCCCTCCCTCTTCCTCCTTTTGGTGACAGCTGGACACTGTTCCTAACAGAGCCCAAAATTTGGCAAACTTGAATACAGGCATACCTTTAGAACACATGGAGTTCTCTCAATTTCCTTAAAAGAAGAACAAGAACCAAGGGAACACTGGATTTTAAAATGTTTCCGCTTAATTGTTTATTATCCCAAACCAAAATCAGAAGTGGGCGTAGCTACTTTCTTAAAGAGGAAAATAAAAATATTTTTTTCCTTCTTTTCTGTTGGACATGAGTTCAGGGTTTTGTTTTTCCTATAGCAGTCGAAAACATTAAATGCACCCCCTTGAAAGAGTGCTGAAGGGACATCTGTGTGATTCTCAGTGGTGCCAAGCAATAGGACAAGAGGCAAAGGCAGAAACCAATGCTCAGGAAGTTCCGTTCTTCCTGAATATGAGGGAGAACTTTACTGTGCAGGTGACTGAGCACTGGAACAGGTTGTCCTGAGAGGTTGTGGAATCTCCCTCACTGGAGATGTTCAAGAACCATCTGGACATAATCCTGTCCACGTGCTCTAGAACGACCCTGCTTGAGCAGGGAGGTTGGAACAGATGACCCCCTGTAGTCCCTTCCAGCCTGACCCGTTCTGTGACTGATTCTGTGACTGCCAGGGCTAAACCAACACACAGGCGGCAAAGCAAGCTGTGAAAAATATGTATTTCACATATATACTATGCTATATACATAGGATTATATATATATATACACGCACTATACTGAATCGTTAGCAGAAGCGATTTACAGGCCTCACACACTCAGCTTCCCACTGTGGCATCTGCTATTCCACCCCCAGGGATGCAGATCCCTATAGCCACGCTCTCTGGCGCACCCGTCCAACGGGAAGGAGGGCACCCACGAAGGAAAGGTCAGTGACACCCGCGAAGGAGCGGCCTCCCGCAGTGCGAGTTTCACCACACAGCCGAAGGGCACCGCTGGGCACGGCAAGGGCTCCGCACCCCCGTCCCCTCCGAGCCGCGGGGCCTCCCCCCGCTTCCGCCGGCTCCAGCTCCTCACGCCGCGGTCTCCTAAGGGTGGGAAGGGAAGGGGAGGGGAGGGAAGGAGACATCACCTTCCTTGCCGCTCATCCCGGTGCCGCCGCCGCGCAGCGTCCCCCC
>JANPWX010000097.1:5357638-5389105 GCA_024734555.1 Trochalopteron elliotii | reverse complement strand
CGGCGGCGCGGAGCGTGATTCGGACACTGCTGCTCGCGAAATCGGGGCAACGCCGAGCTCGGGCCGTGCCTCCGAGAAGGCGATTCCGTGGACAGCCAGTGTGCGACACCGTCACGGGGCCTCAGCACCCGCGGCGCGACGGGACATGTAGTGCCGGGCGGGGCGGCGGCGCGGTCGGAGTGCGGCCGGGGAGCTGTGGGATTGTCTGTCCGCCGTCCCGCTGGTGGTCGGCGTGTCCCGCCACCGGGGCAGCGGTGGTTCTCGGCTTGGACCCGCAGAAATCCACCGACATTCTCAACCCAGACCCGCATAAAACGCCTGTCATGTCGCCTTCCCCTCACCCCCCGACTGTCTCCTTACTGCCCCTTTCTTCTCTGTCATATCAGGACTACGACGCTCCTACAAAATCACTGAATCAGTTGGGTTAAAAAAGACCTCTGAGATCATCGAGTACATCCTATGGCTGAGCACCACCATGTCAACCAGACCATGGCACTGAGTGCCAAGTCCAGTCTTAAACTCTTCCAGGGATGGTGACTCCACCACCTTCCCGCGGCAGCCCATCCCAATGTCCAGTTGTGACATTCTTTCTGTGAAGAAATTCCTCCTCATGTCCAGCCTAAACCTTTCCTGGCACAGCTTGAGACCGTGTCTGTCCTCTGCTTACTGCCTGTCCACTCCTGTCTCCTTAATGCCCGTTTCCTCCCTGGCATGTCAGGATCCAGGTGGAGGATCCAGGCAAGGTGAATGGGAGCACACCCCCAGCGAAGCACTAGGTTACTCCCCTTAGTGCCCATCCATGTGGTGCGCCAGGGGCAGGAGGCCAGGGAGGATGGCAAAGTGACACTGAGACAGGGTCTAGAAACTGGAGACATTAACGGTACACCGAAAAGATCTGATAGTGAAGCCACCTGATATCAGGAAAAGAAATCTGAGAAGCAGTAGACATAGCTGCTAGTACAGAGGCAAATTCCCAAATGCAAGTTATTTGCATCCTATGTTTAGTCAAGCCTGGTAAAAACTATATTTCCTCTACTGGAGACTTAGTGTGAGTGTTCTCAGGAGACACTGCAGGACTGAGCACAAAGGAGATGGATGCACACTGTAAATATTTCCCAGTGCAGAGGGCACTTGATGATGCTTCACTTCTTATGATGTTGAGCTACAGAAAGTCTCCTTGCCCACTAGATTCATACTTCCCTATACATGCATCCTGATGCATTCCTCCAACGTGTTTAAAATAGGGATGGGTCTTGCAAATCCCCAAACCAAAAGGTTTGCAAATCATCAGTCTTGCTGCTCTGCTGCTAGATCTCATTTCTTGTCACAGCTGTTGCCTGTTTTAGTAGCTGTATTCCCAAGGAAACAAAGCTCATATGAGCACAAAGGCGGAGTGCTTGCAGCCTTTGTGTGTGGGTGTGCGTGTGTGCCTGTCCTTCCTCCCCACCCTTAATAATTTTTTAATCTGTTGGTCAACTGGTCGATCTGATTTGACAGAGGGAAAGAGCCTCCAGGAGTGATTATAAACATCCTGAATAAGGAAAAAAATTTGGGTGGAACTTGCACCTTACTAGAAACCAGATAAGCCCAGCTGTGAAATGCAAATGCATCAGAGTCCAAAGCTAGCAGAGCCCAGCCTTTGGGAATTCTGGAAGAGCAGCGACACTAGCCAAGTATCAGGTCTTTTGCATTTTACAAATAAACAAAGACAGCTTTTGACAAACTTGAATATCAGGGAAATCCATCAACAGATTCAAGAGGACAGTAAATCACCTAACTCAGATAGCAGAGGAATAAAACTTTGACAGTGAGCTTTAAACTCTCCAGGCAGCCAAGCAGGAGTTGCTCAAACCTGGTGTTTTCAACTATTGAAAACATGTGACTGTCATGCAGTGTTCAAAATTATTCAGAGGTGTAGCATAAAACTTCTCTCCAACTTCCTAATCTGGGAAAACAGATTTCAATCACACTTGAAAAACAGAGGACAAAGAGGATCCCGGCAGAACTTCCTCAGGCCTGATCTGCATATTGAGTTGTGCAACAACTTGATTGCTGCCCTACCAGGTGCACAGGAGATTTCTGCTTTCTATGGGGCAAAATCAGGACATGAAATGATTTGTGTCAGTGTTATCGCTGCGCACATTCAGGCACAGCCTTTTGTTTTAGAAGATGTACAAAACTGCTTTTGGAAACACATACCTTTTTTTTTTTTTTTTAAACTGTGCTATTTCCCTGTTCTTGGCAGCTCTTTGGACAAAAAGTAGAGTTGTTTTGGTTATACTGATGTTGCAGGAGAGTCGAAAGAGTGCTTGCTTTTGAATGGTTCCCAGCACTGGAGAATTTTCAGCCAATTGTAGGGAGTGAAGGTCAGGTCTTCAGCTGATTTCTGATGGATTTAGTGACATTTTGCACGTGCACTGAGATACTCAACATGTTTGACATCAATGGGATGTTGCTGTGAAAAATAACTGGTTGGGGTTTTCCTTCTGAAAAAATCCACTTAAATGTGGCAGTGTTAAACCACTTTGGTAACAGGTTAGTTGCAATATTTTTCATTTTCTTCTAGCTAGTATTTAAACCTTTTCCCTTCCCCTTACAGTTTTGTGTTCTTTATGCCTACAGACAATGGCATCTGCACCTCCATAGGTGTGAAGGTGGAATAGCAATATTTTGAAGGAGGAATTGGTAGGAGGAAGGATTTATGGTAGGGCAAAACACCCAAACAAGCTAACAGCAAACCTACAAGGTTTTCCCAGACACTTAAGGCCACACTAAGATGTTGTATATGGGTTGTACATGACTGTGCTCCAGATCCTAAGCCAAGGTTGGTAACTCAGCTTTCACATGGAAGAGAAGTGTTTTCCAAGACTCAGGGTTGTGAGGACAGTGCAGGAGTGCATAGACCAGACAGGATCTGAGTGGGGAAACCAGCTGAAAACAGCCACTGTAGGGGGCTGGGACTTCTCCATTCATTTTATCCCTGAAGTCTGCTGCTTTGAGAAATGACCTGTTTCAGTAACACTCCTACACAATGTCCTTCAGTGAGGCTTCTGGTCCTCTGCAGTACTATCAGCAGAGACCACCTTGAAATGCCACTCAAGGGAGCTGGAAAGGACTCCTTCCTTTACTGGAAAAGCCCAAGTTTAACACTGACTCAGTTGTGAAGGGCAGACAGAGGATGATGGTGGATCCAACTCAAGAACCACACTAGTGAGGCTGTTTCAACACCTACAACTTCAAGTAATGGAGCTGCACAGAGGTAGGACTGAGGTGATTTGTCAGACACATGAAATTACCATTTCTTTTTGCCCTCAATCATTTTGATGTAGCTCTGTGGCATCTGTTTAAGATCCCTGGGATCCCTGGAACAGCTCATGGTGTAGCTCTTCATGCTTCTGTGTGGCTTGTACAGCTTTAAAGACAAATGCTACCTTTGTGGTGCCCTCCCATGTTTAAATAACCATCCTGGGAATGTCTCCTAAAGTTCCTGCTAAAGCAGAATAGCACTATGGATAGTTAGAGCTGGAATTATCCCGGCATATCATTTTGGGTTTCATTTTATCTCATGACATGGCATAGTACTCTTAGAGCAAGATTGTGAGGTTGCCTTGGAGATGGAGGGCTTAGCCACGGGGCAAGCTGTCACACCGAAACGTTCCCATTAGCCAGGGTAACTGTGAATGCTTTCCACAAACAATTGAGTGAAGTGAAGTGACAAAAAGCTTATGAAACGGTCACAGGGGAATTGCATAATCTGGAGTCAGATGTTCAATTTGAGACTGTTCCATGACCGAGGAGTTTCACAGCTGGTTGACAAAAGGAAGCGGGAGGTCAGCTGGTCTCTAGTTGTTATAACAGCAACCTGTTATGTTTCTCAGGCAACAGAGATGCCCACAGCACTGGCAGGATGGATCAGGAGGATGATTTCCTCATTTCCTAGAATAAGGTTTGAAAGCTGTGAATATTTTTCTGCTGGTAGAATTTGAGATTTAAGGATCCAAGTGCTAATACACCATGATGCAGCCTTTGAGTGGATCAGCAGGAAGACTTAAGGAATGAACCATCAATTCAGCTGACTTGTAAACTAGTGAGTGGAAAAAAGGTCAGAGAGAATCCACAGCTTTGCTGCAACATCCATCTGGAAAAAAAAAAAAAAGAGAGACCAAACTATGCATTGCCTTTATTCCTAATGTTTAGTTTATATCTTCCAAGGGAAAACTGGCAAGTGACCGGCTGTGAATAATGTACCCATGGGGAAAGTTTGTTTCTAAACATGAACAGTTAGTGCCTGGCTTATGTCTGGGTGGGTGTGCTGGCTATTTCATAAAGATTTCATTCTACTGAGGCAACCACATAAAAGAATTGCTCTGGAGGAATTCAAGGTGAGAATATCTTTATTTTGCATCAACACCAACACCCTTAATGCAGTGTAAGTGAAATGCAGAGATTAACCTTTCTCCTTCATCTCTCCCATGTCCTGCTCTGTGTCTGAGCCTCTTGCAAAGTCTAACTGAAATTATATAATCCTTTGTATTTCTAGCTGCTCCAGATTGGCTTGGTCCATTAAATGCTGGGCTTTTCTGCCACAGCATGGAGGCAGGACAGAGAAAATGTACGAACTAAAGTTGTAATGTGTTGCAGTTTTGGAAAAAAATGCTGGGGGAGTAAGACCTGCAAACTAAGAAAAAAAGAAAACCTAAAACATTTCCTTCAGCTTTGGGAGTCAGAAAAGTGAGGGAACCTGAGGGTGTAGCTGTCGTCAGAAAGGTAAATCCAATTACATAACAGCAAAATTTGCTTGGGTGGTTTTTTTTGTTTGGTTGGTTTTGGTACGCATGCCTAGGTCTCGGATACTTTTCAGTTCCTACAGCCCTCAGGACCCACTGTGCCCCTGTGCTGCAGTGCCAAATACATATTCTCCTTCACCCTCTTGGTCCTCTCCAATGCTGCAGTTTGGAAGTAATGGCTCTTGGCAAAGGAATTAATCTGATTCATCTGCACTTAACTCTCTATGAGAAGGAATCTGAGAATGGCCTTTATGTCTACATCTGAGAGAGGCAATATATTATATTATATATGGAAAGCCCTTATTCATGCCTATGTAAATCATGAATAATTATCTTTAAATTGGGTGCCATTGAGATGGCTATCAAGTCTTGAGAATTCCCAATTTTCAGAATATTTTATGCTGCGGTATAGGTAGGGCCAAAAAAACACAGCAAGGCTTAGGTAGTTAGAGAAATGCTTTCCTAACAATTCCCACCAAAAAGTTCTGTTAAAAAAGCAGTTAAGGTTGCTTCAGGGCAAAACACACCCACACAAGAAATGACAGGTTAGGGGAACCTTCCCTGCATAAGCGATCCTGCACACCTCATGTTAACCACTCCCAGTGACAGACTCCAAACCCCAACAAGAAGCTCCCCTTGTTCTGCAGGATAAAGAAACAAACTAAACACCTCCTACATGCTTCAGTGCAACACCCTCTGGCTTTTGTAACACTAACATTAGGAGCTGGTTCAGTGGAAAGTCTATGGTGATTATAGGGGGGAAATGGAGATTAAGTGCCCCCTGCGCATAGGCTCTGTTGGTACTGCTGGCCTCAGGGACCTTCTGTGACTTCATCAGGCTCTGTTTTTTCTGTGGCTGGCCACTCCACTTAGTAGATCCCTTCCACAATGCAGAGCTGAGAAGCCATCTGTTGCTTTTTATTAGCCTGGATAATGAGCTATTTGATATACTTACACAAGAATAAATCTTTTCCCTTGCTGAAAAAATAGCCACATCTGCACCAGGTATTTGTATGCAGCTTCTTCTAAATTATTTATTCCCAGTTGGGCCAGAAAAGATTTTACATGGAAGCTGTTTTGTCACCCATCACTATGGGGTGGAAGAATGATGATACAAAGTTGTAATTATAATTAAAGCTTTATTTTTTTTAGGCATAAATTTATGATTGGCATAGCATACAATTCTGTGACCAGAATAAAACAGCATGCTTATAATTAGAATCAGCATATCACAATTTTCTAGGTAGCTTAGCAAAAAATTTGTATCACAGGTTGGCTTACAGTTCCTAATCACCTGGATGCTCTGCAGAATGGGTGAAATCTTAATACTTGGCTTGTGGTATCAATATAATAATGTTAATATAAAATAAAAGTGTGGAAAAATATTAATCACTCACTCAGAACTTGGGGGAAGCAGATGATGGTGGAAGCATCCCTGACCACTGGGAGATCATGGGTTTTGCTGTCCAGTAGCAACTGTGGTCCAAGTCCCACTTTGGTCTCATAACTGCTTGATTTTATAGACAGTGCTCTGTGTTGTGCCACACCTCCCTGTTCTGTGATGCTGTCAGCACAACCTGGGTGCCTGGCACCTTCAAGACTGGTAAGAAAGAAAGAAGTGAGCCCAGTGTCCAGGAACCTTGAGGCTGATTAGGGAAGGGGGAGAATAATTCTGTCTGGTGCTTGGGACCTTCCAGACCTGATGAGGAAGGGAAAAGAGACTGATACATGACCAGTTTGGTCCCAGAGAATGGCCATTTGCCTTTTGAACTGGCATTAGTTAAACTAGCCATATTATGAGGGGTCAAGAACAGGGGGTGCCAGTTACAGACTTGTATTGAAGAAGCTTTTGCTTCAGAGTTTGTTGGTGGTCTTCCATCTGCTTTCCTACATAGCTTTTCACCTTCCCACACCTAGTGGCTACTTTCATCCAAGTTTCTTCTGTTCCAGTGGATCACAGTGACCAGCACTGGCAGGTTTCACCTGGTTGTTTAAATACTAACACAGAGTTAACTCGGCATTTATACCCAGGTGCTCTGGAACAATGTTTTGGCATCACACTAATAGGCTTTGTCTGCTGCCCCTGCCCATTCACAGGATGAATCTTCTCATCCTCTGCAGAAAGCACAGAAACCAGAATTTTTATGCTCGGTCTCAAGGGAGGGTGTTGACACAGCTTTATCAAAATAAAGAATTAAAGATGAGTAGAGAAAGTACACTTGTGTTACAGACCTATGTCCATTCAAAATTAACTGGAGAAGAGGTAGTAGTCTAACAATGTCATTTTGTGTCATGGGTGATGATGACCTTGAAGACACTGAGGACTGAAAACCTCCTCACAGAAACTTTCATACATACACCAAAGCTGTGACTTGGTCACAAGCTGTTACTTCAGCAGATGTCTCCAAAATTCAGGCACTGCTCTTCCTGAGTGCTGTGCTGTACAATCAACTCTGACCTGGAAAACTGAAATCATATTAAAACTGTACTCATTACAGACTGAACATTTTATAGTTCTGTCACAGTGTGAAGGCCCCAGAGTGCAAATTAATAAAGGTTTTATATGCATTTATATTTTTTTAAAAAATCACCTTTAAAAAGTCAGC
This sequence comes from Trochalopteron elliotii, assembly GCA_024734555.1. NCBI lineage: Eukaryota > Metazoa > Chordata > Aves > Passeriformes > Leiothrichidae > Trochalopteron > Trochalopteron elliotii. Next base: position 5,381,712 of record JANPWX010000097.1, on the reverse strand, counting down.
ATGAAGTTTTTATTTTCTGTCCTCCAGGAAAATCCACGTATTCCAACAAATCCCAGAGAATCAATATTTGTTTAGAAAACTGTAATAACTGAAACATTAATCCTAATGACTTTTAAATGCCTCTATTAATGGTTTCTAAGTTTATCACAGGCTATGTAAGGGTAATGAACAAAACAGGGTAAGCTTAGAGCACGTCTTTTGAGGATACCTATACATGACATGCATATCTCTACTCACTGGTCCAAGAATATGATACTAAAATGGGTGAAATACTTCCTTTGTTCCCATGACAAGGATACATTCCATGTGGAAGTCATCAGTACCAATGCTAAGCTTCCCTGTAAGCTCTTTTGAGCCACTCTTATTAAATACACATTACACATACACCTGTATAAGTTGAAGACTTGGAAGAACACATCTATCCCCCAGAAATCAAAGTGCTTTCAATGCAGATGCCTGCGGGGGGACAGCGATCATAAAGCAGCCAGAGAGCCAAAGGAATGCTGAGATTTCAGAGCCTGCGTACAGCTGTACAAACAGTACAGTGGAGAAAACAGACTGACCTTGGCCACGTTTTGAGAGTGCCTGATAACCAAGTCCTTCGACAAGCCCTGTTTCAACATGAAGAGGAAAGAAGAGACGGTGACCCTGAGGAACAGGAGGAAACTCAATAATGACTAAAGCGGCAACATGGCAAGTCAGCAGCTTGAACGTCTTCAGGGGACTGGTCTGGGGCAAAACTGGTTGGTGATGACAGACATCTGCCTTATGTACCTGGCAGCATGAGAAGTGGATTAAACCACATACATGGCAGCAATATCTCAAGTACAAGTAGACAGCACTCTTCAAAACATGAATTACTGTGCTTTGACCATCCCAGAAATGTCCATGGCAGAGAAATTTTAGTCTGTTTGCAACAATTTTGAAATAGAATTTAAAAAGCAGAGTGTTTCAGTGTACTTCTAAATCCACAGGGTCTCGGCTATCTTTTTTCCAGCTTATTAGTGCCTATACCCTACCGTATAGAGAGAACATTGAGGGGGCCCATACTACCAAATAATGGTAATGCTCATATCACTGACCTCCCTTTCACCCTTGCAAACAGGTATTTTCTTTGCTGTTTCTTCACATGTCTGGGGAACACACCCTCCAACACTTGCAAAAACAAACATTATCACTGGGCTGGCCATCAGCATCCCCTCTAACTCTTATCTTGGGCTGTGTCCCGCTAGGGTTGTTAAGTTACACACTTAACCTCAAGGAATCTCTCTCCCCTCCCTGTGGTGGACAAAACACAGTGGATCACGTAACTGGTAGAGGTGTTTGGCCCATAAATGACAGAGGCTTGATTCAGGATCAAAGCTAAAAACTAACTTCTTCCAGAATATCCCACACCTCAGAGCAGGCTGTAGAGGATCCTCAGAATGGTTGTAGGAAACAGCTTGAGGTTTGAAAGAAATCTTAGCTTTGTTGAGCTGGAAAACTGAGCATTACACAATACCTCTTCTTCTCACATTTTGAATTCTGCCCTTGCAATGTGCAAATCCTTAAGCATCCCTGTGTTCACTGCCATCCAGCATCTTGGTAAGCAGAAAAAAAAAAAAAACAAAACCACCACCAAAACTCAAAACACAACAAGGGCAGTGAGAAGACGGAAGAAGATCAGAAGGTGAAGAAGATTAGAAGGTGACTATTCTGTCACTTTGTGGAGAACTCCCCTCCTAGCACAGGCAGTATGAAAGTGTTTCCCTGTTAAGGCTTCATCTATAGCTGCTGCCAGCTTGGCAGGGAAAGCAACTCTCCGATGAAAACAAATTCCTGTGTTCCCATGACATTGAGTTGCTCCTGTAACACTGCAGCTGTCAAAAAACTTGAGTGACTCCAAGGAGAAACTGCATTTACCCTGGCTGTTTTGCTCTCCCTTTTCAAACACTAATTTTATATTCTACAGTTAGCCAAGCAACTCTTTACAAATTTTACAACCCATTCTCCCAAGAGCCTGAAGGCACAAAGCATTCACACAGTGCACAACCTGAGAACTAAAGCATAAAATGCATGAAAACACACAGAGCCTGTATGGACAGCCCTGAATAAGGTCAGTGAATCTGCCTACACCTTCATGAGCAAGCACCCACCTGACTTACAAGAGTTAAAACCAGACCATGTTAAAAGCTGATGAAAGCACAAGTAGGTATAGCATATTTAGATGTCACACAAAAATACTGTATCTGATTTACAAGGAAGTGTATGGAGCATGTCCTTACCAGATTATTCACCAGGCTGCATATCAAGAGCTTTAGAACAAATTTAGAGAATGAATAACTACAAATTGTATGTAATGAGTAGCTCGGAAACAGGATAAGATGCAAGATGTGTCTTTTAAAACCACATCATGCCAAACTAAGCAATTACCTTTCTTACATGTGATTAACTCAATCCCTCTTTAGGCAGAGGTAACATGGTCTGTCTCAGCTATTGGACTTTAGCAAAGCATTTGATTCAGTGCCACAACTTTGGTGATTAAAAGGCAAACTGGAGAAGAGGGAGATTAGTCAACAAACTGTAAAGCAGAGAGGAACTGCCTTAAGGGAAGAAGACAAGTTGCCTTGGAAAGGTGCTGTGCTGAGATGAGGGGTTTCCACAAGTACCAGTCTTAGGACTTTCAATATTTTTACTCAGAGTTTAGACATTAAAAAAAAGAAAAAAAAAACAACAGGGGTGTTGTGAAACATGACTGATATGTGATGAAATCTGTCAATAGTAGACAGCTGGAGGGTGTTGCTGGTATGCAAAAATTTATGGATATCACAGGCAGAAATCTCTCAGAGATGAAATTATATGAATAGAGTCAAATGGTGTAATAAAAATCAGACAGAAAGCAGTAGAAATTATTCTAATAGCATTGTGGAAAAGACACTAGATAAACTTCATCTGGAATACTGTATACCATTCCAGTTAGTTCGATTTTCAGAAAGCACTCAAACTGGAACAGGTGCTGTGAAGACGTGTCCAGGAACATTACAGGGAATAGACAGCCTTTTCTATAAGACATTGGAAGAACTTCAGCAAAGCAAAGGATGAGAGAGCTTATGATTTCTCACCATAAACACTGTGAAGGGATAGGAGGGCAAAAGTCAAACTGTTCAACTTAAAGGACAATCTGACTCAAAAATATTTGACTGCAAGCTGGTCATCAACACACCAAGTCTTGAAATGAGAGGAAAGCTCCTAGTTACCAGAAGCATGATCAAAAAGGCTACCCACAGAGGAAGACAGCCCCAAATGTTGCTGCTTTTTGGTATGAGATCTCTTTAGTTTCCTAAGAACCTCTACCACATGGCTGCCTGCAGTGACCCAAGCCAGTGCTCCAAGAAATCAATTCCCATCTCTGTTCCTGCTCCTGTCCTCACACCAGTTGCTGGTGCTGTCCCAGGAAGGTGTCCCTCAGCTCTGGTCTTACACAAGCAGGCATCTCTCTGGTTGCACAGACTTGAGAAGCAAATCTTTGAACCTCTGTCTCCCACCCTCAGGAGCCTTTTCTCACAGTGGTGTGCAAAATACAAAATCCTCTTCCATTTCTCCAGCTGCCAGTTTTCCAGAGGCATTCTTCATTTTGATCTTAGGCAGCAGTTAAACAGCTCATTTCTCCAGTGCAGGTGCTTCCTCCAGCATGGCGACAGGAAACGAGCAGGCTCTGAGGCAGGCAGGTTGCCGAGCCCCTGTGCAGCTTTTCTGTCCCTACCACTGCACTGCTCTCTGCCCCTGCCCCAGCACTGCAGCGTGCCCTGCTCTTGCCTGTGGCAGCACAGGCATCTATGGGGACCTGCCTGAGCCAGCACCTGCTCTGTCCAACACACACACACTACTCCAGTTGAAAGAGAGGGGCACAGAGGCTCCTGGGGAGAGGAGAAGGGGAGGCACACAGCTACTGTTGATTATCCATGTTATGGCTACACATCCATAGGGCCTTTCCCCAAAGGGGGAAAGAAATCTGTGTTTTGAAAGTTAACGTTATCTTTTCTGGACCAAACTACTTTAAAAACAGCATATTGACTATGGTGGACAGTCAGGTGCTAAAGAACAACACAGAAGTGCTCTTTTGTATTTTTGGACTGCAAAACTTCCTTCTTGGAAGAAGGGGCAGAGGAGAGTGAGGGTCAGGCAATAGGACTGTCAATTGTACCAATTCATCTGGAGCACCTTAGACCCCCCAAAGGCATTGATCATCTCTTGGGGACTGACTTTCTATGTGATCACAGCAATGCACACTTTCACCACCACTGCTCTGACATGCAGCTGCAGCTGCCCCTCCTTCCCAACCTTGAGGCTGACCATGAGGAAAATGCCCTTTGTCACTTTGTCATTGCTGGCCATGCCAGGTTTACTAAACCACGCATCTTTTTTATTCAGCATTGTACTGGCCTTGCAAGAACTGGAACTTTTCCAAATACTGCTTGAAGTCACCTCTCCTCTGCTCTCCCTCCTTGATGGCAGAGGCTTTCTGTGGACAGATGAAGGAGTGGGTACCTGCAAGGTGTCCCCTGCACCCCAGGAAAGCAGGGGCTGCTGGGAAGGTTAATGCTGACTTTTCCTTTGCACATGCTGGCATCAAGAAGGTGCACAGAACTTGCCCATAGTTGCAGCTCATGTGAATGTCAGCTCTACTGGAACCCAGAACTCCCCTGGGTTTTGAGAAGGGTATCTTGCCAGTTTTCACAGAAAAGCATTAACAGGGAACACACTGTCAGCAAGCTTGTGGAAGGCAGGGAATATGGGACAGGGCTGTTTTAAATTTCTGTTACCACAGTACGATTCTGGCCTGGGCCCAAGGCTTCTCAAAACTGTCCAGTACCTACTCTAATGGTGATAGCATTCAGAGGTAAACCTGTTCCTATGCAGATGGGACAGACAAATGTCACAATCAGTAGTTCAGCAGTCTATCTTTAGAGCAGAGCTCCCACACATAAACAGAAAAGTAGCTATTGCGCCCACTCCTTTATATGTTGGCCCTGATGTCCCAGTCTGACTGACCTTTCACTAGTGTGAAACCTCTGAGGGCTATTTTCATCCTAGTGCAAATCAGCAGAGCTTCGGGGTTGGCATCACAGGAGGTTCTTACCTCATAGGGACTGTCCCAGCACAACTTTCCTCCAGAGCACACCTCTGGGCAGGAGACAACAGGATCTGCTGTATATGCTGACTACTGCTGCCTGTGGCTGTCCCCACCCCCCCACACACCACCAAAGGAATCCTGAGCCAATCATTTAGAATTTCCCTCTTCCCTTCCTTAAGAGAGGCCCCAAACAACTACCAGTATCTTCCTTTCAGACAGTGTTTCTGCCACCCTGCTCCCTCGCTGCGGCCAGTGAGGAGGTGAGCAGTGCAGTTCTCTGTGGTCAAGAGAGAGGGAGGTGCCTGCAGAAAGCAATTTATCCCTCCTAAAATCTTAACCACGTCTCTCTCTGGGGAAGTGCCCAGGACAACTTCACTCCTTCATTTAGACACCCAAAATGAGGTGTGGACAAATCCACACCCTTCTGCTTCTCACATGATGTTTCACAAGCAGAAGTGTTGTAATTCTTCTGCTTGCTGCTCTCAGCCACTAATGTTAGATAGGATGTTAGATAAAGTACCCACCCACATTCTGGCAGAGCTCTTTCCCCCAAATGACATAAATGATAATTTTCATCTTGCTTCACTAGATATTCAACATAGTGAAGTGCAAAGGATGCATATTTTCATATTTGGCTGTGATCAATAACACAGTTCCAATCTCTGGTAACAACAGCCCATAACACTGAGGGCTGGATCCTGTGAGGTGGTTGTCAAAATGGGTGTGTTTTGTAATCAATAGCCCAAGAGTCTTTCTCAGAAAGATTTGCATTGCATGATCAACAGCAGCAGTAGTCCAAGCCAAGTTGATGAAAGAGACAGTTAATCCCAAAGAGGCAAGTTCCTGGAATGTGCCCTGCTGTGGGAGGGCATCACTCAGCTACATGCTTACAGCTGGGTATGTCTGGTGTGGCTGAAGCTGCTAGTTAGCCAGAGGTCGGGGCTTGATGGGTGGTTTGGGGTTTTTTGCCTTTCTTTTGCCTTTTTTTTTTAAGTAAAAAAAAATCCACACTTGTTCCACAGGAAAAGAACAAGTAATCTACCCACATGGAATATATGCAGTTGTCCTTGTTTCCTCCTTGCTTACTTTCACCTTCTGCTAGTGTAATTTGAGTGACAAGATTTTTCCAGACACCAAATTAGGATAAACTGTAGTTGTGTGCAACAGATGAAGGGGAATAACTGGCAGGCTTTAAACAAATCAGGAATATGTGCACAGGGCAGACACTGAAATGCATAAACTTTGCACTGTTTTACAAAAACAGCCAAAAGCAGAGCCACACAGGTAAGAGTCCTACAGCTGTAGGGTGTCTGTGCTTCACTTCCCACTCTCCCCTTCCCCTCGAGGCAGCTACTGCTGAGCTGTGACAGCTGAGCTGCATGTGAAGCAACTCCTAAACCACTCGAAGTTTTCAACCTGACATGTTAAAGCAAACTCCCCTTGCCCAAGCAGGGGAGTGAAAAGAAGCCCAAGGCATGATTCTTCAGGGAGGCATAACACCCCAAGTGACACATGCCCTGGTGCCTGAGGAGGGCCATTTGCACACATGAATGGCCAGGACACCCCAGGACACAGTGGTTCGCACCTGCTTTGCCCAGATGCACATGCCTACACCCTGCCCAGTGCAGTGAGGGACACACTCTGAGTCACGTTCACTGCAAAGTCAGGTCTGAGTCGACCACATATGAACACCTGCCAGAAGCCAGCCTGTGAAACAGGCTTTCCTCATCATTGATCCTAGGGAGCTACATACACCCTGGCAATTAATCACCATCTCTAAAAAGTATTCCAAACATAAGAGAAAACAGCAATGACAATCAAAGTTAGAACCACATGAAACTGCACAGGTAGGCCATATCACCTATGGTGTCTGAGCATCACTTGGCTACATGCAAAACTGCTGACTGACAAGTGCAAAGGCCTGGATTAAATGAGTTTTAAGATGAGGTCCAGTCACTGGCAATCTGCACTTTCCTAGGCTGTTGCAATATAAAATGAAACAGGTCTGTGTTGATCATAAGTGGAGGTACCACAACATGTCAACCCCTTGCGTGGTGCTTGGTAGAGCAGACTCAGAGAACATTGCACTTCAGGACACCTGGTTGGGTCTGACTGGCCAAAGCCATTTCTCTTGGCTTCCCAGCTGAACTGGCAAAGTTAACTTTTGCCACGCCAAGGATAAAAGGCCAGTACTGGGACTGGCTCTTACCATTCAAGAGAACATAGAAATGGTCAAGCTGTCACAGGGAGCTGACAGAAGATCTCAAAGAATTGGGTATGCTGTCATAATACCATCACAGGAGGCAGAAACAGAAGAAGTGGGAGCAGGACAGTACTTTGTATCCTCCTATTCCAGCTTCCCAAGCTCTGCTCTAAAATACCCAGAAAGCTGCCACCATTCCAGCTGCTTACTTTGCCAACACTGACAGCCAACTTAAGTGAGCATTCAAAGCCCAGAAACAGTTTCATTTCTCCTGGTGGAGGGAAAATGGTTCTTTTATTTCTCTTTCAGGCTTAGAAAAGCCATGACATAGCAGAGCAGATAGGAGAGCCCAGATAAAGGAGAAGAGCACAGGCTGAGTATGGGGCCAGGCGCCCAAGCCATCCATTCGCAGGTAACCTGGCATGCCCAGCATGAGGCACCTGAGTGCTGGGTGGAAACAAAAATGTGGGGCTGGGCAATCGTGTAGCTGAGAGGGATTTCCATAGCTGTGCCCTACGTGCTGCAAGCTCCCCCTGCTTACGTGCTGGGAGAGACAGAGTTCCTCCTGCCTGGCACAGAGCTGCCTCAGCCCCGGGCTGCGTGCTGCCCCGCTCGCACCTTGGCCCCACTTGGATTCACACACGCCACACAATGCCTTCACACAGATATATTTATCAAGCTAAAAAAAGTTCTGGTTAGCTGTTGTGTTGACTGTGAGGCTGTGTTGCGCTATCTAGGAGGGAAAAAGAGGCCACCTGGAGCTGTAAAAATCTCACAAGCCTGCAAAATAAGGAGGGCAGCATGCTGGTGGGAGGTTGGATGTTTACTGAAGTGGAAGAATTCCAATACAGAAATTATTCTTTTTCACTGCACGGTCCCTCCCCCACCATAAAAAAAAAAAAATTCCTTTTTTTGGAATATGTGATTGTACCAGAAGAGCACTTTATGCTCCTATTATGAAAGGGAATCCAGTGGGACGAAGTCATTCTTAGAATAACTTTCAATGAAATCAAGAGTTACAACTGGACTGACTTCAGTGTAACAAATCCTGGGGATATTGGTGGCTGCTGCAGTCATGTTTTTGTAGGCAGTCTGGATCTACAAGTTTTCCTAGTATAATAATTGCAGTAAGAACTGTGAGGTTTTGTAACCAAACTCGTTTATGCTGGCAAAATCCTTTATTTAGATGATAGAGAGGTGACTTATACCATTTAATTCCTTCCAGTTTTTCCTTGGAGTTGCTGTTCTATTATGAAATGTCTTTATGCTGTCTGCACAATAAGTGTGAATGATTATTTCTGCATTGTTGTAACAGTACGCTTTTCTAGCACAACCTAAAATGTCTAAACTATTTTATTTTGTATAATGCAAGTATTAGGATATGGTTGGGGAAGAAAGAAACTACTATCTTAAAGCAAAATATATTGATGCCCTATAATAGCCTGCAAGGTAAATTCTGTGTAAGAGAAGTAAGAATTCACCAAAATAATCTAGAATATTTTCTTTCATTATTTTTATCACGCTTGGGATCTTTATTTCCTAAGCAATCTGTATAAACATCTGCATGAACTTCTAGCCTGTATATGTCTTATTTTCATTTCTAAGATGCAAGTTAATCTTGTTTGCAGCACACAAAGAACTTGAGCAGGATGTGATACCACTTTATGTCATCCCCACTTAGAAGTGCAGTAGCCCCACCGTATCACTGCCTGGCCAGCCCAAGGGGCAGTGGGGGACACACAGATTTGCCATTGCCAGTTTGACTGCAGATGGTCTGAGGAACTTCTGGGAAGCAGATGTTCCCTGGGGCATCTCCTGGAAGTGAAAGGGAGCATGATAAAGAGAACAAAGTTGCAGGGGTAAAAATCTAAGTATGGGGAAATATGGGGCATCTCCTTGAAGGTGGGATTTCACCTTGCATTTTGTCTTAGAAAGAATGGAGATAGGCTCAGAAGGTTCTTAAAGCAGAGAGAAGCAGATGAGAAATTTGATGGTTTAAAATCAGTGAAACTCAATCTTTGCTTGTAGAGAGCAGCTTCACAGTACTTCCCCATGTATGGCACACTCCTTAGGAAAACTCCAGATCAGTACCATAGTGTTCCTTAAAATAAGCCTCAGAGATAATTCACACATCCCAGCAGAGATGGGAGAGCTGAAGAAGCACAAAGAGTCTAGAAAGGATCTAAAAGGGAAGAAGGAGGCTCAATTTGCAGATTGCTTCTGAGTGGCTCATTATGGGTTAGAATAATGAAAAACAGGCCCTTTGTCCTAAAGCCTCCCCTTGAAAACCTGTTTCTTGAGGCAATTTGGTGCTCACAGCATTTAGGCTGTGGATGGGAGGAATTTGCTCTGGGGGTGTCAGGGCTATTCTAGCACCCTGTAGCTGGTTTTCCCCAGGGCTCCTCACTGTCCTGCCCATCACAGGAGTAATGCATATCCTTGACAGCAATAGGGCCTTGGGACACCAGGAAAGGTGGTGCTGGAAACAAACAGCCATTACCAGTGATTCAATGGCCTGCAGCTCATTTGCAGTGCGGCCCAAGGGGTGTGCTCCTTCCTGCGGCAATCTGGGGCACAGCAAAATCGCTCCACCCGCTGTGCACATGCAAAGAAGCCCATCTGCACGTACAGAGAAACACCATCAGCCACGGTATAAATGGACTTGTCTAAGTCGGGTTGAATTCTTCTCTTACTGAGGTGAGGAGGTCAGTGGAAAGGGGTGACAAAACAGCAAGCAAAGAAAACAACTGTGGATATGTATGCAGCTGCAGGGTCAATGAGTGTGTGTCTCACAGCCAGAGAAAGGATGTTGCAGCAATCAAGGTATAAAAGGAGAGTCTGGACCAGTTTGGGCTACCAGAGTGGCTAAAAAAAAGACTGTATCTTGCAGACATTACCCAAAAATAGTCTGCAAGACTAAAAATAGCATGGATAGACCAACGTTTAAAAAAAGATCAAAAATGAAGCCCAAAAAGATTGTAAGTCATATGAGATGCAGAACTTTAGAGCTTATAAAAGAAAGCGATGAAAATTAAATGATACGAATTCACACTACCCTGTTTCAATCTCCAGTCACCAGAGCCAAAACAAGTAGACAGCTTTATTTATTGTTTTTTTCTTTTTTTTCTGGGATGTACAAACTGAAGGTGCTGTATGCCAGACCTCCCATGCTTCTCATATACAGACCACGTTTCCTGCTTGCACAGGCCTCTCTTTTCTGCCAGCACCTCAAAGCACATGGTGGCTACCTCAAAAAGTGCCTGGAGGACTGAAAAGGCGAGAAGCAAGAAACTGTCTGTGTCAAAGCCTGAGGAACAGGCTTTGTGAATCCCACTCTGCAGGTCAGACATCCATCTCAGGTTTGCAGAGTTTTGCAGAGTATTTCATGTGCCACCCTCTCTTGCCTATGGGTTAGGATGCTCACCAAATGAAGTTGGTGTCCTGGTCTTGAACAGACAACAGGAGATCTGACTGTGAACAGGGGCCAGCAGCTCACAGAGGCAGCTGCTTAGCACGTCTTGGCACCACCAGGGATGCTGGGGGACTTTTTAGACTTTAGTTAAAGACCCAGGGCCCTTAGTTAAGCATGTCCTGCTAAGATCCTCTAATCTTTCATCTGATTTAACCCTCCATCCCTGCTCAAGGGTATTAAGGGTTTAGTTCAGCATTTGCAACAGGACCCAGATAGATGAAGAGCTTCAGGTGAAAGGACAAGCTAAGCAGAGGAACTACAGCAGAGGCTGATCCTTGTCCTATGTGGGAAACAGCACAGAGCCCTGTCATTTGTACTGTGTGCTGCTGCAAGCACTGGACACGAGCTGGCTCAGCATGAGCAGTCCCTGCTGAGCACAACAGGCTCAGTCCCAGGGGAGACAAGGGCAGCCATGGAAGGGGCAGGCAGGCTGCTGGGGTAGCTGCAGCACTGCATGGGGCAGCATGGGGAAAGGAAGGGAGGGAACAGCTCTACTCAAAACCCTGCTTGTGCAGTCATAGCCTGTCTGCAACCACAGCCTGTCAGCAGCCATATGGACCCAACCAGGCTGGAGACTCAAGTCTTCTTCCAGCTGTTGTTGAAGTGTCAGTGCCCCAGCCCAATCCTACCCTGGCTGTTACCATTCTCCTCCTAACCACCACTACTCTCCCAGGCTTGTCAGCAAAATTATACATGATTCCCCTGGTCCTCTGGAATCAAAGTGAGCAAGGTGTGCCTGTATCTAGTTCAATGCTAGTAAATAGGTCAAGGAAAGCTTGGCAGGGTGTGTGTGTGCCTGAGTGCTGGGTGACTGGTAATCTCCTCAGCTGACAGACCTGGAGTTTACAGACTGACTTAGGCACCTCTGTGCTGAATTGCCCCATGCACCCAGGAGCTGACTTTGGCTCGTGTTCAATGCAAGCTACACCAAGGGGGTGAGTCTGGTCGGAGGAACTTCAGATGTCCCCAACACTTTTTCATCCCTACATGTTCTTGGCTGCCTCCTCTCCCCCTGGCAGTCAAGGAGAAGGTTCCATTGAGATCCAGCTGGGGTCAAGCAGAGCCACACCACCCTGCACATACTGCCAGGGGGACAGTCCCTCCTCCTGGATCAACAGGATGTGAAAGCAGGAGAGTGGATGGTCCTGGCCATGTAGGGTGCATTCCCTCTGTCTCAGCACTCAAGAGCCTGATGGTGCTGAGCTGCCTTCTCACACCAGCAGTTTGTGTGCCCCTAGCTGCTTGCAGCTAGTGGGAAATGGTTCTGGTGACGCTTTCAAAGCTCAGGTGTTGAGTACTGGGACCCAGCAATGCTCTCCTCCTATATGTAGTACATGTCCTGTGGTGTAGATGGGTTTGGGGTTGAGCTCATGAGAGCACAAAGTTTGCATGTTCTCACCTCTTCCTTCCTTCTCAAGCACTTTCAAATCAAGATGCCACAAATAAACCACTTTCTTGCAAGTGCCTGTACTACTGTTTTATGTAATTCAGAACTGCAAAATCACTTTCTCCCGGTACCTTAGCAGGCATCAGTGTGAGATTCTCTGACAAGGGATCCAAGCAGACCCACTGTTGACTACTCTGTACAAGCAAGAACCTTACTCTCTAAAACAGATAATTATCAACAGGGTGTTTGTGCCCGTTCTTGTTTTTGGGGACTCTCCTTTCTCTTTGCCACCATGACTCATAAAACTCATTAAGCCAGAGTATACCTAGTAGAACATTTAATTATACAGCAGTTGCAGGGTAGTGACGGAATCTATGTTTAACAGGCTGACAGCAAGATGGCTTTATCTACAAAGCTGTTTAGATGTCAGTATAGCCAGTGCCATCCATAAGGCTGGGCAAGCCATACCAGGCACCAAACCACCAAGGAGGAAGGTAAAATTTGTGCCAGGAGTAGGCTCAAGACACTAGTGATTTGCATAAACAGTCTGAAAACCTGCCTGTCATCACCATGTCTGGGGCAACGTGTGGAAACATTATCTGGTAAATCAACAGCCTCGCACTGCACAGTGACCTAGATAGGAAACACGATGCAAGAAGGGAGAAGGTGAGACTGTGCACTGTTGTAACACAAAGATCAGGTTATTTGCTGCTACTTTTATTCTAGCTATGAGTTTAACAGTCAATAAACCACTTAAAAACAAGTTCTAGCCTCTCCCTTCTTTCTCAGACACTCTCAGAGCAACACAGCACACAGACCAATTTATGAACAATATATTCCAGTACTAAGCAAAATGTTAAAATATTCTTAAAACCACTGTAGACATCTCAGCTATGGGTGCACAACAGCAAGAGCACAGCCTCAGGGTGTCTGAGAAGCTGCTCAGAGGGATTACACCAACATTGGAGTGACTTCTCTCTTGTGTGTGTGAGCAGGCTTGTTTACATGAAGAAACTCTCTCCACTGTGGCCTTTGAGATTGCAGTAGACGATTCAGTTGCAGCAGGCTAGGATATGCGAGGATGACTTTGCTCACTGGAATAAAAAAGCAAAGGGAAGTTTTTGGGAGCTAATGCATGACTGTGTTAGAAATCCCCTCCCATTTGTACATTTTGTCCTGATTACTTAGAAGCCAAACATGACCAAGTGATTTGTCATCAGTTTTGGTTTTGTGAGGTTTTTCTCCTTGTAATTTACCTTACAATTAGCACTTTGTATCATACATTCTAGCCTGTCTAAGGTGGTCTTAACATTCTACCATAAAACCTCAGCACACTGAAAGAAGTAAGCACTGTTCTGGTACAGAAAACACATCTTCCTCACCTTTAAAGAGATGAAGAAATTGTAAGCATTTTTAAAGAAATTGTAGGTGGATGATACTTTCAGGAAGGCAGAGGAATAGCCTTGTAGGGTAATGGCTCAGTTTTCCTACATTATTTCCCTATTGTTTTTACATCAACAAAATAAAGATTTCTCTTAACTGTGAAACTCTGCTGGCAGGAAGAAAAACATTCAAAGATTGCATATCAAAGGTCTTCGAGATCAAACAATAACATCTATAGACCAGTGTTCAATATGCAGTCTGTAAGCAGGAAAATAGCTTGCTTTCATTTTTTCATTCTTCTGTAGACAGAATATTGTCTCCCAAATTAGCCTTGTTCACTCCAAATTACTGAGCTTAGCCAAAATTAAGCCTCTTTTTTATATTTTCAGATTTTTTCCCCCAAAAGTAATCAAACAATTCAAGGAGTATGCCTCTTCCAAATGTATAGTATGCAAGACTGATACTGCCATGAGGCTGAGCCATCAGAAGTCAGAGCAAAATTTTCCTTTTTCAATCCAATTTTTTAAAGTTATTTCTTTTGAAATAATACAGGAAACTTTACCAAAACACAATCCCCCTCCTCCCCAATAATTAAACTGTAGCTAAATCTTGAAAGATACACTGTAGCTAAATTCTGGAAGAGAGTGCTTTTTAATCTGCTATCACATTCAAGAAGACCTGCATTAATGAAAAGGGAGAGAGTGGTAGGTCAGAATCTTCTAGCTTCTGTAACAGTCACCTGGTTTCCTTCTATATTTACATATTTTTTAGAAACTAAATTCCAAGTGTTTTGCTCTTGAGACTTAGTCCAGAGTTATGTTTGTGATTACTCTGTCACATATTATTACACCTATGACAGTCCGTAAGAAAAACTGAATAATTTCTATGTGGCAAACTATAGCATTTCTTACAACATGTATTGCTGTATTCACTGGTCCCAGTGAAACCATTTCTCTATTTGTGGTGGGGAGGGAAACAATCCCCTCAGGAGTGTTTCTTGACTGATTTAGGCAGGTATCTTTTTTTGGCATTTGCAGCTGACAGTCACTGTGGCTGCATTTTCCATGCTGCTGGTAGTAGTTTCTGTATAGCATCTAAGGGAATTTCTGCCTCCACACACATTTTTGGGAAGAGCCTTACATCTTAATTTTCTCCTCTCAACCTGTACTCACACCTCATCTCACAATGAAGAAGATCCTGTTCCCCCTCCTGGTCCCATCCCACTGCTCCACAACTCTGCTTCCTCTGCCTCCATCGGAGCTCAGCACTCCCCCACACAACGACATTGCAAAACCTCCTCAGGGATGAAGACCTCCTCTATTTATAGAGCACTGAGGCTACATGAAAGTTTCCAGAGAGTTTTCTGGAAGAGCTCACATCTAGCTGCTCTGAAGGCTTATAAAGGGAAACAAGCTTGCACCTTGCTTTAGAGCTTTGCCTGGCATGTAACAATCACTAAACCTCGGCAGTACCATACGTAGTGCACCAGGCATGTGTTTGATGTTATACACTGGCATTTATGAACCTCTGGAAACTTTTCTTCCTGACACGCTTGGGGCAGATTCTCTACCATGAACCCATATTCTCAATTGATTTTTGTCCTAGATCTGTGATTCAGTGCTATCTTAAGATAACAGAGAGGAAAAACTGTTTTTAGCTTTGTGCTGTAGTTTTTCCTGATAAGATTGAGGCTGATATTTTTAAATCAAACATAAGGTTCCATTAACAAATGCACTGCTGCATTTTGCTCCACAAAGACATGATTCAGCATTTCTTTTACTCATGTCACAAGTTAAATACAGAATATGCTTTAAAATAGTGGATAAATGGCTGTGGCTGTAGCTAAAATAAGGTAGGAGTCAGGCTGGGTTCATGGGATGGGCATATCCACAAATACAGTCTGTGTGCATATATGAGCTAGCCATTTCAGCCCCTGAAACTGATAAGTTGCTGTTTATTAAAAAAAAAAAAAGGCAGCAAGCCCTTGACTACTTTTGCCCACAGCACACGGCTTTTATTGGAGGATGTGTTTGCACAAAGGGAGGAGTGTTGCCTCCCACACAAATTTCAACAACCATTTGAACAATTTGGTAAATAGGTGAGGACAGAGTCTTCATCTATTGTCTCCCTATCCCCTCCAGTCAGAATTCAATCACACAGTGAGGAAGCTCTAAAGAAGAAATCCTTTTTAGGAATCTTTTTTTTCATGAAAACTCCTGAACATGGTCCCAGCATTATCAACAATCTGAGGGTACACATATACACCCCGATACAAACAAATGAACAAACAACAAAACACATGCAAAACAACAAAAAAGAGAGAATAATTCCAGGAAGAAAATATAAGCCTAATGCAACAGGAGATGAAGAAAAAAGTGAAATCCACCTCCTGATGGTGTTACCAAAGGGGAGTTGGAAGAAATTAAATAATGTAGTAGTAGTAGTTATGCTAACGCTTGAAGATTGCCCTGTTAGAAGTAGGCCCGAATCCTGGGAATGTGCCATGGGAATGTACTGAGGTTCCTGAGACTTAAAAGGCTTAGCTAAGTACAGAACAGGTAGAAACTGTTAGATGTTTCCATGCGATTAAGTTAAAGTATAACGTAGCAATGGGTATCTGGTGGTGGGAGTTTAACCACAGAAGCTAAACCATAGTCTTGGAGCAGACAACCATGTGAAATTTATGGCTTCAAGGAGTGTAATTTGATTTTGATATATGTATCTATTGTAACTTGGGATGTGGGGTTTTGCACGTACACTAATGAAGTAATCAGTTGTAAAGGATATAAAAGCTGATTGTAAAATGAGGGTCTTTGGGATCCTGACTTGGGACGCTAGTCCTCAGGTCCCCGGGCCCGAATGAAGCACCGCATAAATCAACTCTGTTGGTTTGTGTTTTACTCTGGGTATCGGGCAACAATGGGATAAGTGTTATAATCCTGCCTTGCACTGCAAGTGGGTGAAGGAGCAAGTTGCTTTTTGACCTGTTTTTTCCTTCTGTGTAAAAATAAAAGGCCATTTCTTCTAGCACCAGTAAAGGCCACCTTTTCTCTAAGTCACTAATTAGTTGACTGGATGAGCAAGGAACAGGTTCAGGTGACTCTAACAGTAACAAACTGATGCAGAATGATAGCAAGACTCAATCACAACCCAGTACTAATTACAGCTCTGCAGCACTTACTATTACTCTGAACACAAACCAAGGATGTTAATAGTACAAATTCAGCTGTGCACTTGCACAAAATCCTTGTAAGCTTAATTTTCCAGGACTTAATATTTCAGTACTGCTTTGTAAAACTCTCCAATGTACGATTCCAACATTATGTTTCAGTGGATCCATGAACAGCATTGTGTCATCTCGAGGCCCATTGAAAGACAGAAAATGAATAGTGTCAGTTTAGATCACACAGGGAGGAGACAACGATTTTCGTAATATGGGAATTTAAATTATTCTATATCCACTATTACTAGCATTCCTGGTTTGGTAAGTATCTGTCCTTGGTATAAGTTGCTTGGGATGTGCTTTAAAACATGATGAAATACCTTACTCTGGTATTAGTCAAAGAGTATTTGCACAGAGGGTTGTGCTTGTTAGCACAGGAAGAATAAGAAGACAGAGAGCACCATCATAACAAGTATGCATCAAAATCACAATATCATATTTGTTCAGTTCTAAAATATCAATAAGTATCATCATAAATAGCCAGAACCTTTCAACTACTAAAACATGAAAAGAAAAACAAAAAAAACCAAACAAAAACTTACAAAATCAGAGTCCCTGGTATGCTGTTTGCACCATCAATGGCCTGAAATACCTCTCCTTGCATCCTTATATAGCAATATCAGTAGATGCTAGCCATTATCCTGTCTTGGTACAGAATCTCCTGCACTTTGGATCTGCTGATTCCTTCAATACAGTTTCAAAATGAAAAGCTTCTCTTCAGTCAGAGAAGACAGAAAGTAGAAATGGGTTGAGTTACATAATGTGAAGTAAATAAGAGTGAAGTTACATGATGTGACTGAGGTAGCTCCACTATTCTGACTTGGGTGGTCCTGCTTTTCCCTCCCCAAGTGGTCCACACCCTCTCACACCACATCAAACCACTTGGTAAGCAGATCCAACTTGTCAATCCAACAGAAAACTACTCTCTTGAACTGACTCACCAAAGGGTTTGACAAGAGTGATGCCAAGGAGCACAGCTCTGGAGGGAGCAGAACCACCCCTTCTGGTGGCAGCAACCCAACACCGTGTCTGAAATGAACCACAGCTGAAGAAAGCACTGAAGAAGGGCATGAGGGGAGCACTGAAATCAAACAGAAGGGCATGGAGTAAAATCTTGTGCCTTTGAGAAGAATGGAAATGCAAGAATAGACATCACAAAGCCCTTGGGATGGCATAGACACTGAAGGGTGCGATGGTAGGAGAGCAACAGGACACTGGATCACGTAATGCATCAGAGGGGCATGGGAACACAGGCACTGCCCTGGCAGAAGGAAGAATGGGTAGTGACAGAAAACATGACACTGAGTCCACCTGGATTGCAGTGACTCTGGGGTTCAGGCTCACAGTGCTTGTGTCTGTGTCTGTGTCTGTAGCCAGCCCTTGGGACAGATGTGCAACTCTGATAGTTTTAACAAAACATGAGCTGTAATATTGTATCCCCATTGTTCAAGAAAAGAGGGAGGACACCATTGTTCACTCTAAAAACAAACAAAAATTAAGCCTGTCCCCATTCTTCTCAAGAGACTGCCTCATCAAATTAAGAACAAAAATCAAACTGCTGAGTGTTATTGAGGAATATCACCTAGTCAGTCTTATCAGCTCAAAACCTCACTCACTATTATCTTTTCCTTCCTCTCTTAAATTACTGAGACAGCTCTCTCCTTTCATAGCAGCAAATGTTTAAAGCTCACTGTTTTCTTGGAATCTCCCCTACTTGTACAACTGCCTCCATAAGAAAAAGAGTTTAGGGGTATCAGAAATTGTGCTAGTCATCTGGAGAAAGGGAAAAGAAACTGCATCTTCACCCAAAGATAAAATATCCAGGTTCTTAACACATTTGTCTTCATAGTTTCAAGGAACAGTTCTTGAGTTCCTCTCTTGAGCTCTGGGTAACTGTTCCTAAGTAATCAGAAAAAAAAAAAAAACCAAAAAAACCAAAAAAAACCACCACAAACAAACTGGAAACTCTGTAATTCATTAAATAGCAGGATATATTGCAAAGCATGAGCTGAGGTATTCTCAAGCTTCCCAAACCAAGGGGCAGAGGGCAAACTGTCCTTGCCTACACCCCAGGGCATCCCTGTTCTCTTTTCCAAGTACAAGACCAGGCACTGGCAGAAGTAAGAACTACGTGCCTGGCAGCCGAAAGATGAGGAAAGAGAAAATATGATGTGGAGTAAATCAGGTACACACAAAATAATCACGGCAGGTCACATCATCCTAACACTGCTCGGCATTGTTTCCACCTTAATGATCTTTCAGCATGTCACCATGCTGAATCATGATGACAGAGGGGCAGGAAGCACATATCAGATGCAGAATGAACAGGTCTTCTTGTGATTGTGCCGCTATGAAGCACTGGGCTTGCTTTATGTTGGAGTTCTCACTCTGGAGGACTTGTCTGCACCAAAATCAAGAAAAGTTTCTGGAATAGTTCAGATACATTTGACCTACATAGAGATAAAACAGGAATCTCTCTCTTTTTCTTTCCCCCTAAAACTCCTTATTGCTGTATCAGTGTGTGAATTTCAAACAGGTTTAAAAAATGTTCTTTAAAAGAAATTTTCTGTTCATAACTGGACTTTAAGCACGCTGAGGTCCTGCTGGCTTGCTTAAGTTAGAGGCCAAAAATGTACATAATTGTCAATCTTTAGCAAGACAGGGAGTTCTTTTCTAACCAAAGCCAGAAATACTCCCTCTGGAGAAATCTCACAAACAATGCGGAAAAAAGCTTTTGAACTTTCCATGGTACAAAGTTTAAAATGAGGACAAAACTGGAATGAGTTGGTCTTGAGCATTTTCTAAGCTATGCTGCATTTCCATAGCTTTATAGATACAGACATCTGGAAGCAGAATTTTCAGCTAAAAAAAACCCAACCCCATTGTTTTGTATTTCACTAGCATAATTAATTTGCCTTAAACATGAATAAAATTATTACACTAGACAAAAATTTTAGTATGTATTAATCTCTGTGGTCAACCCTAACAATATTTTTGGTGCAATAAAAATAGGCTATATTCCCAGATATGAAAATGCATATAATTTCAGACAGATTCAGGGACAGCAAAACCAATTTTAGTTAAACAGCCTGGAGGAATCTCATAATATTAAAGACAGTATTAAACACAAGTTTACATAGAGTAATTGAGAATACTCCTTATAATTTAGTCCAACACTTATAAACTCAGATTATAATGAAAGGTTTTTTCTTTTAAACATTAGACCATTATGATATTCAGTAATAAACAGCCACTTTATTCTATTACTTTAATTTCAGCAAAACCTTTTAGAGAAGCTCTACAATGGCATCAACAAGCAGTAAGCAGAATGAGAAATGGTACAGGGTACTGCAGATTATTTTCAGGGCTCTGAGCCAAATTCTCTGTTGTCCCAAGGGCCCTTCGTCACTTCATACTGTGGAAAATACCAAGTTCTTGGCATATCAAAGCCTGGATCTTGGAAAGTTATGAGACCTCTTCAGTTATGCTGCCCAAATGATTTGAGGGGACCCTGTGTTTGGTCATGTGCTCCTGTGTAATGGCTGGCACTAGTCCTGCCAGGCAATAACCCCACACCTTCCAGATCACCTCTACTGGGGGTCCTTTCCTTGCTTTGCAGAAACAGGGGCCAGGGGAGGTGTCTGGGAGATGAATAAACCATGCTAACCCTTTGAGTACCTCAGGAAAAGAGCATGCATTCAACAAAGGAGCACTTGCATAGCCTTGTGGATGTACTCTGGACACTTTGTCCTGATTAGAAAGGGAGTTTAACAGAGAATCCAACTCAGACAAACAGTTCTCTCCTTTAATTTGAACAATCTGCAAACCTGTTACAGTTCACTTGCTAGTATGAAAAGCAAGCTTGAAAAATGGCACTGTTGAGTCTAGGTGTCTATAATGGTCTAGGTGGAAAAGTAGCAGTCAGGCTGAAGAATATGGTGGAGTGGTGTGGATGGAGGAGAGCAAAGGCTACAAGCCCCCAAGTCATGACTTTCAATTATAATGCTGTTGTGGACATGCATCTGTCTCATGGATGCCTGACGCTACCACCCACCTCAGGAGCACATGTAGCTTCCAAGAGCCCTTCTGGCAGCAACAAAAGCTTAGCCTGGAATCCGAGCATTTTCTCCCATTCACAGCAGAACTATCTCAACATGAGATTACTTTATATTTCAACTTGATTTCTAACTGACTTTGTAACCTTCTATAATCTTGTTACTCTGCATTCCCCTTCTCTCTCAGGCTTCAAAGATTCTTTTTTGGTTGCTTATATAATCTCAGCACTGCAGTATGCAAGCTGTCTAAAGCATGGTTAAATGCAGCTATTATTATTACTTAATAAAAACAGAAAAGTTATTCATTGACCAACCTTTTTTTTTTTCCCTTTCTAATAAACATATTAGATCCATATCTAAGTGGTGATAAAAAACTATGACCTTGGACTAAGTTTATCCCCCAACATCCTCATCATGACTGGTATTTAAAGACTTTTCACTGCATTCTCTGCAAAGCAGAATGTCTCATCATTACCTCATCACCAGTAAAGCTCTTTTCCAGCATCCACTGACACAGACAAGAAATTAGCTATCTCAGAAAGGCCACTTTAGGGACCAAGAGAAGAGTAATCAGCTAAAGAGAAGAAGTCCCCTCCTCCTCTGTTCTGGCAACCATCATATTGATCATTTTACTTTGTATACCATGTGCCACTTTTTGTTGTGCTTTGTCCTTACACCGTCTTTTAAGGAACAAGCTCTTTGGGAATGAATAGTGTCTTATGTGCTTGGAAAACACTTCTGGCATGTTGCAGACAATATTGTAATATAAATATACATTGTCTTCCTGAGTTTCTTTACCACCATTGCTCCTCAAGAGAATCTTGTCACTGTAAACCAACCTTCATTAAGTTTTGTGTCACTGGCAATAATAAGGCAAATGCTTCATACACCCAGAGATGGATTTTGTTGAACTTGGTATTTCTGTTGACCATGCTGTGAAACAGTATGATGTCAAGACAACCTGAAGTAGCTTAGCACATTAGCAAATGTGAAAAACTAAGATGCAAACCTTTAATTGCATCCCAAAAGGCATGTGGAAAAGAGAGGGAAAGAACAAAAGACTTTTGAAGCCAAACTAGCCTGTAAATTAATAACTATCATTAGATTTTAGCGAGGCACCATATTTATGCCTTGGTCTTTTTCTTAGTTGCTTCATGGTTGGACTGAGTTTCAAGTCTGTGACTTTCATCTCCATTGTGTTTGCTGAAGGAGTACACCACAAATGCAAAAGATCTTTAACTCTTCAGTTTCTATCTAGCAGAATACCACTATTTGCATTTCTCAAGTTTCTCTCTTCCCATTTAGCCCAGTTTAACCGTGCTGCAAGTCCACGGAAATCACCTGAGTTAATCTTAAAGCATGCTAGAGGAATGCCTAAGCCTAGTATTTTTGACATACCTCATACACCTATAGTTGAAGGAAAAACTCTCAGTAAACCTATATTAAAAATCTGTCCACATCATGCTCTGGATTTAAAACTTGGTTTCAATGCACTTCCTTCAGCCCTTACCACAAAAAAATTACTAATCTGGAATTTTGTTTTCGGTTCCCATGTTTTCCAGTTCATTTGCCACCTTTTTTTTTTTTTTTCTTTGGTGGTTGTTGTTTTTAATTCACCCTTGGAGCTCATTAGTCATATTCACCTTGAAATTTTATCTGCTGGGCTTTCATGACCTTGTCCCCTCAGTATTCCTTTTGCCTAATAATTCACCCTGGTTTTCCTTCTCATTTTTCACGTATGTAGCACAAGGCACTTGTAGCCTTGGTACACTTTGCTTCTCCTACATCCTTTATATAGTACACTCAGTGCCTAACATTCCTCCAAGTCCTATTACTATGCCAAGCAATCTTAAGTCCAGTTCTATAGGAGAGATAAGAACTAAACCATTTTAATTGCATACATAAAATCATCTCACTATAATACAAGTGTATTACAGTGTTAAACCTTACAAAAGCCAGTGAGAAGAAAGGGAATTAGTATTCCTCTTCTACAGTGTCAGAGAACAAATCACTCATCCAAAGTCACGTGAAGTCCTGTGGCAGCCTCTGGGTTACCAACCAGAGGATTCATTTCACCTTTCTAACCTCAAGACTTGTATATTGGCTCATGCATTTTACACTTCTTGGGGTTTAGAATGGATTTGCTTAACTTACAGGCAGTGCAGACCAATGGTATGCATGGTGTCTCACCAGCTCAGCCCACAGAGTGGATACTGGCTGTCTGTTCACCAAATGGTTCTCTGAGAAGATGGGTGGGAGAACACCCAGCCCAGGAGGAATCACTGCTCTGCCTCACCACAGGGCTCTGAAGCACTGACTACCATGTTGGGCTGTACTACAGTAAACTGCAGAATACACTCCACTTTCCTAAACAATACCACAAGCAAGCAAAGCCATGTTTAATCAGATCAGTGGAAGCTTAAACATCACCTCAGAGGAGTACAGATCCCCGCGTGGCTTCTGACAACAGACGTGACTGAGCTGAGACCTTTGTCCCTCCACCAGCACTGCTCTGCCAAACGAGCTTCCTTTTTCCTGTCAGGGACTTTGCCATGTTCATCACAGCACAGGCCCCAACTCCTGGCCTCGCCTTGTTTTGGCAGCTACACCAACCAGCTCCTTCTTCCTACTTTTTGCTTTTTCTTTTCTTAATCAGCCTAGCTCCGGCCTTAATTGCCACCCCGTTAGGCGGGACATAAGTCACGCGTTATTTACGAAGGAGACAGCACACGTCTCTCCCGCTGTACCAGCGATCCGGCGGGAGTATTTTGGGGCCTACGGGAGTGACAATACCTGGCCCTCCACTGTAGCCGGCTGCCGCCGCCGCCAGCCTGCCTGTCATTCAAAGCAGTGTCCAGCTTCCACGTCACCCGCCGCTCCTCGGTGCCCCCGCCTCATCTGCGGCAGGCAGCACCCCGGAGGGGCGGCAGGGCACCTCGCTACCGGGGTCACGGCCACCCTCAGATTAGCGACCTGCTCAGCGACAACGGGGCGGCGCCGGCAGCACATACCAGTGACAACCCCAGCAATTTCCCCACTATCCCTGCCGGGAAGGCCGCGCTCGTCATATGGGGGAAGGGCACCATGCCCACGGGAACAGCGCGGCCGCCTCGGCCCGGCCCCAGGCCTGTCTGTGCTCCCAAGGCCGGACCCGCGGCTGCGGCGGCGCCTCTCAGCCCCCCACGCAGCGGCGTGGAGGACGCGGCCGGCCCTGGATGCACCGTAATGAGAATCATCG